>CP144694.1:15609988-15857488 GCA_036885675.1 Vigna mungo | reverse complement strand
TTCGAGTCTCTGGGGAAGAATGATATTGACTTTTACCAATTATATTACTTGGAACGATCTGATACACTTGCCAGGGAGTCAACAAACGCTCAGTGGGTTCCTGTTAGGGTGTTTTCAATTAGCTGCTCTTTGAGAAAACCAGGTAAAGGGAGTTGATATTGTTTTGTTGTTGAGTTAGTTATGATTCTGTGAATTATGAGAATATGTATATATGTAAGGGGAAAAACCTAAAACTTGATATTGTGAAGGATGTGTTCGGAATAATATTTTATATGTTGTGAAGATTGTCTGGTTAATATATATATATCTCTTACGTTTGTTAGTGAATGTTGTATGGAGGTATGCATGTGTTTTCTTTTTTTTGGGGTTCGTTCTTTTCTGGATGGGGGTTATATAGGGTCTGAAATAAACCAAGTGTTTTAATGAATGGGTGTGAGTAGCGCACATGTTTGTGAGTGTGTACTTGGGTTACCTGGTATTAGATACTTTGGGTTTACATGGTGGGGTACACCCAGTTATCATCCTTTGCAGCAACAAACTGCGAAAGTGCAGAGGCGCGATAGTCAAATTCTTAGTTCTGTAACATGAGTCTCCGTAGGATTGTGAGAGTTGCATAGTCTGTGTTATGGGGTAGCTTAGAATGGAACCATGTCCATTTAATGGTTAGTTATTTTTCGTGCCTTGTATTATATTTTATTTTTTTTATTTTGACAAAAGAATAGTGCAGTACCTCTTAATTTTATACACGCTGCATTGCCATATGACAGAGAGAGTGAAATGGTGAGGTTTACGTGCTATAATTGTTCCCTTACGTGAGTGAAAGGGTGGAAGATTGGGTTTTTAATTGGGAAGTGACCTTGGTGACCCCACCTAGATTTTTAAATGAAGAGCTTTGTGAAGATTTTTGTATGGAAAGGAATTTCACATCCAGGGGTTGCTTGATATAGAAAAGTGAATGTTTGGTTGAGCAAATGAAGGACGCGGAAGTAATATAGTATAGATATAAGTATATAAGTTAATATAATATAATATATTAATATAGTATAGATATAAGCATATAAGTTAATATAATATAATATATATATATATATATATATATATATATATATATATATATATATATATATATATATATATATATATATATATATATATATATAAAAAGAAAGTTACGTTACTTAATACTAATATAATATAGTTATATATAAAAGTTAGTTACAGTAGGTATGATATTAAATGTTATTAATATAATATAGTTTTAGATATAATTAGTAGGTTCCTATAATATAGTATTATAATATTATAATATGAATGTTGGTTTAATATAAATTAAAAAAATTTGTGCAATGGTTTAATGGAAATATTATAATAGTAGTATGGTTTAATATAATTATTATAATGTAGTTGAACGAAACAGGGTTTTATATCTGTATAGAGTGTAGGGAGTAGTTATTTTTATAACTTGTGATTGGTGAGTAATGTATATTGTTGAGATTGTGGCAAAAAGTATATGATTACAAAGTGATGAAAGTACGATCCAAGTGATAAATTAAGTTCCATCTGTGTAGAATCTCTCGGTAAGATTCTTAGTGTTTAGAATGAAAGTATGGGAAGCTCAGTCTTGGGGGTCATTGTTAAACCCCTGGCAAGTGTACCAGATCGTTATCAAGTAATATAATTGGTAAACCCAATATCGTTCTTCCAAAGGACTCAAAGGCCTAATCTTTCATGTAAACTAATCGCTTAAGACTTGAGAAAAGAATTAAAGTTAAGTTTGGAATGCAAAGAAGAAAAACTAAACATGCAAATGCAATTGATTCAATTGGCAAGGAAAAACTATGAATGAATGGAGTTGTTGGGGTTTACAATTTCATCTTATCCATTCTCATCTATCTACTCTTCTTATTTAATTCACTTGTTTATCTAATTGCATGCAAACTTTCTTGGTCTACCCTTAACCCAATTCCTTGGCGAAAAGAGCCTATTATTAATTACCGGCTTGCTATCCCTAGCCTCCCCTAGAACTAATAATGCATAGCAAACGGAAGCAAAATACAATTGATCGTCCTACCTCTATCCCTAGGCGGTATTAGCATAATCAAGGAATTTCCCACCAGTTCATGACATTATCGTACGTTCCCGTATCGGTAAAGACAAACAATTTCTACTGAATGAGTTGAACAATAAAAGAATTAAGAATAGATGAGAACCCAACAATTGATAAACAAGTATATGACAAGCATATGGAATAAATAAGAATTTAAATAAATGAGAGTTTCAAAAGATTACATTGTTCTCCAACAACAAAGGGTTTAGTTCACCATGGTCATGGTGAAACTAGATGAATATAATGAAACGAACAGAAAAGCAAACCCTAGATTAGATAAAAAGGAGCTTAAGCATCCAAGAAATCTTCTCTAAGGAGTGTAAGGTAGGTCTGGACGTCTCCCTCTGCCAAAGAATCCTTTTTCAAGTCGCACTGGGGCTATATATAAGCCAAAAAGATAACAGAAAGATTACAGAATCTGCAGTATAAAATTTGACAACTTCCCAAGCGTCAAAGTGCACCGCTCAGCGGTTTCCCCTCTACCGTTTTGACCGCTCAGCGGTCAGCTTTGCCGCTGAGCGGTTTCCCTCTAATCGCTTTGAGCGCTCAGCGGTCCATTCTGGCGCTCAGCGGCATACTTGACCCTTCTTTTCATCATTTTTCTCTTTCTTTCATGGGTCTAAGTCCTCCTTACTTCATTTCCATCTTCAACTCACCTTAAAACCCTACAAAACAATGTAAAAACAAGCATAAGATCTCTAAAACCAACTTTTGACTCTCCTATGACTCAACTAAGTGTTTTGCTTGATTTGAAGCTCATTCTAAGCCATAAAGGGTGTGATTTAATATCAAAATTAAGTATGAAACACTTGCTTGGTGAGAACTTCTAATTTTCATGATTGCATTTTTGCTTAGTGGATTGATCATTCATAATATGTAACATCTGTTGAGGAATGTGTGAGATAACTGAATTGAAAGCATGCATGCATCTTGATTTGATTAGCACTGACGATCTGAAATTAAGTAGTTCTCATCATGTACTTTAGGAATGTTGAGTCATTGGATAAAAGTGTAGAAAGCCAAGTTTTGTTTTGTTTATAGTTTTGTTTTGTTTTGCTTGAGGACAAGCAAATTTCTAAGTTTGGGGTTGTGATAACGGTTGAAAAACCGTTATTTTCATATGCTATTTTGGACTAAATCACACCCTTTACTGCTTAGAATGAGCCTAAAATCAAGTAAAACTTAATAAATGAGTCAACTGAGAGTCAAAAGCTGTAGCGATATTATGCTTGTTTTGCAGCAAATCTGAGGAAAGTGAAGATTGGGGATGAAAATGAAGGTCTTAGACTCAAGGAAAATGAAGAAAATTGAAGAAAAGAAGAGTCTAAGAACCGCCCGGCGGCAGACCCCTGACGCCGGGCGGTCCGACGGGAGGAGAAGACATCAGCAGAGGACGCCGGGCGGCACACCCCTGACGCCGGGCAGTTTTGCGGCACAAGGGAAACCGTCGGGCGGTAGACCCCTACCGCCGGGCGGTGGCGCGATTTAGGGTAAACCGCTGGGTGGCAAAGTGTGACGCCGGGCGATTGTCAGATGGGCTTGGGCCTGTTTTCTGTTGTGCTCCTCCGTTATAAATAGCCCTGTTGCGATTTCCTATTCATTCTTTTGACAGAAGAGGGCGGCCAGACCTAATTTTTACTCTTTTGGAGAGGATCTCTTGCATGCTTAGGCTCATTTTCATGTTTTCTAGGGTTTGTTTCCCATATCTTCCATTATTTTCATGTTGGTTCACCATGACAATGGTGAACTAAACCCTTTTGTTGTTGGGGGAACAATGTAATCTTTTGATACTCTCTTTTATTGAAACTCTTGTTTAATTATATGATTTTCATATGCGTTTATTATCAATTGTTGGGTTCTCATCTGTGCTTAAAGCTTTTATCCTTTAAATCATTCGGTAACTGTTATTTGCCTTTATTGATACGGGGACGTACAGTAATGTCATGAACTGGTGAGTAATTCCTTGGTTAAGCAATACCACCAAGGGATAGGGGGGTAGGACGACCAATTGTTTTTGCTTCTGTTTGTAATGCGTTGCTAGTTACTAGGGGATGCTAGGGATAACAAGCTGGTAATTAGTAATAGGCCCTTTTCGCCGAGGGATCGGGTTAAGGAGAGGCCAAGAAAGTTTGCATAAGAATTAGATAATAAAGCAATTTAAACAAGAGGAGTAAATACGAGAGAGAGGATTAGATGAAATTGTAAATCCCCAACAACCCCATTCATTCATACTCTTTTCTAGTCAATTGAATCAACCTCATTGCATGTTTATTTTCTGCTCTTGCATCCACAACAATTATTAATTTTTCTTTCACAAGTCTTACGATTTTGATTCACACGAACGATAAGGCCTTTCGAGTCTCATGGGAAGAACGATAATGGGTTATACCATTTATATTACTTGAAACGATATGGTACACTTGCCATCCCGTTAACAGAAAGCTCCAATCTACCAAATCTAAGGTTTATCTTTCCATTCTTTCCATTCAATTCATATAGTTTCACCATGACAATGGTGAACTAAACCTTTTTTTGTTGGGGAATGATGTAATCCTTTTGAAACTCTCTTATATCGAAGTTCTTATTTTATTCATATACTTTCGTTATCAATAGTTTGGGTTTTCTTCTCTGAATTTAAAGCTTGCATTGTTTATCTCATTTAGTGTCAGGATCATTGATTTTATCGATATGGGAACGTACAGGGAAATCTATACATGAGGAGAATTCTTTTGATTATGAAATATTACCTAGGAATAGGAATAGGACGGTCAATTGCTTTAAGCTTCTGTGATTAATGCGCGACTAATTACTAGGGAGACTAGGAATAGTAAACTAGTAATTGGGAATAGGCTCTCTTCGCCGAGGAATCGGGTGTAGAGTAAATTAGAAAGTTGCATGAACATTGATAACAAAGTTGAATTTAATAAGAATAGTAGATATAGGAGGGTGGATTAAGATGAAACCGTAAACCTCAGCAACACCATTCATCCATATCTTTATCTGTCAATTAATCAAACTTTTGCATACATGTTTATTTTAGTTTTTGCATCACAAAATCAAATTATTATTCATTCAAGTCTTACGAAATCAATTCACATGAACGTCTAGGCCTAAGAGTCCCTTGGGAGACGACATTCGGACTTACCGTCTATTTATTACTTGTTATGATCTGGTACACTTGCCAGGGTGTTAACAGTTACAACTGCCAGTAATAATCGATTATTGTAAGTGATAATCAATTATTTAAGTCCGTTATAGGTTTTTCAAAATTACTTGGCAATTTTCAAAACAGACCTGTGATAATCGATTATGAAGAGTGATAATCGATTATTCCAGAGAAACATGGCTTTTCAGAAATGCTCAGGATAATCGATTATTGCTCTTTATAATCGATGAAATACGTAATAGTACCAAAAATACGAGTTTTACATATTTAAAGACATTCCTAATACATTTGTATTCTACAAAGTGCTTTTAAAATGTTTTCTAATATCTTCCTCAAGTTACACTTTTAGTAGCATCATCAAAACCATTAACTTCAAGATTTACCAATGCTCCTCATTGGTAACAATCTCCCCCTTTTTTCTGATGATAAAAAATACATGTTTTAAAAGCAACTTTGGCTTTCCCTTCAAAACATACACGCTAACAAAAAACAAAAAGGTTAGCAATACTTGTACCATCTTATATTATACTTCTCCCCCTAAAAATATACTTCTCCCCCTTTTTTATCATAAGCAAAAAGATCAATGTAAAAAGCTCCCCGTAAATATGATCTCCCCCTCAATTAAACAATGTATGCATAAAAACAAGAGATCATTTTATTCATAAAAGGAAGGATTACATTAACATCATAAGGAGAAACATAAAAGACAGAAATAGAACATAGAAGTAAAAACAACAATTTAAGCAACAAAGCACACTAACTTAGATTCCTAACTCTAAAATTCAGGGCTAGGGGATCTCTCAGGTGGTTGAATATTGAGTTGATTTTCACTGTTTCCTAGATGGACATCTATGTCATGAAATTGATCAACCACGTAATCAACATGAGCTTGCTGTCACTCATAGATTTGATCAAAATGAGCTTTCTGGGAAAGACTCATATCCTCCAATTGCTTAGACAGATTAGCAAAATACTCTTCCATGGTGAGTGGGGAGGATGAAGGCATGTGAGAGGGACCAACATCAGAAAGAGCAGTAGCTTGCACTGGTTCCGCCATATGAGCATCCATATCTTCTTCTTCATCAACATCTAAATGATCATCCTCTTTATGAATGAGTACCCTGCCTCTAGCAACAAAGCCCATTTGTCGAAAAGTAGTTTCACCAATCTCCGATCCAATAGCTTGAATTGCTTGAACATGTTCTCCTTCCACATTAACACCTTTGTACTCCAAGATTCTAGAAATGAGAAGAGCATAAGGAAAGTGGTAAGAGTGATATTTCTTGGCTTTTACCATAGTGTAAAAAATAAGCGCATGTCAATCGATATGTATGTGATTTAAGATCCCACACAGAAGAAGTAGATCTTGCTCAGAACATTGACAATGGTTGGTGGCCCTAGGACACAGTATCCACACAATGAAATAGTGGATCATCCTTTCTTCAACTTTAAATCCACCAAAAAGCAGTTGCCGACGGTTGATTTGCTGTTCCGGATGACGCAAGAAGGATTGAAAAGCCAGCAGTCAGTTGAAGTCCGGAACACCGAGATGAACTTTCACAACATCATTCCAGATGGTGAGTTAGGCAACGGTTAACAGAATGGCAAGTGTACCATATTGTATCAAGTAATAAAAATGGTAAAACCCATTATCGTTCTTCCCATGAGACTCGAAAGGCCTTATCATTCGTATGAATTAAAATCGTAAGACTTGTGAAAGAAAAATTAATTGTTCTGGTGAATGCAATGACAGAAAATAAACATGCAATGAGTGATTCAATTGACGAGAAAAGAGTATGAATAAATAGAGTTGTTGGGGGTTTACAATTTCATCTAATCCGCTCTCTCTTATTTCCTCCTCTTGTTTAAATAGCATTATTATCTAATTGCATGCAAACTTTCTTGGCCTCCCCTTAACCCGATCCCTCGGCGAAAAGGGCCTATTACTAATTACCGGCTTGCTATCCCTAGCCTCCCCTAGCAACTAGCAACGCATTACAAACAGAAGAAAATACAATTGATCGTCCTACACCCTATCCCTAGGTGGTATTGCTTAACCAAGGAAATTCTCACCATTTCGTGACATTACTGTAGTCCCCGTATCAATAAAGGCAAATATCAGTTACCGAATGAGTTAAACGATAAAAGCTTTAAGCACAGTATGAGAATCGAACAATTGATAATAGACGCATATGAAAATCATATAATTCAAACAAGAGTTTCAATAAAAGAGAGTATCAAAAGATTACATTGTTCCCCCAACAACAAAAGGGTTTAGTTCACCATTGTCATGGTGAACCAAGATGAAAATAATGGAAGATATGGAAAGCAAACCCTAGAAAAGATGAAAAGGAGCCTAAGCATCCAAGAGATCCTCTCCAGAGAGTGAAAAGTAGGTTTGGCCGCCCTTCTCCGTCAAAAGAATGAGAATGAAGTCGCACTAGGGCTATTTATAGCTGAAGAGCGCAACAGAAAATAGGCCCGAGCTCAACAGGCAAACGCCGAGCATCACACTTATGCCGCCCGGCGGTTTGCCTCATTGTCGCAAAACCGCCCTGCGTCAGGGGTCCACCGCCCGGCGGTTTGGCTCTTACCGCAAAACCGCCAGGCGTCGCTGCCTTGGTGCAAACTCCTCGCATTTGGCCGCCCAGCGGTGCAATTCTGCCTCTGGGCGGTTTCTAGACTCCTCTTTTCTTGATTTTCTTCCTCTATCTTGAGTCTAAGGCCTTCATCTTCACCTCCATTCTTTACTTTCATCAAAATTGCTGCAAAACAAGCATAATATCGCTAAAAACAGCTTTTGACTCTCGCTGACTCATTTATTGAGTTTTGTTTGATTTCAAGCTCATTCTAAGCAGTAAAGGGAGTAATTTGGTCTAAAATAGCACATGAAAATAACGGTGTTTCAACCGTTATGACAACCCCAAACTTAGAAATTTGCTTGTCCTCAAGCAAAACAAAACAAAACTAAAGATAAAACAAAACTTGGCTCTCTACACTTTCATCCAATGAGTCGACATTCCTAAAGTACATGATGAGAACTACTCAATTTTAGATCTTTAGTGATGATCAAATCAAGATGCATGCTTTCAATTCAGTTATCTCACACATTCCTCAACAGATGTTTAATATTATGAATGATCAATCCACTAAGCAAAGATGCAATCCTGAAACTTAGAAGTTCTCACCAAGCAAGTGTTTCACTCAATCACTCAAGTGTTTAGGGTAACACTTCAACTCTAAATCATTAACAAGTCACATGAAATAAAATTGCCTCTCATCTCAAACAATCAAAATCATCACATGCAAATGCCATCAAAAGGACTTTTCCAAGGCTTGTAATGAGGCTGGGCTATCAAGAAAAATTGGTTTTTCTGGATCACAAAATCTTTGAATCAAGAGAGCTCATTCATCATTCAAGGTTCAAGTTTAACTCTCTTTTTCAACCAATCTCATTTCTTCCCAACATCTTCCCTTTTTCTTTTATTTTTACATTGAGCTCATCTTTCATGATTTTTCCTCTTTCTCATGTATTTTTCTTTTTCAACACTTGAGCTCAATGCCTTTCTTTTCGCCATTCAAACTTTCCCCACAACCCCAAACTTGAACCTTGAATATACTTACAGTCATTAACCCAATTCAAAGTACATAATTTCAACACAAGGGTTTTCATTGTTTAGGGCCAAGGTTCAAAAAGGGTATAAAATTTCAAGAACTTTGGGTAAAATTTGGCTAAGTATGGGCTTTCAAAAATGGCCTTGATCATATGACATATACATGAAATTCAATCAATCATCAAGATTTAGGCAATATCATGCATGCTTTCCTGTGAATAATTTCATACAACAATAAAAACTCTTGAGCTCAATACCTCACACAACATGCTTTCTCACACACATTCATTCATGCACTCTGCTTAACATCATAACCACAATCACAATTCATCACACATCTGTTTAAGAGGATATCACATGCAATACAACTCAATCATTAGTCACATCAGATCATCATCAAATAGATTCATCATGCAATTCATTTAGTCAAAACATCATCAGAAAGGTCTTCAAGCCAAGCAGACACACTAAAATTAAAATTCAAAAAAATTTAAATTGCAAGGGTAAAGAAGAAAATCTAGGTTGCCTCCTAGTAACGCTTGTTTAACGTCGCGAGCCTGACCCAAACCTGTTTAGCATTTGTCAGTAAATGCCAGCCGTCTAACACCCTTCAGTAGGCGTACCTTCCAGGTATCCTTTAGTAGATACCAAAAGTTAGCATCCCTCAGTAGATGCTACCCAAAAATTGTTCACAAATATTCAAAAATAAACAAGTTCAACAAAAGATAAAATAAAAATTGTCTTAAAATACAAAAAGTGCTATTCAGCAATCAACTCTTCTTCTTCACACTGGAATCTTTATCATCCCACCGTCTCAGCTTTCGTCTGTCTACTTGGCGAACAACAGGGGAATATGGACTTCTAATTTTCACCATTCCTTTTTCTTTCAGCTCCTTTAGTAACCATTCCTTTTTCTTATATCTCACTTTACTCCCTGGTTGGAGTGGATCTTCTTTTGATTTTGGGTGAATGGTTCTTCTCCCTTTATCCTCAGGTACCTGCAGAACGTAACAACTGTCAGAATAATCAGTACCTGCTATACTCTCTTCTTATTCTTCGCCCATCTCTGGCTTCTCAAATTTGTCTCTTTTTACTGTTTTGATCTCATCCCCTTCACGGCCAGTATAGAGAAATAGATAATTCAAATCCCTCATCATTATCCTTCCCTCATGAACATTAATAAGCATCTTTGATGTTGCCATGAAGGGTCGCCCCAAAATCACAGGGTACTCTTCCTCAGTTTTCACATCCATGATGATGAAATCTGCTAAGAACTCAAGCCGATCTGCTCGCACAACAACATTTTCCACCATTCCCACTGGCACTTTTGTAGAACCGTCTGCCATTGCTATAGTCAAGTTAGATGGTTTCAACACAAGCCCACTGATTTCCTTCAAAAGTTCCGTGGGTATTAAATTGATACTAGATCTAGAATCTATCATAGCTTCAACATCTAAGTCATTCAGAGTACATGACATTGTTAAGCACCCCGGATCTTTAACCTTAGGGGGATAATTACTCTTCTGTGGTTGAAAAACAAGATCCTCTTCTTCATCAATCAGCTCAACTTTATCATCAAGGTTGATTTTAATTCTTTTTGAATAGGGAGGGAGCTGTTGATTTCCTAAAGGTACCATAGTCATTCGGTTGAAAATTTCTCTAAATCCCCCATTATGATTGCTTCTAGTTCCTATTTCCTCTTTTCCTTCACCAGCCTCTTCTTCATTATAATTTTCATCTTCTTCATCTTCACTGCTCATGGGTTCAAAGAATTCAACCATAAGCATTTCTTCCTCTTCACCATCCACCAAATGGAATGGTTCACTGTCTGCTTCCCACCCATCCTGGCTCGTAATAACTTTGCATTCTCTCTTAGGGTTAACCTCGGTGTTGGCCCTAAACTGGTTTTTCTTCGTGATTTCTATTCTTGTTGCCAGCTGCCCGATCTGTGACTCCAGTGATTTAAAACTGGCCTGAGTGCTATTCAACTGCTGCTCATATTTTTTGAAGAAGTCATCAAATCAGTTACTTAAGGTCCTGACAGACTCAGTCAAATTACTTACTTGTTGCCACAGAGGTGACGGTTGCTGCTGCCGGAAGCCTCCTATTTGCCCAGAAGAAGTATTCTGATTCTGTCCAATGCTGGGGTGGTTCTTCCAACCTTCGCTAGAATTGCCTTGGCTAAAATTACCCTGCTTAAACGGGAATTGATCCCCCATGTAGTTGACATCCTGCTGCATCTCTTCAGGAAAAGCACATTGACCATTGATGTGGTCACCACCGTATAAGTTGCAAAGTTGTTGGGTTTGAGAAATATTTCTTAACCTTGTTGGAAGTTCAGAAAGGACCTTTGTCAGCTTGTCCAATTTTTGGTTAAGAAGATGATTCTACACAGCCATTGCATCATTAGCAGGAAGATGCAATATTCCTCCTTTCTGTGCGCCTCTCTCACTTTGGGAAACTTCATTCAGGGTCATCTCCTCAATCAAATCATAGGCTTCGTCTTCAGTCTTCCTATTAATACTGCCTCCAGCCGAGGCATCCAACATCATTTTAGACTGAGTATTCAGCCCTCCAAGAAAAGCGAGCAAATAAGAAGTCTTGTCAAATCCGTGGACTGGAGTTTTTCTCAACAGGCCTTTCAATCTATCCCAGGCCTGTCCGAGAGTTTCCTCCATCCCTTGCTTGAATGAGGAGATTTTGAGCTTCCCTTGATGAATCTTGGTTTGCGGAAAAAATCTGGTGACGAACTGTCTCGCCAAAGCATCCTAGTTTCTGACCACACTTAAACTACACAGTGTCCTCAATGTGTCACAAACATCAGATCAGAAATCAGAACAGTTAACAGATCATGGACAAGTGCAATAAAAGTGGGAAAGGGAGGAGAAGGGAAAAGGAAACTCCCCTGATCATGGTGGCAGTTGCCAGTTTTGGACTTTCAGGGAGATCTCTTCCACCACAGGATTCAGCAAAGAAGTCTTGAGGAGGAATTGTTTCATCCTCCAAATTTGATCAAGCAGGGAAATGTCCTCCACAGCTGGATCCAAGAAGCAGTGATTGTTGATGAGTAGGTTCAGCTGATGCCTATTAATCTTCAAACTGTCACTGGCACCCTTGTCTTCCACCATGGGTGTGTGTTCATCAAATCCATATGTACCTCCTGCAACATGGTTAGTGCAATGTGGTTCCAAAGATATAACATGCAGGGGTATAACACCCAATCCCAGTGTAAGAGGCTGAACCTCAAATATACCCTCAGAACATGAATCAATTTCAGAAATATAAACAATATCAATCACAGGTTCAGATTCATGTTCAGTGCATGGAGAACAAACATTCAGATGTGATAACACAAAGTAGTTCTCATCATGCAAAGAGGGAGATTGAGAATCATGCTCATCAACAATACAATCACCAACATACCCATCATCAACATAATCATCAACAACAGAATCTATCTCAGGTATGTTTACCTCCACTTCCCTGAAGATTGGTAGAGTGGTGGAAGGTGAAAGTGGTCTACTTATCTCAAAAGTGTTGCTCATATCTGCCTGGTCTTCCAATTCTTCATCAGTCTCCTCAGGTGTAGGAGTGGGGACATAAGAGGGTGGGGAAATAGATGGCGCAGTAGTAAGCTCATGACTCTGCTCCTCATCTCCTATGTGGATGGCATCAACATCATCTGGAAGCTGAACAGCCTGAAATGGTGATTCCTCTGAAACATAAGACTGTTCCTCTGTGAGCTGAGTGGTCATCTGCCCCATATGATCAGTCAAACTCTGAATAGAAGCTCTGGTCTCTTGCTGGAACTGAATGTTCTGCATGGCTATATGCCTTAGTAACTCCTTCAATGTAGACTCAGAAGTAGTGGAAGGATGAGGAGTTGCTTGGGCAGGCTCATGAAACTGCGGCTGTTGTGGTTCTTTAACAGGTGGAAAAGGCATAGAAGGAGTCTGGAATGATGGTTCCTGATATTGATGCTCTGACGTACCATACCATCCCAAGTTAGGATTCGTCCACCCAGGATCGTCGCTATAACCATACCGCATAGGGGAGAATTTATCAAGAAACTGACGCTCAAGATCTTCCCAACTGGTGACGGATCCTGGAATAAGACAACAACACCAATCCCTTGCCGCTCCATGTAATGAGTACTCAAATGCCCTAACGAACATATCCTCATCCGGGACATCTGGAGGTTTCATTGAAGAGCAGATGGTGTAGAACTCCTCCAAATGTCTATGTGGGCATTCACCTGCAAAACCATGAAACCTAGGCAGCAAATCTATCAGTCCAGTGTTGAAAACACAACGATATCCTCCTTATCAATTGGAAACGACTCCCTAAGAGCACTCTCATGAGATGGAGGAGGAACCGTTCTGTTCTCAACATAGAAATCAACAGAGTATATATGAGAAGCAATATCAGAGTAACAAGCAGGAGGAGAATCATAGACACAAGCAGAATTAGAATTACTCACATAGCCAAAATAGGTAGACATGAGAAAGAAGGGGAAAGAAGAATGCAATGAAAATATGCAACTAAAGCTACCTAAATGCAACACACTTAACACCACACACAAAACGGAACATCACACTCACAACACAAGACAAGACAACACATACTAACACAACAAAGACCTAAAACCGAAACGTTGGTCCCCGGCAACGGCGCCAAAATTTGATGGGCGTCGCAACCCACACAAATTTGATTGCATATTAGAAATGTAGTATAGTTCTAGGCAGTGACTCCTAGGTCGTCTCTCAAGGACCAAATGTGGTTCGAGAATTAGGTCAGACACGAAGTGGGGGGGTTTGAAAGGTTTGTGACTGCAGCTGAATTAAATTGAAACACATATGCAAATAGAAACAATGTAACTAACAAATATCTAAACATAATTAAAATAATCAAAATGCAACACTTAAGTTAAAATATTAAATGCACAATCCAACTTAAAAATAAAATTAAATGCTCAAGATGACAAATTAAAATGAAGAATTAAATAACAAAACACATCAATACTAAAATAACATGAGATGCAAACTTAAAATCATAAAAGAAAGAAAATACATTGCAGCTAAAATAAATTAAAACCAACTAAACACAAATGATTCTAAAATGCACTCTAAGGCTGTGACACACTTCTAACTCTAAATGAAAACATGAAATGGTAAAATAAATGGAAACCAAGTAGAAACAAAAAAAAAAAAAAAACCAGCTTCTTCCTTCTCGGTCCGCACACACCACCTTTTCTGGAATAAAAGACATTTAATTCCCTTCATGTTGGTACCAGCGTCCCATCTCCTCAATTGCCTCATTCTTCAATTTTAATTAAAGCTCCATGAAAACAAACACCGGACCCACCTACTCCATCTAACTTAATTCTAATTTCATCAATTAATAAAAGAAGGAAAAGCTTCAAATGAGCTGCACCACGTCCCATCACACCATTTAATCTCTTTCCATTCACAAAATATTGATGCAGCAAAGGAAAAGAAAATTTAAACAAATGCTAACAATTGCTTTTTGCATTCATTGAGAAAAGATAAATCATTACTCCCAAGCACATCATAAGCAAGTAACGTCCCATCCTCCTATTCCACCTAATCTACTACCGAAAACCTAATTAAATTCTCAAAGAAATTTTGGTTCAGCACTTGTAAACTAAATCATCATTTCATTCTAAAAAAAAAACAAAAAGGAATGTTAAGCACCAAAAATCAAAAGGGAGAATAAAGGTGTTTTTTTATTTTCACCCAATGTCAATCAGCGTGAACACCTTTTCCAACTCCCAGGAAACGCTCATAATCCCTCCAAGAGAACAAGTTAAGTTGGCGGCTGGAAGAATGTAAAAGCACCAGGAAAAACGTAACAGCTCTTTGCACAAAATAATAGAAAACTGGAAACTCCCTTCTTCATTCATCCATAATAAAAAAAAACAAACATCAACATGGTCCCAGCTATCTAGAAGTCACGGCTTCCTCCCCTCCAAAATAAACTTTGCTGCCAAAAACTCCCAAGGAAATTGTTCCCTCCAAATCTCCCAAGTTACGGCTGCCCTCTTTGTTAAGGCCAAGTGTCTTTCAAAAAGAGGTGGGGTCCACCCTAAAAATAAAGGAAACCCTAAGACATGTGTCCTACAATTTTGGGCCCTCATATTTTTGTCAAAATTTGGCCCAATGTGCACAAGCTTGTCCAAAAAGTTTAAATAGTTAAATTACAATATAACTAAAATTTAAAATGTCTAATTTGAGAGTCTTGAATTTATTGTCTCCTCCCAATGCTCTGAAATATATCTCCAAAATTTTCCCTGAAAATAATAATGCAAATAATTAACTCAGAAAATTCAAATTAATTAAAATTAGAATTTTCGGTCAAATTAAGCACTATGAGTGAAAACGGGAAAATACCGGACAATTAAGCACAATTCTCTGATTAATTCTAGCACAATAAACTAAATAAAATCAATAAAATATCGATTCATCAAAATAGACCACACTTAGTCTTTTGCACTCCTGGGCAAAACCAAGACGAAAACCAGGGAACAGTTCAACGGACATTAGGGAATTGACACAGACTCAACACACAAAAAACAAAGACTGACAAGAAAAGAAACAAGCAGAATTACAGTCCTCAAGAACTCTGGACAAGGGAAAGTAGTAGACAGTATCCAACACAGAATCAAGGAAAGCAGATACTCATGAAATCATCCAAGCAATTCAAGACATGGAAAAATGATCAATCAACTCAAGAGGTGAATCAAAAGCAACAGAACCTCACAGATACACTATGAGTGTTTCTCTCAAGTGTCTAGGGTAAATAATGTCAACTCAATGCAATCAAGAAAGCAAACACAAACAGACTTGGCAAGCCTCTAAATCAACACTCGAACACATATGCATGTTCAAATCAAAAGGTCTTTTATGGATGCGATGGGGCCAAGGAAAAGGGAGGATATAATATGGATCAGAAGCTACAAACCACAAGGAATAGAGGAGCAATGGTGAACAAGTGTAAACACATTCAAACACACCCAAAACCTCTAATTCAATCCTCTTCTTGACTCCAATATTCACACAATTTTTTTTTAATTTTTTCTCATTTTTCTGTATTTTTTTTTCTTTTTTTTTTCATCTTGTCTCTTTTCTTTTCTCTCTTTTCATAAAACAACTCTAAGAGACAGATACATAACATATTCACAAAACAAGAGGAGGAGCCAAATACATAACATATTTACAAAACAAGAGGAGGAGCCAACTAACCAATTCATCTGAATCTCCCAAGAGACCACACTTATTCCCAAAACCATTCCAAAGCTCCAAAATTCCCTAAGGTTAAGGTAATCATGGTTTTTCAGTTAGGGCAAGTGTATGAGCTTCAAAACAAAGAAATGGGGAAAATATAGGCTCAAAGGGGCTATCAAAGGATCACAACAAGGTAGGCTCATTTGGCTAGAGAGGCTCAACAACAAAACTGCCTTTATCACTTTCAAACATGCATATCAATCAAGAACTATCAACAAGAGTCAAGCCAAGGCATATGTGCAAGCAATCAAGAGACATATCACACACAAGAAAGATCATCAAGTGGCTCAAATCTCACACAGGGTATTTCTGTCACAATCAAATCAACTCTCAAACATCATGATCATCTTCCAAGCAAAGAAAAGCAAGGATTTCTAGCAATCAGAGTATCAATGCAGTGAAAGAAAGCTGACAACCTAATCACAGTCCAGAATTCAAGAAAAACATGCAAAACTGTACACAAGACACAACAAAAGCTACCTAGAAAACAAAAAATTTAACGCAGAAAACATAAACTAACAAAGAAAAATCTGAGTCTCCCCAATAGACCACACTTAAACTACACAGTGTCCTCAATGTGTCACAAACATCAGATCAGAAATCAGAACAGTTAACAGATCATGGACAAGTGCAATAAAAGTAGGAAAGGGAGGAGAAGGGAAAAGGAAACTCCCCTGATCATGGTGGCAGTTGCCAATTTTGGACTTTCAGGGAGATCTCTTCCACCACAGGATTCAGCAAAGAAGTCTTGAGGAGGAATTGTTTCATCCTCCAAATTTGATCAAGCAGGGAGATGTCCTCCACAGCTGGATCCAAGAAGCAGTGATTGTTGATGAGCAGGTTCAGCTGGTGCCTATTAATCTTCAAACTGTCACTGACACCCTTGTCTTCCACCATGGGTGTGTGTTCATCAAATCCATATGTACCTCCTGCAATATGGTTAGTGCAATGTGGTTCCAAAGATATAACATGCAGGGGTATAACACCCAATCCCAGTGTAAGAGGCTGAACCTCAAATATACCCTCAGAACATGAATCAATTTCAGAAATATAAACAATATCAATCACAGGTTCAGATTCATGTTCAGTGCATGGAGAACAAACATTCAGATGTGATAACACAAAGTAGTTCTCATCATGCAAAGAGGGAGATTGAGAATCATGCTCATCAACAATACAATCACCAACATACCCATCATCAACATAATCATCAACAACAGAATCTATCTCAGGTATGTTTACCTCCACTTCCCTGAAGATTGGTAGAGTGGTGGAAGGTGAAAGTGGTCTACCTATCTCAAAAGTGTTGCTCATATCTGCCTGGTCTTCCAATTCTTCATCAGTCTCCTCAGGTGTAGGAGTGGGGACATAGGAGGGTGGGGAAGTAGATGGCGCAGTAGTAAGCTCATGAATCTGCTCCTCATCTCCTATGTGGATGGCATCAACATCATCTGGAAGCTGAACAGCCTGAAATGGTGATTCCTCTGAAACATAAGACTGTTCCTCTGTGAGCTGAGTGGTCATCTGCCCCATATGATCAGTCAAACTCTGAATAGAAGCTCTGGTCTCTTGCTGGAACTGAATGTTCTGCATGACTATATGCCTTAGTAACTCCTTCAATGTAGACTCAGAAGTAGTGGAAGGATGAGGAGTTGCTTGGGCAGGCTCATGAAACTGCGGCTGTTGTGGTTCCTTAACAGGTGGAGAAGGCATAGAAGGAGTCTGGAATGATGGTTCCTGATATTGATGCTCTGACGTACCATACCATCCCAAGTTAGGATTCGTCCACCCAGGATCGTCGCTATAACCATACCGCATAGGGGAGAATTTATCAAGAAACTGATGCTCAAGATCTTCCCAACTGGTGACGGATCCTGGAATAAGACAACAACACCAATCCCTTGCCGCTCCATGTAATGAGTACTCAAATGCCCTAACGAACATATCCTCATCCGGGACATCTGGAGGTTTCATTGAAGAGCAGATGGTGTAGAACTCCTCCAAATGTCTATGTGGGCATTCACCTGCAAAACCATGAAACCTAGGCAGCAAATCTATCAGTTCAGTGTTGAAAACACAACGAATATCCTCCTTATCAATTGGAAACGACTCCCTAGGAGCACTCTCATGAGATGGAGGAGGAACCGTTCTGTTCTCAACATAGAAATCAACAGAGTATATATGAGAAGCAATATCAGAGTAACAAGCAGGAGGAGAATCATAGACACAAGCAGAATTAGAATTACTCACATAGCCAAAATAGGTAGACATGAGAAAGAAGGGGAAAGAAGAATGCAATGAAAATATGCAACTAAAGCTACCTAAATGCAACACACTTAACACCACACACAAAACGGAACATCACACTCACAACACAAGACAAGACAACACATACTAACACAACAAAGACCTAAAACCGAACCGTTGGTCCCCGGCAACGGCGCCAAAATTTGATGGGCGTCGCAACCCACACAAATTTGATTGCATATTAGAAATGCAGTATAGTTCTAGGCAGTGACTCCTAGGTCGTCTCTCAAGGACCAAATGTGGTTCGAGAATTAGGTCAGACACGAAGTGGGGGGGTTTGAAAGGTTTGTGACTGCAGCTGAATTAAATTGAAACACATATGCAAATAGAAACAATGTAACTAACAAATATCTAAACATAATTAAAATAATCAAAATGCAACACTTAAGTTAAAATATTAAATGCACAATGCAACTTAAAAATAAAATTAAATGCTCAAGATGACAAATTAAAATGCAAGAATTAAATAACAAAACACATCAATACTAAAATAACATGAGATGCAAACTTAAAATCATAAAAGAAAGAAAATACATTGCAGCTAAAATAAATTAAAACCAACTAAAAACAAATGATTCTAAAATGCACTCTATGGCCTTGACACACTTCCAACTCTAAATGAAAACATGAAATGGTAAAATAAATGGAAACCAAGTAGAAACAAAAATAAAATTAAAAAAAAAACCAGCTTCTTCCTTCTCGGTCCGCACACACCACCTTTTCTGGAATAAAAGACATTTAATTCCCTTCATGTTGGTACCAGCGTCCCATCTCCTCAATTGCCTCATTCTTCAATTTTAATTAAAGCTCCATGAAAACAAACACCGGACCCACCTACTCCATCTAACTTAATTCTAATTTCATCAATTAATAAAAGAAGGAAAAGCTTCAAATGAGCTGCACCACGTCCCATCACACCATTTAATCTCTTTCCATTCACAAAATATTGATGCAGCAAAGGAAAATAAAATTTAAACAAATGCTAACAATTGCTTTTTGCATTCATTGAGAAAAGATAAATCATTACTCCCAAGCACATCATAAGCAAGTAACGTCCCATCCTCCTATTCCACCTAATCTACTACCGAAAACCTAATTAAATTCTCAAAGAAATTTTGGTTCAGCACTTGTAAACTAAATCATCATTTCATTCTAAAAAAAAACAAAAGGGAATGTTAAGCACCAAAAATCAAAAGGGAGAATAAAGGTGTTTTTTTATTTTCACCCAATGTCAATCAGCGTGAACACCTTTTCCAACTCCCAGGAAACGCTCATAATCCCTCCAAGAGAACAAGTTAAGTTGGCGGCTGGAAGAATGTAAAAGCACCAGGAAAAACGTAACAGCTCTTTGCACAAAATAATAGAAAACTGGAAACTCCCTTCTTCATTCATCCATAATAAAAAAAAACAAACATCAACATGGTCCCAGCTATCTAGAAGTCACGGCTTCCTCCCCTCCAAAATAAACGTTGCTGCCAAAAACTCCCAAGGAAATTGTTCCCTCCAAATCTCCCAAGTTACGGCTGCCCTCTTTGTTAAGGCCAAGTGTCTTTCAAAAAGAGGTGGGGTCCACCCTAAAAATAAAGGAAACCCTAAGACATGTGTCCTACAATTTTGGGCCCTCATATTTTTGTCAAATTTTGGCCCAATGTGCACAAGCTTGTCCAAAAAGTTTAAACAGTTAAATTACAATATAACTAAAATTTAAAATGTCTAATTTGAGAGTCTTGAATTTATTGTCTCCTCCCAATGCTCCGAAATATATCTCCAAAATTTTCCCTGAAAATAATAATGCAAATAATTAACTCAGAAAATTCAAATTAATTAAAATTAGAATTTTCGGTCAAATTAAGCACTATGAGTGAAAACGGGAAAATACCGGACAAATAAGCACAATTCTCTGATTAATTCTAGCACAATAAACTAAATAAAATCAATAAAATATCGATTCATCACGTCCCTTCAGCAAATGAGTGCAATCAATCTTTGGCACTTCCTGCCAAAGAAAAAGGGAATAGGCTAAGTCTGACCCTCTCATCCGAGACTCCGGCCATCTTAACAGTATTGCAGATTTCGCCAAAGATAGTCAAATGTTTGTAGAGATTCTCATTTGACAATCTGTTGAACTGGTTGCTCTAAACTAATTGGATGAGCGTCGGGCTCATCACCAAATTTGTAGTATTGTCCGCAGGGATGACAATGCTGTTGAAATTCAAAGGACCCACAGTGTTTACTGAGTCCCCCAGTGTGCGTCTTGGAGGAGGTTGGTCCGCCATCTCCTCTCTACCTTGTGCAGAAAATTCTGGTGAAGATTACAAGATTGTTACAGGAGAAGGAAAGTTTTCACGTGCAGAATGTATAACTTTCCTCCCTCTCCTGTCAAGTAATCCCTCGAGAAGAGGTTGCTGATCTTTCCTGCTTCTAGTGTGTATCCCTTCCTGCATACACAAGAAAAATACCCCTAAAAGCACTTTTACAGAAAAATAAAATAAAACACAATAAAAAAAATAAAAGTATAAATAAATAATTACAAACAAGTCAAATTCAGTCAATTCACACTACTAAATAAGTCAAACCTCGAGTCCCCGGCAACGGTGCCAAACACTTCTTAACGGAATGGCAAGTGTACCATATCGTATCAAGTAATAAAAATGGTAAAACCCATTATCGTTCTTCCCATGAGACTCGAAAGGCCTTATCGTTCGTATGAATTAAAATTGTAAGACTTGTGAAAGAAAAATTAATTGTTGTGGTGAATGCAATGACAGAAAATAAACATGCAATGAGTGATTCAATTGACGAGAAAAGAGTATGAATAAATGGAGTTGTTGGGGGTTTACAATTTCATCTAATCTGCTCTCTCTTATTTACTCCTCTTGTTTAAATAGCATTATTATCTAATTGCATGCAAACTTTCTTGGTCTCCCCTTAACCCGATCCCTCGGTGAAAAGGGCCTATTACTAATTACCGACTTGTTATCCCTAGCCTCCCCTAGCAACTAGCAACGCATTACAAACAGAAGCAAATACAATTGATCATCCTACCCCCCTATCCCTAGGTGGTATTGCTTAACGAAGGAAATTCTCACCATTTCGTGACAATACTGTACGTCCCCGTATCAATAAAGGCAAATATCAATTACCGAATGAGTTAAACGATAGAATTTTTAAGCACAATATGAGAATCCAACAATTGATAATAGACACATATGAAAATCATATAATTCAAACAGGAGTTTCAATAAAAGAGAGTATCAAAAGATTACATTGTTCCTCCAACAACAAAAGGGTTTAGTTCACCATTGTCATGGTGAACCAAGATGAAAATAATGGAAGATATGGAAAGCAAACCCTAGAAAAGATGAAAAGGAGCCTAAGCATCGAAGAGATCCTCTCCAGAGAGTGAAAAGTAGGTCTGACCGCCCTTCTCCGTCAAAAGAATGAGAATGAAGTCACACTAGGGCTATTTATAGCTGAAGAGCGCAACAGAAAACAGGCCCGAGCCCAACAGGCAATCGCCTGGCGTCACACTTATGCCGCTCGACGGTTTGCCTCATTGCCGCAAAACCGCCCTACGTCAGGGGTCCACCGCCCGGCGGTTTGCCTCTTTCCGCAAAACCACCAGGCGTCGCTGCCTTGGTGCAAACTCCTCGCATTTGGCCGCCCAGCGGTGCAATTTTGCCGCTGGGCGGTTTCTCCTTTCTGGCCAAAAGTTGACATGGAGTGTTTGCTTCTTTAAAAGTATCTATACCAAACTTCTTAAGCACTTCTCTACAATATTTTTTTTGGGAAATAAAGGTTCCCCCTTCCGTCTGCTTTATTTGTATCCTAAGAAGAAATTTAGCTAACCCATCATAGACATTTCAAACTCACCTTGCATTATTTGTGCAAATCCTTTACACAAAGAATCATCAGTAGACCCCAAAAACAGTATCATCTACGTACACTTGAACAATCAAGATATGTCTACCTACTTTCTTAATGAACAAGGTTGAATCAACCTTTCCTCTAGAAAAATCATTATCAATTACAAGAGCATAGTAATTTCCACCAAAACTTTTAATTCTAGATGGACCAAACAAGTCCATTTGCAAAAGTTCTAAAGGTTTTGATGTAGAAATCACGCTTTTGGATGAAAAAGAAGATTTGGTTTGTTTTCCTTTTTGACATGCAGAACATAATTTATCTTTCTTAAATTTGAAGTTAGGCAAACCCATCACAAGATCCTTTGAAATTAATTTATTCAAATGTTGCATATGAATGTGTGCAACTCTTTTATGCCATAGCCAAGGATTTTCCTCTTTCGCAACTAAACATGTTATGCTATGAATAGATGCACTTTCAATATCAATCAAATAAATATTATTATGCCTAACACCTTGCAAAGCAATATCAGTAGAATCTTTAAAATAAATAGTGCATTTATCACTTTCAAAGGTTACCTTGAGATCTTTGTCGCATAATTGACTTATGCTTAGGAGATTGTGTTTGAGACCTTCAACATACAAGATGTCTTTTATGGTCAATGTGTTTCCACCTCCAATGTCTCTGGTTCCCATGATTCTACCTTTGTTGTTATCCCCATATGTTACAAATCCTTGCTTTTTCTTCTCAATAGAGATGAACCTCTTTTTTTCACCGGTCATGTGTCTTGAACAACCATTGTCAAGATACCACAATGACTTCTTTGACTTAGAAGGTTCCTGCAAAACAAATTAGCAAGAATTTAGGTCCCCAATCTTATTATGGGTCCTTGGGGTTAGTTCATGCATCATTTCACAACTTTAACCCATGCATATTTACCATTTGGAACACCAAAATGTTTAATGTTGCATTTGTTTGATGTATGACCATGCTTCATGCAATAAAAACAACAAACATCATTCATTTTAGTTTTAAAAAAAGTCCCTTTTTCAACACAAACTCTACGATTTTTCCTAGTTTTAGACTTTTTGTTTTGATGCATGTTCCTATTTCTAGCATTGCTTCTTTTAAAGTTTGTTTTAACATGTGAAGTAACCTTGTTTGCCTTTGCAAGTAAATTTTCAAGAATGTCAATATCAAACATATGACTCTTACAAGACAAACATTCAACAAGTTCAACAATTCCAATTGAATCAGACAATTTGGTTTCTAAATTGCTAACTTTTTTCTTAAAACAACTTCTTCATCAAGTAATTTATCATATTTCAATTCCAATTCATTATGCTCTTTTTTAAGCTTTTTATGTGCAGCATCAAGTTTTTCAGATTCATTCATTAATTCAAAGAAGGGTTTTTCTAAATCTAATTCACTAGATTCAAAGCTAGAATCACTTACTTGACTTCCAGCATCTTCTGAGTCGGCCATTAAACACAAATTTGCTTCATCATCTGAATCACTTGAGCTTGTAGAGCTAGACGCATTGTCTTCCCAAGCTATGTAAGCTTTCTTTTTCTTTGGAAATTTTCTTTCCTTCTTTTCTTCACTTTTCTTGCTTTTAGGACATTCAATTTTCATTGTCCTTTTTCTCCACATCTGTAGCATTTAACACTTGAAGGAGATTCTTGATTTTCTCTCATTTCTCCACGAAATTTATTCTTACATTTTGCTTTCATAAATTTAGAAAATTTCTTTATCATGAGGCTCATGTTCTCCTCACCATCATCAGAATCATCATCTTCAATCCTTTTAGAACTTTTCCCTTTAGAGATTTCGAATGTGAAGGCAAGTGTCTTTCTTTTACCTTAATCCTCTTCAGCAGTTCATCTTCTGAACTCAAGTTCATGCTCACAGAGCTTTTCAAAGAGAATAGGCATCGTCATTTGAGAGAGGTTTTGTGACTCCGAGATGGCAGTCACCTTTGGTTGCCAAGACCTGTCCAATGATTTCAAATTTTGACATTTAATTCATCAGTATCAAAGGTCTTACCCAAACCAGTCAAGTGGTTAACTATGTAAGTGAAACGCTTCTGAACATTGGAAATAGTTTCTCCAGGTTGCATTTTGAACATCTTATACTCATGGATGAGAGTGTTCTTCCTTGAACGTTTTACATCCTCTGTACCTTCATGTGTGACTCTGAGGACTTCCAACATTTCTTGTTCTGTCTTACACACTGAAATTCTATAAAATTCATCAAGTACAACAATAGATGAAATAATATTACAAGCTTTAATATCAAACTAAGCTCGTCTATTTTCTTCAGCAGTCCAGTTAAAATATGGTTTTTCTACCTCTACACCATCACTTGTACTTTTTGAAATAAACGGAGCATTTTCTACAGCTTCCCAGATACTTCTGTCAACAGACCCCATAAAAATTTCCATTTTAACTTTCCAGAATGAATAATTATCACTAGTAAAAAGTGGTGGTCTTTTAATAGAAGCACCCTCGACATATACAAGATTTTGATGATGACCGGCCATTTTCGAAAATTTTGAAAGAATATCAAAGCAAGCTTTGATACCAATTGTTGGTATCAGTTTCGATCAGAGAATAATGCAGCGGAATAAAAATAAATAAGTTTAGTTAGCGGAAAGCGTGTTCGGTCATAAGCTATTTAAAAATAGTTAGTTTTAAAAATAAATTTTCTAAGAGAAAATTTATCAAATAGTTGATGTGCATAAAACATAAAAGAGTGCAGGGAGTAGAAAAATCACACAGATAATTTTTATACAGGTTCGATTCAAAAGAATCTACGTCCAATCGTTAGTCACTATAAAAAAGTGATTAACAGTTTCACTAAAAACAGTTTCACTAAGTGAATGAAAATAAGAGATAAAAGAACCTTCCTTCTACAAATGAACCGGAAGAGAACTACTTTGTCAACTCGAAGAGAACCGCTCCGAATTTCGACAAACGAAACATGAGCTTCTCCTATTCACGAGACCAGACAAAGTACACCTTGCCAACTCGAACAGAACCGCTCCGACTTTCGACAATCGAAACGCGAGCTTCTCCTATTTACGAGACTAGGAAAAACACTTTACCAACTCGAAGAGAACCGCTCCGACAACGACAAACGAAACGCGAGCTTCTCCTATTCACGAGACCAGGCAAGGGAACTGAACTGGCTTTTCTGAAGTTCTCAAAGCACTTATTTATAGGTAGCTAGTCTGAATATGAAAGGTCATTGATGAATCAATATTTTATACCATTATCTTAGTTTTTCGCGCCGAATTGTGTTGATGATTTGCGCTTAATTCTTAGTTATTGTGTCATTTTCACCATTTGGGCTTAATTAGACCAATAATTCTGATTTTAATTAATTTGAATTAATTGAGCTTAATTATTCCTATTTTTATTTTTCAGGGAAATTTTGGAATCACACTGTGAGATTTTTGGAAGGACACCAATTAAGTGAAGACTCTCCACAAAGACACTTTAGGATTAGTCAAATTTTAATTTAGTAGATTAGGCTTTTTAAACAAAGTTTTGTAATAATTGGGCCAATTTTGTAGAGTAGACAAAAGCCCAATAGAAAAAATGACATGTCCTAGGGTTTTGGGTGGACCCCACCCTAGTTTTTAGTGACACTTGGACCTAGGGATTCAAGGAGAGCCTTCACTTTGCAAAAAAATTGGACAGTTGTTGGCTGAAGAAAAACTTCTCTTTACCGAGAGCATGAGGGGCTTGGAACATTTCGGGGGGAACACAACTCTTGGCTGGAAACAATTTTAGAGGGAGCTCTCGGTTTTGGAGAGCTAGCTGCTGTTTTTTTTTTTTTATTCATGGGCTGGAACGTTGGGATTTGGAGATTTTGCAAGGAGGCTTGAACGTTGTTTTTGGGAGGCAAAGAAAGGCTACGGATGATTGGAGATTCCAGCTGTCACTTGTTGACGGGGGCACTCTCTTCTTTGATTTCTTTTATTTTGATGTTTTTGGAGAGCATGGAATGGCCATTTTCTTTCTTTGAACACTGTTTTCATGGATGAATGAAAGGGAGCTCTCATCTCTTTTTATTTTTGTGCAATTGCTGGAACAAATTTCTTTATCATTGAAGAGCGTGTGGTTTTACGAAAGCAAGGTCCTATGGCTTTGAATGAATGCAGATTGATGTGTTTATTTTTGTCAATGTTTACGGTGGTACACATTGCGGCCTAATTATGAATATGAGTTCCACATTAAATTCCTTTTGTTGATTTACTCGCTGCCTTCATTTGATTGGGCACTTTGGTATTGAAGTTATTTTGATTCCAGAAAAACAGTGACTCATGAGGGGAGAGACGTAGCTAAAGGCTGAAGCTGTCACGTGAGGTGCTATTGATTATTTTAAGAAGCTGAATTTGTATTCAGCTGGTGTCACGGACTGGGAATGAACGGTGAACACGCTGATGAGAAGAAACGAAATCAAGCATCACGGTGCTTGATTATTAGGAAAAAGGGTGGCGCTGATTTCTTTGTTATATGTCCAGCTCACGTGGTGCTTGATTTTGGGGTCACAGCTGGACAAAAAGGTTTATTTTGGTTTTCAATTGGAAATTGAAGGGAAGAGTCATGGCCAGAGGGTAACTTTTAGGCCATTTTCAATTTAATTTACTTTAGTAGGTGCATGTGTCATTTGAATTGGTAGAAAAAAAAATATATGTTGTTTATTTTCTTTAGCTTTAAATTAGTTTGAATTGTAGTTTAGTTGTTTTTTTCCTTCTTTAAATTAGTTTTGCATTTGATAGTTTTAACTGTGCTTAGATATTTGTTTGCTCTAGTGTTGGGTTTAGCATTTTTACTCTCTTTAACGCTTTTTATGATGTTCGAATGTGTTTAATTTTTATTTTTAATTTCGTCAGTTGCATTCACAAACAAAACCTTTCACAACCCCGCCCCCCTTTCGTGTTAGACTTGACTCTGAACCGCAGTTGGTCCTTGAGAGACGACCTAGGGGTCATTCCCTAGCATTATACTGCATTTCTAAATTGCAATCAAATTTGTATGGGCTGCGACACCCATCAAATTTTGGCGCCGTTGCCGGGGACCAACGGTTCAGTATCGAGTCTTTTGTTTGTGTGTCTTGTGACTGTGTTTTGACGTGTTGTGATAGTCTTTGTTGTGTCTTGTGATTGTTTTCTGTGATTTGAGATTTTTGTGCTATTGTTTCATGATTAGAGGGTATTGTGATTTAGTGCATGACTAGAGGAAATCTTGGATTCATACCACCTTTTGACCCTGAAATTGATAGGACGTTTCATAGGTTAGTTAGGCATTCTAGGAATTTGTCTTTAGAGTCTGTTTTTGAGTCTGTCCCCTTAGATACTGTTCATCCAACTGTTGAGTATTCTGTGCATACTGCATCCACTGCATCTGTTGCATCTGCACTTGATTCTGATTCTGATTCTGTTGTTTTTCACACTGAGAACAATATGGCACAACCTCCACCTCGTGAGAGGACTTTTAGGGAGATGGCTGCACCTGATTTCGATATTGAAAGCTTGTGCATCCAATATCCTGATGAGGACGTTCCATTTGTTCTCAAGACTGGACTGATCCATTTGTTGCCCAAGTTTCATGGTCTTGCAGGTGAGAGTCCACACAAGCATTTGAAGGAATTCCACATTATTGGTTCCACTATGAAACCTCATGATGTTCCTGAAGAGCACATCTTTTTGAAAGCATTCCCTCACTCATTGGAAAGTGTTGCTAAGGATTGGCTGTATGCTTTGGCGCCTAGATCCATCACTAGCTGGGATGATCTGAAGAGGTTGTTCTTGGAGAAATTTTTCCCAGCATCCCGAACCACAACTATCAGGAAAGACATCACTGGGATTAGGCAGCTTGGTGGAGAGAGCTTGTATGAGTACTGGGAGAGATTCAAGACACTATGTGCAAGCTGCCCCCACCATCAGATACCTGAACAACTCCTTATCCAGTATTTCTATGAGGGTTTGAACAACATGGATAGGGGTATGATTGATGCTGCCAGTGGTGGAGCTCTTGGAGACACCACACCTGCTGAGGCCAGGCATTTGATTGAGAAGATGGCTTCAAACTTCCAACAGTTTAGCGCCAGGAATGATGCCATTGTGGTGAGGGGCGTACATGATGTGGTTGCCCAGTCTTTATCAGCCATTGAAAGCAAGTTGGAAGACAAGATTGAATCTCTTACAAAGTTGGTGACACAGTTGACTACCAACCAGAGATCTGCAGCTCCATCTGCATCTGTTGCACGACTATGTGCTATTTGTCCTTCTAGTGACCACTATACAGATGCTTGTCCTACTTTGCAGTCCTCAGCTGCCTCTGATGCGCCTCAGGCTTATGCTACCAACATATATAACAACAGGCAGCCACAACAGCAAAGTCATGACTTGTCCAACAACAGGTACAACCCATGGTGGAGGAATCACCCCAATCTTAGATGGAACAATGCGCCACAGCATCAGCAGCAGGCGCCACCTTTCCAGAATGCTGGAGCACCTAACAGATATGTGCCTTCACCTATGCAACAACACCAGAGGCAACAGCAACAACAGCAGCAGCAAGAGGCACCTGCCCAACCAGCTGCCCAACCTTCCACTTCATCTGCACCTTCATTGGAAGAGTTAGTGAGACAGATGACTATGCAAAACATGCAGTTTCAGCAGGAGACTAGAGCTTCCATACAGAGTCTCACTAACCAGATGGGTCAGATGGCTACTCAGATGAACCAAGCGCAGTCTCAGAATTCTGATAAGTTACCATCCCAGACTGTGCAGAATCCGAAGAATGTGAGTGCCATAACCCTCAGATCAGGGAAGCAGATTGTTGTGCCTTCAGAGCCCGCTTCTACACCTACACCCGTGCCTGCCACTTGTCCTAGAGAGGACGACCATGACGATCCACGCAGGGTATTTGAGGTGGGTGGATCTTCTTCTTCAGCCGGTGGTTCTTCTTCAGGTGGATCTTCTTCCTCTTCCACCACCACCGCCGCTGCGCCTTCTCCATTGGTTGATCGACCTATCCCTCTTCCATTCCCTTCACGGGCACTTCCTAGCGAAAAGACTGAAGTGGTGGATAGGGCAATTCTGGAGACCTTCAGGAAAGTAGAGGTGAACATACCTGTACTTGATGCCATTAAACAGATTCCAAGATGTGCCAAATTCTTGAAGGAGTTGTGCACACACAAGAGGAAGATGAAGGGCGATGAAAGGATTATCATGGGAAGGAATGTATCTGCGCTTTTTGGTAAGTCGGTCCCGCACATTCCTGAGAAGTGCAAGGACCAAGGTATATTTTGCATTCCTTGTGTGATTGGAAACAGTAAATTTGAGAATGCCATGCTTGATTTGGGTGCTTCTGTTAATGTCATGCCTTTGTCTATATATTCATCTTTGTCTCTTGGTCCTTTGCAAACCACGGGTGTGGTCATTCAGTTGGCCAATAGGAGTGTTACCCACCCAACAGGTTTCATAGAGGATGTCTTGGTTCGGGTAGGTGAATTGATTTTTCCTGCTGACTTTTATGTTTTGGAGATGGAGGAGGGATTCTCTCATGGATCCGCTCCCATTATCTTAGGCAGGCCATTTTTGAAAACTGCCCAAACTAAGATTGATGTGTATGCTGGAACTTTGTCTATGGAATTTGCTGATATTGTTGTTCATTTTAATATCCTTGATGCAATGAATTTTCCAGCTAAGGACCATTCTGTGTTTAGGATTGATGATTGGATGAAATTATTGATGAATTTGTTGTTCACGACTTTCATTCTTTGCATGAGAAGAAGCGTTCTTTTCTATCTTCTTTACATTCATGCATTGAATCTGGGATTGAGACAGGAATTGAGAATAATGTTGAATTGGATGTTGATTTGGATGAGAATTGTGATGTCCAGGGTATTGTTGATGTCCAGGTTATTGATGATATGCATGTTTTTGATGATTTGGATGATATTGATGATGTTGTTGATATACTTGTGATGGATATTGATCTGGATTGTGATGAGATGGGTTCTCTGCCTTTACCTGTTCATTCTTTAGAGTCAGTATGCATTAACCACGTTGCAGGAAGTACATTTGAATCTGACTTGCAGGAACCCACTCTTGAGCTGAAACAGCTCCCGGAAAACCTCAAGTACGTGTACTTGGAGGATGATGAGAGGAAACCGGTCATAATTTCCACCTCCCTTGATTCTGTGCAAGAGGAGAGGTTGCTTGGAGTGTTGAGGGTGCATAAGAAAGCCATAGGTTGGAGTTTGGCTGACATACCTAGTATTAGCCCATCCACATGCATGCATAGAATTCTTTTGGAAGATGGGGCAAAGTCAGTGAGACAACCACAAAGAAGGCAAAACCCCGTGATCATGGACGTCATCAAGAAGGAGGTGACCAAGCTTTTGCAAGCTGGGATCATCTACCCTATTTCAGATAGTCAGTGGGTGAGCCCTATCCATGTTGTGCCCAAGAAGACCGGTCTCACTATTGTGAAAAATGAGAGGGATGAGCTAATTCCCACAAGAGTGCAGAACAGCTGGAGAGTCTGCATTGATTATAGGAGGCTCAATCAAGCAACCAGGAAAGATCACTTCCCCCTGCCATTCATTGATCAGATGCTGGAGCGCCTGACAGGTAAGTCTCATTATTGCTTTCTTGATGGTTTTTCTGGTTATTTCCAAATCAATATTGCTCCTGAGGACCAAGAGAAAACCACATTCACCTGCCCCTTTGGCACTTTTGCTTATAGGAGGATGCCCTTTGGCCTATGCAACGCCCCTGGTACCTTCCAGCGGTGCATGCTTAGCATTTTTAGTGACTTTCTCGAGAGTTGCATAGAGGTGTTTATGGATGACTTTACTGTTTATGGATCCTCTTTTGATGCATGTTTAGACAGTTTGGAAAAAGTTTTGAAAAGATGCATAGAAACAAACCTTGTTCTCAATTTTGAGAAATGTCACTTCATGGTTGAACAAGGTTTGGTTCTAGGGCACATCATTTCTGAAAAGGGAATAGAGGTAGATCCTGCCAAGATATCTGTGATTTCGCAGTTGCCTTACCCCTCTTGCGTGCGAGAGGTTAGATCTTTTCTAGGACATGCAGGTTTCTGCAGGCGCTTCATCAAGGATTTCAGCAAGAAGGCGCTTCCCTTGTCTAGACTACTGCAGAAGGACATCGACTTTGAGTTTGATGACAGGTGCAAGCAGGCGTTTGATTGCCTGAAGGAAGCTTTGACCACCACTCCGATCATTCAGGCACCAGATTGGACAACCCCATTTGAGCTCATGTGTGACGCATCAAATCATGCCTTGGGAGCTGTCCTGACACAGAAGATTGGCAAGCTGCCTAGAGTGATCTACTATGCTTCCCGCACTTTGGATGCTGCCCAAGCAAACTACACCACGACTGAGAAAGAGTTGTTGGCAATTGTTTTTGCCCTTGATAAGTTTAGGTCGTATTTGCTTGGATCTCCTGTTATTGTATATACTGACCATGCAGCTCTGAAGTTTCTGTTGAAAAAGGCTGAGTCAAAGCCTAGATTGATCAGGTGGATGCTACTACTCCAGGAGTTTGACTTGCAGATTAAAGACAGGAGTGGAGCACAAAATTTGGTTGCAGACCACCTCAGCAGAATTGAGAGAGCTGGGGATGAAGCTGATGTGTTGCCCATCCAAGATGACTTTCCTGATGAGAGTTTGTTACTGATTTATTCTTCTCACCCTACTCCTTGGTTTGCACACATTGTGAATTATTTGGTTGCTTCTGTTTTTCCTCCCTTAGCATCACGTGCTCAGATTGCCAAGATTAAGAGTGATGCTAAGTATTATGTTTGGGATTACCCATATCTGTGGAAATTGTGCAGTAACCAGGTTACTAGGAGATGCATTCCGGACCATGAGATTGACTTGGTCCTGAACTTTTTCCATGCCTCATCACCTGGTGGTCATCTTGGGATACAGAGAACAGCTCGAAGGGTGCTTGATTGCGGTTTTTACTGGCCTTCCATCTTCAAGGATGCGGAGAGGACTTGTAGCACCTGTGAGCCATGTCAGAGAGCAGGAGGACCTATTTAACATAGACAGGAGATGCCTCAACAACCTATGCTGTTCTGTGAGGTGTTTGATGTCTGGGGTATAGATTTCATGGGACCTTTTCCTGTTTCTTTTGGTTTCTCTTATATTCTCCTTGCTGTGGATTATGTTTCAAAATGGGTGGAAGCTAGAGCCACCAGGACTAATGATGCTCGGGTTGTTGTAGATTTTGTTAGATCTCACCTTTTTTGCAGGTTTGGAGTGCCTAGAGCGATTGTTAGTGATCAGGGAACCCATTTTTGCAACAGATCCATGCAAGCCTTACTCAAGAAATATGGGGTGACGCATAGAGTTTCTACACCTTATCACCCCCAGACAAATGGGCAGGCTGAGATCTCCAATAGGGAGATTAAGAGGATTTTGGAGAAGATTGTCCAGCCCAACAGAAAGGAATGGAGCAATAGGTTGGACGATGCTCTTTGGGCTCATAGGACTGCCTACAAAGCACCCATTGGGATGTCTTCCTATCGGGTTGTCTTTGGAAAGGCATGTCATTTACCAGTCGAGATTGAGCATCGAGCATATTGGGCTGTGAAGATTTGCAACTTCTCCATTGACCAAGCTGGAGAGGAAAGGAAGTTGCAACTGAATGAATTGGATGAGATTCGATTGGAGGCCTATGAGAATTCGAAGTTCTACAAAGAGAGGACCAAGAGGTTCCATGATAGTTCCATTGTTAGAAAGGACTTCGAGGTTGGCCAACTGGTTTTGTTGTATAACTCTAGGCTCGGCCTCATGGGTGGTAAGTTGAGATCAAAGTGGACTGGACCTTTTGTTGTGACTAATGTTTATCCTTATGGTGCAGTAGAGATCCAGGATCCATCTGCAACTACAAGCTTCAAGGTGAACGGGCATAGACTGAAGCCTTTCCTCAGCAATCCTTCTTTGTTGGATGCAGTGGTGGAGGAGACGTCTTTGGTCCACCCCACCCATCCTCTCATCTGACTCAGGGAGTTTCTTTTCTCCTTCCCTCCTCACTTTTATTGCACTTTGTCTGTATCTGATGATTGTTGATCTGTTGATTGTGACACACTGAGGACATTGTGTTGTTTAAGTGTGGTCTATTAGGGGAGGTTGTTCTTTGTTTAAATTTCGTTTTCTAGTGAATTTTGTTGAGTCTTGTGTACAGTTTTGCATGCTTTTTGTGAATTCTGGACTGTGATTAGGTTGCTAGTTTTCTTTCACTGCATTGATACTCTGTTTTGTTGGAATCCTTGCTCCTCTTTGCTTGGAAGATAATCATGATGTTTGAGAGTTGGATTAATTGTGACCGATTACCTGTGTGAGATTTGAGCCATTTGATGATCTTTCTTGTGTGTGATATGTCTCTGGATTGCTTGCACATTTGCCTTGGCTTGACTCTGTTGTTAATTCTTGATTCATGAGCATGTTTGAAAATGATAAAGGCATTTTGTTGATTGAGCCTCTCTAGCCAGATAGCTTACCCTGTTATGATCTATTTGTTAGCCCCCTTGAGCCTATACTTCCCCCATTTCTTTGTTTTGAAGCTCATACAATAGCCTAAGTGAAAAACCATGATCACCTGAACCTTAGGAATTTTGGAGCTTTGGAATTATTTTGGGAATAAGTGTGGTCTCTTAGGAGTTGTAGATGAATTGGCTAGTGAGTCCTCTTCTTGCGGTTGCACTGTAAATATCATGTACCTTGTCTTTTGAATTCTATGTTGAATAGAAAAAAAAAAGAAAAAAAAAAGAGAAAAAGAAAAAAAAAATTGTGAATAATGGAGTCAAGAAGAGGATGGAATTAGAGGTTGTGGGTGTGTTTGAATGTGTTTACACTTGTTCCCCGTTGCTCCTTTGTTCCTTATGGTTTGTTGATTATTATCCAGATGTATCTTTGATGGGTGTCGCACCTCACACAAATTTGATTGCAATTTAGAAATGCAGTATAATGCTAGGGAATGACCCCTAGGTCGTTTCTCAAGGACCAACTGCGGTTCAGAGTCAAGTCTAACACAAAGTGGGGGGGGGGGGGGGTTTGAAAGTTTGTTTGGTGTGCAGAAAAATTAAAATTAAAACGCAGATGGAATTTAAATTAAAACGCAAATGTAAAAACGTAATTAAAATTAATTAAAACGAAACTAAATGCAACAACACATTTCACCATGCATGAAAATGAAATTAAAACAGTAAAAACGAAACTGCTCAGTAAATACAAAAATTCACGCTGGAACTGGACAGCTCTGACCTTTGCTCAATGTTTTGCCCATAACTTTTTCTACAGAGCTCTAATGAGATGAGGTTTTTTTTCCTGGAAAATAGACTCAAATATCTTTCATGTGACATATAAAACGTAGCATTTGGACCTCTAGTGTGGTTGCAGTTATTATTTTAAAATCGAGTCCAGAGAGTGAAAATGCTAAACCAAATACTAGACTAAACAAATATCTAAGCACAGTTAAATTAAATTAAATGCAACACTAAATTAAAGAAATTAAAAATAACTAATCCTACAATGCAAATTAATGCAAAACAAAGGGGTAATTAAACAAGCTTTAGGACAAAACTTAAAGAGGAAATGTTTCCTTAGTCAAAAGTAGCTCCATTTGTGCTTGGCCAAATCGGGTAAAAACTTTAATGCACCATTTTCTCTCTCTCTTTCAATCCATTTTCGTTTTTCTTCAACAACCAAGCTTTCAATTTGTTTCTTCCATTCTCTGAACCGAAACACACTCCCACCATATCAAAGTTCATTTGCAAACTCATTAAAGAACACTAAAACCAAGTTCCACCTTCATAAATCCAACTTCAAGCACTACTTTTCTTCAACTTTTTGACCAAAACAAAACCAAACCCTTAACTTCCATTACTGCACTGTCCAGCCACCATCATTAAACATAAAATCCAGCTCCAAATATGTTTCCAAACATCAAGAACAAAATGCAAGAAGAAAATGGCTCAAGAACACAATACCCATGCACCAACTTAAGCCTTTTTCACTACCAAACTTGACAATAACTCCATTTTCATCCTCCAATCCAAGAAACACAAGATAAATGGGTCTCCCTTCCACCAAAGACACCACCATGAAAAAGCAAAGAAGAAGCTTCAAACTCAAGCATTCAACCATCAAAACGAAAATCAAGGCTCCCAAGAGAGTTCATAGAAGGCCAAAAGCAAAATGAAAGTGTAGTATGAAGTGTGTGCTTGGAGTGTCTCGGCAATTGGCTCAAAATGCTGTCCAAAACCACTCAAAAATGGTGGGGTCCACCTCCTAGAAACCCTAGGTTAAGTGCCACATGTCCCTCAAAGTTTGGGTCTAACATAAAAATTGCCAACATGGGCCCAATGCACCAAAAGCTTAAGTAAAGTTCTTAATCAACTAGATTACAATTTTAATTAAATTTGCAATGACTAAATATTAAATCTTGAATGTCCATGCCATCTCCTAATGTTCCAAAATATGTCTCCAATATTTTCCCTGCAATTAAACATGCAATTAATTAGCTTAGAAAATCCAAATTAGTGAAAATATGAATTTCCGACCAAATTAAGCACAGTTAGGACAAATGGGGAAATAATGGGCAATTAAACATAATTCCCTGATTTATTTGAGTGCAATAAACCAAATATAGTCAAGAAATAACGACTCATCAAAATAGACCACACTTAGTCTTTTGCACTCCTGGGCAAAATTAAGACGCAAAACAGGGAACAGATCAGAGGACATCAAGAAGAGACACAGACTCAACAGACAGACACAGTGTTGCACAGTTCTCACAAAATCTGGACAGTGAAAGGCATAGGCAGAATCCCACACAGAGTCAATGAAAACAGATACTCACAAAATCATCCAAGCAGTTCAGTACATGGAAAACAATCAATCAATTCAAGAGATGAATCAAAAGCAACAGAGCCTCACAAATGCACACAATCAGTGTTTCTCTCAAGTGTATAAAGTAGATCAATGTCACTGAATGCACTCAAGAAAGCAAACACAAATAGACTTGGCAAGCCTCTAATATCAACACTCAAGCACATACGCATGTTCAAATCAAAAGGTCTTTTCATGGTTGTAATGGGGCCAAGGACAAGGGAGGATACATCTGGATAAGAAGCTACAAACCATAAGGAATAGAGGAGCAATGGGGAACAAGGGTAAACACATTCAAACACACCCACAACCTCTAATTCCATCCTCTTCTTGACTCCATTATTCACACAATTTTTTTTTTGTTTTTCTCATTTTTCTCAGTTTTTTTTTCATTTTGTCTTTTTTTTTTTTTCTATTCAACACACAATTCAAAAGACAAGATACATGATATTTACAATGCAACCGCAAGAAGAGGACTCACTAGCCAATTCATCTGAATATCCCAAGAGACCACCTCATTCCCAAAACAATTCCAAAACTCCAAAATTCCCTAAGGTTCAGGTAATCATGGTTTTTCACTTAGGCTATTGCATGAGCTTCAAAACAAAGAAATGGGGGAAGTATAGGCTCAAGGGGGCTATCAAAGGAATCATAACAGGGTAGGCTATCTGGCTAGAGAGGCTCAATCAACAAAATGCCTTTATCATTTTCAAACATGCTCATGAATCAAGAATCAACAACAGAGTCAAGCAAAGACAAATGTGCAAGCAATCCAGAGACATATCACACACAAGAAAGATCATCAAATGGCTCAAATCTCACAGAGGTAATTGGTTACAATTAGTCCAACTCTCAAACATCATGATTATCTTTCAAGCAAAGAAGAGCAAGGAGTCCCACAAAACAAAGTATCAATGCAGTGAAGGGAAACTAGCAACCTAATCACAGTCCAGAATTCACAAAAGGCATGCAAAACTGTACTCCAGACAAAACAACTACATAAAAACAACTACATAAAAACTGACACATAAACAAAGGAACAACCTCCCCTAATAGACCACACTGAAACTACACAATGTCCTCAGTGTGTCACAATCAACAGATCAACAATCAGCACATTCAGCAGATATAGACAAAGTGCAATAGAAGTGAGGAGGGAAGGAGAAAAGAAGCTCCCTGAGTCAGATGGGAGGGTAGGTGGGGTGGACCAAAGACGTCTCCTCCACCACTGCATCCAACAAAGAAGGATTGCTGAGGAAAGGTTTCAGTCTATGCCCATTCACCTTGAAGCTTGTAGCTGTAGATGGATCCTGTATCTCTACTGCACCATAAGGATAAACATTAGTCACAACAAAAGGTCCAGTCCACTTTGATCTCAACTTACCACCCATGAGGCCAAGCCTAGAGTTATACAACAAAACCTGCTGACCAACCTCGAAGTCCTTTCTAACAATGGAACTATCATGGAACCTCTTGGTCCTTTCTTTGTAGAACTTCGAATTCTCATAGGCCTCCAATCGGATCTCATCCAATTCATTCAGTTGCAACTTCCTTTCCTCTCCAGCTTGGTAAATGGAGAAGTTGCAAACCTTCACAGCCCAATATGCCCGATGCTCAATCTCAACTGGTAAATGACATGCCTTTCCAAAGACAACCCGATAGGGAGACATCCCAATGGGTGCTTTGTAGGCAGTCCTGTGGGCCCAAAGAGCATCGTCCAACCTATTGCTCCAATCCTTTCTGTTGGGCTGGACAATCTTCTCCAAAATCCTCTTGATCTCCCTGTTGGAGATCTCAGCCTGCCCATTTGTTTGGGGGTGGTAAGGTGTAGAAACTCTGTGCGTCACCCCATATTTCTTGAGCAAGGCTTGCATGGATCTGTTGCAAAAATGGGTTCCCTGATCGCTAACAATCGCTCTAGGCACTCCAAACCTGCAAAAGAGGTGAGATCTAACAAAATCCACAACAACCCGAGCATCATTAGTCCTGGTGGCTCTAGCTTCCACCCATTTTGAAACATAATCCACAGCAAGGAGAATATAAGAGAAACCAAAAGAAACAGGAAAAAGGACCCATGAAATCTATACCCCAGACATCAAACACCTCACAGAACAGCATAGGCTGTTGAGGCATCTCCTGTCTCTGTGAAATAGGTCCTCCTGCTCTCTGACATGGCTCACAGGTGCTACAAGTCCTCTCTGCATCCTTGAAGATGGAAGGCCAGTAGAAACCGCAATCAAGCACCCTGCGAGCTGTTCTCTGTATCCCCAGATGACCACTAGGTGAGGAGGCATGGCAAAACTGCAGGACCGAGTGAATCTCATGATCCGGAATGCATCTCCTAGTAACCTGGTCACTGCACAACTTCCACAGATATGGGTCATCCCAAACATAATACTTAGCATCACTCTTGATTTTGGCAATCTGAGCACGTGATGCTAAGGGAGGAAAAACAGAAGCAACCAAATAATTCACAATGTATGCAAACCAAGGAGTAGGGTGAGAAGAAGAAATCAGTAACAAACTCTCATCAGGAAAGTCATCCTGGATGGGCAACACATCAGCTTCATCCCCAGCTCTCTCAATGCGCCTGAGGTGGTCTGCAACCAAATTTTGTGCTCCACTCCGGTCTTTAATCTGCAAGTCAAACTCCTGGAGCAGTAGCATCCACCTGATCAATCTAGGCTTTGACTCAGCCTTTCTCAGCAAAAACTTCAGAGCTGCATGGTCAGTATACACAATAACAGGAGATCCAAGCAAATACGACCTAAATTTATCAAGGGCAAAAACAATTGCTTAGAACTCCTTCTCAGTCGTGGTGTAGTTTGCTTGGGCAGCATCCAAAATGCGTGAGGCGTAGTAAATCACTCTAGGCACCTTGCCAATCTTTTGTGTCAGGACAGCTCCCAAGGCATGATTTGATGCGTCACACATGAGCTCAAATGGAGCTGTCCAATCTGGTGCCTGAATGATCGGAGTGGTGGTCAAAGCTTCCTTCAGGCAATCAAACGCCTGCTTGCACCTGTCATCAAACTCAAAATCGATGTCCTTCTGCAGTAGTCTAGACAAGGGAAGCCCCTTCTTGCTGAAATCCCTGATGAAGCGCCTGTAGAAACCTGCATGTCCTAGAAAAGATCTAACCTCTCGCACGCAAGAGGGGTAAGGCAATTGCGAAATCACAAATATTTTAGCAGGATCTACCTCTATTCCCTTTTCAGAAATGATGTGCCCTAGAACCAAACCTTGTTCAACCATGAAGTGACATTTCTCAAAATTGAGAACAAGGTTTGTTTCTATGCATATTTTCAAAACGTTTTCCAAACTGTCTAAACATGCATCAAAAGAGGATCCATACATAGTAAAATCATCCATAAACACCTCTATGCAACTCTCAAGAAAGTCGCTAAAAATGCTAAGCATGCACGGCTGGAAGGTACCAGGGGCGTTGCATAGGCCAAAGGGCATCCTCCTATAGGCAAAAGTGACAAAGGGGCAGGTGAATGTGGTTTTCTCTTGGTCCTCAGGAGCAATATTGATTTGAAAATAACCAGAAAAACCATCAAGAAAGCAATAATGAGATTTACCTACCAGGCGCTCCAGCATCTGATCAATGAATGGCAGGGGGAAGTGATCTTTCCTGGTTGCTTGATTGAGCCTCCTATAATCAATGCAGACTCTCCAGCTGTTCTACACTCTTGTGGGAATCAACTCATCCCTCTCATTTTTCACAACCGTGAGGCCAGTCTTCTTGGGCACAATATGGATGGGGCTCACCCACTGACTGTCTGAAATAGGGTAGATGATCCCAGCTTGCAAAAGCTTGGTCACCTCCTTCTTGATGACGTCCATGATAACGGGGTTTTGCCTTCTTTGTGGCTGTCTCACTGGCTTTGCCCCATCTTCCAAAAGAATTCTATGCATGCATGTGGATGGGCTAATACCAGGTATGTCAGCCAAACTCCAACCTATGGCTTTTTTATGCACCCTCAACACTCCAAGCAACCTCTCCTCTTGCACAGAATCAAGGGAGGTGGCAATTATGACCGGTTTCCTCTCATCATCCTCCAAGTACACGTACTTGAGGTTTTCTGGGAGCTGTTTCAGCTCAAGAGTGGGTTCCTGCAAGTCAGATTCAAGTGTACTTCCTGCAACGTGGTTAATGCATACTGACTCTAAAGAATGAACAGGTAAAGGCAGAGAACCCATCTCATCACAATCCAGATCAATATCCATCACAAGTATATCAACAACATCATCAATATCATCCAAATCATCAAAAACACGCATATCATCAATAACCTGGACATCAACAATACCCTGGACATCACAATTCTCATCTAAATCAACATCCAACTCAACATCATGTTCAAATCCTGATTCAAGCCCAGATACTATGCATGAATGTACAGAAGATGGAAAATAATGTTTCTTCTCATGCATAGAACCAAAATCATCAACAATGAACTCATCAACAATGTCATCCAATGTATCAACCCTAAACACAGAATGGTCCTCAGCTGGGTGTTTCATGGCATCAAGGATGTTAAAATGCACAACAATATCAGCAATTTCCATAGACAATGTCCCAGCATACACATCAATCTTGGTACGGGCAGTTTTCAAAAATGGCCTGCCTAGGATAATGGGGGCGGATCCATGAGAGAAATCGTCCTCCATCTCCAAAACATAGAAATCAGCAGGAAATATCAATTCACCTACCCTAACCAAGACATCCTCTATGTAACTTGTCGGGTGGGTAACACTCCTATTGGCCAACTGAATGACCACACCCGTAAGTTGTAATGGACCAAGAGACAGAGATTTATAAATAGACAATGGCATGACATTTATAGATGCACCCAGATCAAGCATAGCATTTTCAAATTTATTGTTCCCAATCACACAAGGAATGCAAAACGTACCTGGGTCCTTGCACTTTTCAGGAATGTGCGGGACCGACTTACCAATAAGAGCTGATACATTCCTTCCCATGCTAATCCTTTCATCGCCCTTCATCTTCCTCTTGTGTGTGCACAACTCCTTCAAGAATTTGGCATATCTTGGAATCTGTTTAATGGCATCAAGTAGAGGTATGTTCACCTCTACTTTCCTGAAGGTTTCCAGAATTTCCCTATCCACCTCTTCAGTCTTTTTGCTAGGAAGTGCCCGTGAAGGGAATGGAAGAGGGATAGGTCGGTCAAGCAATGGAGAAGGCGTAGCAGCGGTGGTGGTGGAAGAGGGAGAAGATCCACCTGAAGAAGAACCACCATCTGGAGAAGAAGATCCACCCACCTCAAATGCCCTGTGTGGACCGTCATGGTCGTCCTCTCTAGGACAAGTGGCAGGCACGGGTGTAGGTATAGAAGCGGGCTCTGAAGGCACAACAATCTGCTTCCCTGATCTGAGGGTTATGGCACTCACATTCCTAGGATTCTGCACAGTCTGGGATGGTAACTTATCAGAATTCTGAGACTGCGCCTGGTTCATCTGAGTAGCCATCTGACCCATCTGGTTAGTGAGACTCTGTATGGAAGCTCTCGTCTCCTGCTGAAACTGCATGTTTTGCATAGTCATCTGTCTCACTAACTCTTCCAATGAAGGCTCAGAAGAAGTGGAAGGTTGGGCAGCTGGTTGGGCAGGTGCCTCTTGCTGCTGCTGTTGTCGTTGTTGCCTCTGGTGTTGTTGCATAGGTGGAGGCACATATCTGTTAGGTGCTCCAGCATTCTGGAAAGGTGGCGCCTGCTGCTGATGTTGTGGCGCATTGTTCCATCTAAGATTAGGGTGATTCCTCCACCCTGGGTTGTACCTGTTGCTGGACAAGTCATGACTTTGCTGTTGTGGCTGCCTGTTGTTATATATGTTAGTAGCATAAGCCTGAGGTGCATCAGAGGCAGTTGAGGACTACAAAGTAGGACAAGCATGTGATGCGTTGGGGGAACGGATGCTGGCAACGACTCTGCTGAGGGTGGTTATGCGAGAAGCGTGGTGATCTAAGATTGCCCATGGTGCTGGCACTGTGGTGGACGGTTCTGCAGTGGAGATTTACGGTTCTGGCGAGGAAGATGGAGGCTGAGGTAGATGGTTGTGACAACAAGGTGATGGTGGTGATCAACGGCATGGTGGTCTGGCAAGAGATTTTCGGTGGCGGCGCATGGTAACTAGGGTTTGGAAATTAGGGTTTCTGTTTGGAGAAAAAGGTTGAAGGAGATATTGACGTGGTAGGGCTGATGTGTTAGGGGTGAGGATATGGCACAATCTGGTTGGTTCTCTAGTGAGTACAAGGATCGGTGATGTGGCATCATCTAGGTGGTTTGATCTGTTAGTGAGGATTTGGACATGTGGCAAAATCTGGTGGAGTCTGATTTATGAGGGGTAGGAATATGAGACTTAAGGGGGTGTAGCAGAAAGGGGTTAGTGTTGGGCTTTAGTATTGGCCTGGTTTACAGAAGAGAGGTCCATGTAGGGAAATTTGGGAGGTGCAAGATTGTCTGTTTGGCCCATTTGTACATTATTTTCCAAACAAAACCTGATTTTGGGTCTTAAATTGCAATTTAGACCAATAAAGCTCCTATTTTAGTTGCACAAATAAATATTAGAACATCGAAGAAGAACTTATGCGCTTAAAATTACTTTTTACGTCTCTTTAATTCCCAAATCCAGCAATTCCAATCATCACAAATTCACTTTAAATAAATCATTTAAGCACATGAATCTCGTCAAAAAATTGAATTTTAATGCATAAATGCGGACATAAATATGCACTCATCATCGACGTATTGTCATAGTAAAAACTCATAGTTTCATTTGGTTTAAATCCCAAATTTGATAACACATTTTTAATACATAAAAGTTCACATACACCTAATATCAAGCCTCTAAATTAAGCCTTTAAATTCCGCTTTAGCACTAGATCTTGCTACTACAGGTTGTTTATTACTCCTTCAAGTTACAAGATTCCCTCGTACAAAAGTAAAGTATCTAGAGGTAGATCTTTTATCATCTTTTAAACTTGCCAAATCTTCATCAGTATACCCTTCTACCTTTAAGTTTCCATTAATTGAAAACAAAATTTCTTTTCCAGGAATGGACTTCAAATATCTCAAAATCCTCTCAATAACATCCATATGAAGCTTTCGTGGGTCACGCATAAATTGACTAACAACATATCTGGACGTGTATGTGATAATCCACACCATAAGACTGAGTGTAACCTTTAGCCATAAGTCCCGATTTATACCTCTCAATAGTTCCATCAGTTTTATGCTTAATTGTAAATACTCATTTGCATCCCACAATTTTCTTCCCCCTTGGTAAGGACACAAGATCCCAAATGTTATTTCTTTCTAAAGTTGCCATCTCATTAACTATTGCTTTGGCCCATCTAGGATCTGCCAAAACTTCCTGTATATTACTAGGAATAGAAATTCAAGATAATTTAGATACAAATGATGCATATGACTGGGATAACCTATGAGATGACACATATTTACTAATGGAATATTTGACTTTGGCTTGGAGGTCTGGTTCATATTTAGCTAGAGGTTGACCACGGTTAGAACGGGGTGGAAGATTAACTTTGTATGTTGATGTGAGTGTAAGTGAACATACATAACACGTCCATAAACATGAGGGGGTAAATAAACTAGGGAAGGAAGGATACAATTGTCAAACAACACATCTAAAGGCCTTCGAAAGTTAAGCACACTAGAAGGGGTTTAATTAATTAAATAAACTGTAGAGCTCACAACCTCACCCCATAAATGAGATGGGACATTACCATCTACCAAAAGTGATCTTGTCACCTCTAAGTCTATTATTCCTCTCAGCCACTCTATTTTGTTATGGTGAATAAGGACATGTAGTTTGATGAAGATGCCTTTAGAGTTCATGAACTTTATTAATTCAGTCATAAAGTATTTCCCTCCATTGTTTCATGCAACCCCTTTAGGGACTTCCCATCCAAAGAAGGATCAACTAACACTAAGACTAAGAAAGGGAAGTTGAATAAGGACTTTATCTTTTCTTTCTAAGTCTTACCATGATTCTCTTTACCTAAATACACTTATCTTGTTTTGTAGGTCACCAATAAAAGTTGGAAACCATGCCTATACACCTTGGGAGGCTAGCCAAGCAAAGGGAACAAAGGAGGCCAAGAAGAGTGCAAGTAGAGCAGCCGACACTCAGTGCACGTGATGTGCCGCCCAGCGGTAGCAGGACAGACTTCTCTTTTATTTTTTACCACACTTTCAATGTTTACCATGTGGAACATATGGCCAGCTGTGACACTACTCCTGCACACTTGTTCTAGATTCAGGCACATGTTTAATATGTAGCTTATTTAGCCTTCCTTGCACGTTTCCAAGCTCCTCTTCATCTATAAAAGAGATCTTCCATCCATTGTAAAAGGGAACTTGAATTGATATAGTGTTATGTTGTTCAATTGCAACCAACCACTACTTTTTTGAGTTCAAACACTGATAGCTAGTTTAGCTATCTTCCTGTAGCTCCCTTCCCCATTGGAAGGCTTTCTGAGTTAGAAAACTCACGACACACTCATCCAAACACCACCAGACATTACCACAGACACCTTTTGTGCACCAGAATATCCATCAACTTCTCTCAATTTGTTGCATCATTCTGCATCGAAGAGAGCTTTGCCTTGATCGGTGGAGCTGCTTCCATCATTTGGAATCAAGAGCCAGCACGTCCACGCGTATCTACAAGAGCTAAGTCAAGTTTTCACTTAGTTTTTGTATTCTATCATGTGTAGTTCGTATGTGCTCGCTGTTTCATCAATTTTTCAATTCTGTTTTGATTCAATTCGTGTTTGTGATTGCTGTAATCGTGTTTTCACTTTTCCATAGTGATTGTTGTTCATTTCAATCGGTGAATTCTGTTTGTTTAATTCAATCCAGCTTTCAATCTTAAAAATTCAGTTTTGTCCAAGTTTTGTGCACAAATATTTTGCAGTTTTCATTCTGTCAAGGTGATTGATTCTGTTCTAGCTTCAATTTTTGTCTTTGATGGAGTTGCAGTGCATGTTTGGACATAGATGAATCATATAAGACAGTGAGATCATATCTAGTCTTGAATCTATGTGCTAATGAATCCAAACTTTGCCTCTGTTTCACGAATCCTGCACATAAGTCAAATTATGGTGCATTTGCTATAATCTATTTTGTCTAGATTTGTTTTCACATCTAGACCTTTGTACTTGTTTCTTTGTTGTTGTTAAGCATTGTTAAAGGTGTAGCCACTAATATTCTTCATAGAATTGCAAAATGAGTGGTTGAGTTCATCCAAATATGGTTTCAAATTCTACAGCAAAATGCACTTCTGGTTTGTTATTGTGCAATTTGTGTTTGTCCATATTTTGTGACTCTGAAGCTTTGCACACGTATATTTGATGTTTTTAAACATTTCTCAAATGATAACACTACTTATTAAGTGCAGAATTGAAAAATGAATGTTTGAGTTGTTTAAAAATTAGATTTCAGCCACTATTGCTATCTACATTTTCAGTCCAAGCTTTCACCATGCTTACTTCTTTGATTGTGTCTTAGGTGCTTCAATTCTTTTAGGAGATATTCTGCAGTTAGATCTAGTAAAGTAGGACTTTCCTAGAGTCTTTGTACTGCTACCTTCGTTTCAATTCACTACATTATGAAATATGTTGCAATTTTGGTGTTTTTCCTGCATAATTGGTTACAGGTACGGTGATATGATGCATCTAGTTGTTTTAGTGCAATATTAACATTTGTGCAAGTGTATTTGGTCCATTTTAAGTCAATGTGCAAAATCACTTCCTAAACCATCAAATTTGCTTTAATTTGGAAGTGAACTAGTCAGTTTCTACTGCAGTGTGTTTCTTGGTCGCTTGACTATTTGAACACATTCAAATTATTGATACAAAGTTGTTCCAACCATCAAATTAGGTGTCTAAAATTATATGTACAAAAGTGCCTCTCAAACCAGCCATTTTAAGCCTATTTTCTTGAGAAATTCGCTGCTGCAAAAGCTTTGAATCTAATTTCTGCATTTCACAATTGTGTATGGATTGTAGCAAGAGCTTGGTACCACTAATATTGCATTATACATCAAAATATCATTAACCATGTTTTTAAAAAGCAACTGGACCAGTACAATCCATTTTAAACAAATCTGCAGCAGCAACATCAGAAATTTTTAGACACAAAATTGGTTTCTCTTTGGGGCATTTTGTCGAACAAATTTGTCAACTTTGCATTGAGTTCGATTTTGACATCATTGCAGCTTATTTTTGTTTTCTTGGTTTCTTAATCCACTATAGAGCCTATCATATGTTCCTTTTGAGTGTCATCTCTTGTTGCCAGCCTTTAATTACTTGGTTTAAATTGTTTGAAATTCATACACCTAAACTGTTTGATAAAAAGCCAAGGTGTAATCTGGTTTCAAAAACAAAATCTGGTGCAGTGCAAAGTCTTGGCTAATTGTTTGTTTTTTGTTTGTTTGGCCTACTATAACATGGTGGTGATGCTTTAAATGCCCAGATAGTATGCTCCAAAGGGGTAGCATATTAGGGAGTGGAAGGCTAGTTAAATTGGCTAAAGGTTTGGACTCCAAGTGCACTTTCTTCTTGCTGTCACAACACCAAATCTAGTAGATGCATCTTAGTCCAGGATCACTACTAAACATTGTAATAGTCTAGTAAACGCATCTTAGTGTGAAAGTGTGTTAAGTGGCTCCAAGTGTCACTTGCACTTTCACTTAGGGTCGTGTCTCATTCTTCTTTCCACTTGCATTCTCTCTTTTATTTTTGCATGTTGTTATTTCTGTTTTACATCTCTGTGATATCTAGGTCCACTATGATATAGATAAACCTTCGTTTGGTTTCTAGGAGCAAAGCATTCTTGCATTCAAAAAAGTTTTTGAAAGACTTCTACCTAGAAGCTTGGGTAAGAGATGTCAAGAGAAACTCTGGCTAAGGAAGGACAAGGTTCTTAAGCCTGTCCATTGTGACTCACCTCTCCTTCTTGGGAACTATTCGGTTTCGTTACCCCTAGACTCTTTCTAGAAGTCATTCACCAAAAATTCAAAAAAAAAAAATTGAAAAGTTTTTGACTTAATACTTGTGTAAGCCTTTCAAACTCTTGTGAAAAACTTTTTCTCTACTTCACAAGTAGGAGTCACTCTAGTGTTCAAGGAACAATTCATAATGAACAAGAGAACATGCAATTGAGAGAGGAACTAAATAGAACTAAAGCTGAGTTAAATGAGCTCAAACAGATGGTTCAAAACCTCACTCTCAATCAGAGAGGTCAACACCATGAGGAACACTCTCATAGGGAAAAGCATGATCGTGGTGATCATTCCCAACATAGTGAGCATAATAGTTATCATCCTTATGGTCACTATCAGTGCCCACCTAGGCAACACCACACTCCTACGGAACATCATCTGCAATCCAAGCTTGACCTTCCTCCCTTTTATGATAAAGATAATGTTGAAGAATACTTTGAGTGGGAGATGAAGGTTGAACAAATTTTTGAGTGCTACCACATAGACAATAGAAGGAGAGTGACCCTAGCCACCTTGACTTTTCAAGGTGCAGCCCTCTATTGGTGGACCTCCATAATTAGAGATCAAAAGATGCATGGCGACTATACCATACAATACTGGAATGAGATAAAAGCCGCCTTGCATCGATGACATGTTCCAGCTTACTATGCAAGGGAGACCGTGGACAAGCTCCATCGACTCCAACAGAGAAACATGAGTGTCGAGGAATATCGACAGAAATTGGAATTATTCATGTTAAGAGCTGACATCAAAGAAGAAGAGAGATTCATCATAGCTAGATTCCAAAGCGGCCTTAACTATGAGATCCGTGATAAGGTAGAGCTTTCACCTTACTTAGATCTCAATGACTTCGTCCAGCTGTTTGTGAGAGTGGAAGAGCAAAATAGAAGAAAAGCTTCCACTAGAACGACTTCCCCTACCACCTTCATGTATAGGAAAGATCCTAAGAGGGAGGGTAGTCCAATGAGGTATGAAAAACATCAAGAAAAAGAAAAAGAAAAAGAGAAAGAGAAAGTAAGAGGTAAAGAAAAAGAGAGAGAGCGAGAAAGAAATACTCCTCATAAAGAATCTTCAAAAGAAAAAAGGGGTAGAGAGACCAGATGTTTTAAATGTGGAGAAGGAAGAAATTATTCTTCTGAGTGTCCTCAAAAACGGTCTACTTATCTCTTAGACCCTCAAAGTGAAGATGAAGATTCTTCAAGTGAATCAGATACTTCCATATCTGAGGAAGAAGCCTTACCTTGTGAAGGTGAGTTATTGTTGGTGAGATGACTTCTTGGAAGTCAAACCAAAGAACTAGAACAAACCCAAAGGGAGAACCTGTTCCGCACAAGATGCAAATTTTTTGAAAACACTTGTTCATTAATTGTGCATAGTGGTTCTTCTTGAAATTGTTGTAGTACATGTGTTATTAAAAATATGTTGTCATCATCAAAAACCAGAGTGATATAGATATTGTGTTGTCAACAATCTCAACATAGTTCACCATAGACATGGTGAAACTATATGAAATTAATGAAAAGATAAACCCTAGAACTTGTAGATTGGAGCTTCCGCATCCAAATTTCGCCTCCAAGGGGTGAATAGTGTGTTTCTGCGTCTCCTCTGCCAAAAGATAGACCCTCTAGGTCGTGCAAATCTATTTACAATTCAGTAAAAATCAACAGAAACTGGCCCAGACCCTAAAGCATTGTGCTCAGCGCTAGGTTACCGCTCAGCGGTAGGTTCGACACTAAAGATGGCTCAGCGTTGACGCCCAAGCGTTTGGCAGTGATTTCACTGAAGAAGCCAGCGCTCAGCGGTGAGGTAGTGCTCAACGGTGGGCGCTATACTCAAATTCTCCCCTCAGCGTTGGCGCTTGAGTGTTTGGTAGAGAGCTCCTCAGCGAAGCTGGCGCTCAGCGTTGTACTTAGTGCTCAGCGGTGGCTGCGATTCTTCCTTTGTTCACTTTTCCATCTTTTCTTGAGTCCAACTCCTTCCTACTTTAGCTCCTTCATTTAATTCATGTTAAATCCTGCCAAAACAAGGAAAACCAAACATAAAACCAAGAAAACCTCCTTTGACTCTCTTATTCTCTAACTTAATCAAAATGCATGATTTCAAGCTAGTTTCTAAGTTATAAAGGGTGTGTTTAATGTCAAATTTAAGTATAAAAATAACGGTTTTTGAATTGTTATCAAAGATCTACCTAACACATGGCAACAACCCCGAGGATTATTATTAGACAAAGCTAGGCATATTTCTAAAGGGTATAGTCAAGAAGCAGGTATTGATTATTATGAAACATGTGCTCATGTTGTCAGGTTAGAGACAGTACGCCTATTTCTTGCTTATGCATCTATTATGAAATTTAAATTATATCAAATGGATTTTAAAAGTGCTTTCCTAAATGGTTATCTAAAAGCAAATGTATTTGTTGAACAACCACCTGGTTTTGAAGATTATAAATATCCAAATCCCATATTTAAATTAAAGAAAACTCTTTATGGTTTAAAACAAGCACCTAGATCTTGGTATGAAAGGCTTTGCAATTTTCTGTTAAAAAATAGATTTAATTGAGGCAAAGTTGACTCCATTTTGATTATAAAAAAAGTAGGAAAACATATTCTGCTTACCCATGTATATGTTGATGATATTATATTTGGATCAACTAACAAATATTTTTGCGAGGATTTTACTAAGACTATGCAAGGTGAGTTTGAAATGTCAATGATGGGTGAATTGACATTTTTCTTTGGTTTACAAATCAAGCAAACGAAAGAAAGTGTGTTTCTTTCTCAAACTAAATATTGTAGGGAAATCCTGAAGAAGTTTGAAATGGATAAATCTAAGGAGGCCTAAACTGATATGGCTACGTCATGCTATCTTGACAAGGATGAATCAGGTATGCCCGTAAACCAAACTTTGTATACTGGTGGGTGCCCTTAGGAGCAATGAAACCTCTTAATCACCCACCCAATAAAACTAGGCTTCCATTATACTAAATTTAGTAATGCACAACGAAATTAATGCTGGAACAGGGAGAGCACCACATAAAACGTAACTCAAATAGTAGCTATAAAATGCATTTCAAATTACAAACAAAAAACGCTCCAGAAACATAAATAGAAAACATAATTAATGGAGGCGACCAAAAACGTAAACCAAAAAAAAAACAATTGAGAATATCAAACAGAAAACGAAAATGGAATGGAAATGATGGAACGAAAATAGGGAAAAACGAAATGGAAACAACAATGGAAATGAATTGGAATGAAATTAGATTGAGAGAAAAAGCATTAACGAAATTTAATGTAACCATCAATACAAATTCAGAAAACAAAAGAGATGAATAAGAGAGAAAACGAACAAAACCTAGAATGAGCTCTCCAAAACCAAAAAAGTCCAAGTGTAGAATGAGGAGGAGTGAGAAGGTTTGCCCCCTTGGTCCACATAACTAGGTCAGAATTCTAAAATGGACTTAACTCTAAATGGCCAAAAATACCCAAAACATAAATCCAAAAATGAGCCTAACCCAACTGAAGACATTGCCTTTTCTGATTTCGTTTGGACAATCAGATTTTCTTCCTTTCCTCCGTTTAGGTGGTTGAACTACGGAGAACTCACACTCCAACATTTAGGGTTGCGGATTTCGACAACCCATTTCCCCATAGGAGTTGACGATAATATTTTAAGAAAATACCTATCTGCTTTGAATATTTGCTTCATGTTTTAAGCAAATACCTATCTCCTTGTACTATGATGCAGTTATGAATACATTGTTTCTGCTAGTGGTCTTTGTCATTCCATAAATGACTGGGGTTATAGTATATGTTCTGATGTTTGAAAGAGTGTTGATGTTTGAAAGAGTGACATTTTATATTGTTACTCTGGTGCACTATTAGGTTGCAATATATTAAAGTGTAATGCAAATTCTAGAAGAATGTAGAAGCATTAAGTCCCTGGCAAGTGTACCAGATCGTTATCAAGTAATATAAACGGGTAGGTTTGAGTATCGTCTCCCGAAGGACTCTAAGGCTTTAAATTTCACGTAAACTAATTTTATAGGACTTGTAAAGAAATATACTTGTGTTTGAATGCAAAGAACGAAAATAAACATGCACATGCAATTGATTCAGGTTGCAAGAAAAAGATATGGATGAATAGAGTTGCTGGGGTATACAATTTCATCTTATCCACTCTCTTATATCTACTCTACTTATTAAATTCGCTTTATTATCTAATTGTCATGCAAACTTTCTTAGTCTACCTTAAACCCGATCCCTCGGTGAAAAGAACCTATTACTAGTTATTGGCTTACTATCCCTAGTCTCCCCTAGTTACTAGCAATGCATTATTGCACAGAAGCAAAATACAATTGATCGTCCTACCCCTATCCTTAGGTGGTATTGCTTAATCAAGGAATTCCCTATCAGTTCATGTCTTCCCCTTACGTCCGCGTATCGACAAAGGCAAACATTATTATATCGAATGAGTTAAACGATAAAAGCTTTAATTATAGATAAGAAACCCAACAATTGATAATAATAGCATATGTAAACATATGAATAAAACAAGAATTTCAATATAAAAGAGTCTCAAAAGATTACATTGTTCCCTAACAACAAAGGGTTTAGTTCACCATAGACATGGTGAAACTAGATGGAATTAAATGAAAGAATGGAAAAGCAAACCCTAGATTGGATAAACTGGAGCCTAAGCATCCAAGAAATCTTCTCCAAGGAGTGTAGAATAGCTCTGGACGTGTCCTCTGCCAAAAGAATCCATTGAGGGTCGAACTGGGGCTATTTATAACACAGAAAAGTAACAGAATTTCAGCCCAAGCCCAGCAGATGACGCTCAATGCCTATTTTGGCCGCTGAGCGGTTTCCCTCTAATCGCGCCACCGCTCAGCGGTCTATTTCACCGCTGAGCGGTTTGCCTCTAATCATAGAACCGCTCAGCTGCACCACTTGGGCGCCAGACAGTGGCTGCTCCCTCGAATAGGACACTCAGTGTTGGATTTTGACGCTGAGCGGTGCATAGACTCTTCTTTTCTTCCTTTTTCTCTTTCTTTCTTGAGTTTAAGACCTTCCTACTTCACTTCCATCTTCAATTCCCATCAAAACCCTGCAAAACAATGCAAAACAAGCATAATATCTCTAAAAACAGCTTTTGACTCTCATGTTACTCAACTAAGTGTTTTTACTTGATTCTAAGCTCATTGTAAGCCATAAAGGGTGTGTTTTGATATCAAATTTAAGCATGAAAATAACGATTTTTAGACCATTATCACAACCTCAAACTTAGAACTTTGCTTGTCCTCAAGCAAACAAGACAAAACATGGCTTTCCACTTTTCATCAAAATAGTTCAACAATCCAAAAATTCATTTTTATTATGACAAGAATTACTGAATTCATATTTTCAGTGGAATCTAATCAAGATGCATGCATGCTTTCAATTCAATTTAGTTCACATGATCACATTTTTTCCAACAGATTTTATACTTTATGAATGATCAATTTACTAAGTATAGATGTAAACATGAGATTTATCAATTCTTTCCAAGCAAGTGTTTCACTCAATCACTCAAGTGTTTAAGAGGATATTCCAACTCTCTACTATTCACATGTCTCATAAAACAAAATTGTCCTTCATCTAATACAATCAACATTCTCACATGCAAATGCCATCACAAGGACTTTTCCAAGGCTTATAATGAGGCTGAGCTAACAAGAAAAATTGGTTTTTCTGGATCACAAAATCATTGAGTCAAGAGAGATTTTTTAACATTCAAAGTTCAAGAAAAAAATATCTTTTTCACCAATCTCACTCATTCCCAACTTCTTCCCTTTTCTTTTATTTTACATTGAGCTCATCTTTCATGCTTTTTCTTTTCTTCTTTCTTTTTCACATGCTTTGTCTTTCAATACTTGAGCTCAATACCTTTGTTTTGCCTTTCAATTTTCCCCAACACAACCTCAAACTTGAACCTTTTCAATATCATACAATTATTCTCAACCCAACTCAAGGTAAATACTTTAAAAGCAAGGGTTTTCATCCTGTTTAAGGCCAAGGTTCAAAAAGGGTAGAACACATGGTTCTAATCATTTTTGGGCGAAAATTTGGCTTAGTAAGGGCTTTCAAACATGGCCTTGATCATATGACATAACCATGCAATTCAATCAATTATCAAGACTCAGGCAATATCATTCATGCTTTCATATGAACAGTACATACATCAATGAATACTCTGGAGCTCAATACCTCACACAACATGCTTTCTCACACATTATTCATTCATACACCTTGCTTAATATCATAACCACAATCATAAATCATCATCAAATAGACTCATCATGCATTTCATTCAGTCAAACCATTTTCAGAAACAGTGTTCAAGCCAAGCACAAACACCAACAATCAAAATTCAACCTATTCTAAAAAAATCAAAAGTACACAAGTGAAAGAAAAACCCCTGTCCTAAGCTTGGGCATCCATCAGTAGATGCCCTCAATCCATGTCCTCAATTGAGTCCTCCTGGTCTCCATCATCAGCATCCTCAAAGTTCTCCTCCTCATCATCCTCATCCATGCCCGGTGCTCTAGCTGCTCCAAACCTGCTACCATGTGCCTGCTCCTAAGGCCAAGCCATAGCACTATGGAACTCGTCCATAGTCCACCTGTGCACTGGTGGCTGATCATACAACCCTACTATCATCTCTGTAGTAGCCATCTACCCTCTGCGAAGAGACTCCATCCTAGCCTCCATCATGGACATATACATGTCCCTCATCTAAAACGGCTCGGCGTGCTGTGCTGGTGCATCTGCAGGTACATCCTCCTGCTGTGCTGCTGCTCTCCTAAGACATCTCCTAGGTGCTGCTCCAGCTAAATCTTCCTCTGCACATAACTGGTGATAGCAGGCAACATATATGGCCTTCCTAGGCCTCTCATATGGTGGAACTGCAGTATCCACCCCAGCCTGCTGACACAAAAAGGTAATCAGGGACGGATGTCCCAACGGTGTCCTGCTACTCACAGTAGTAGCGTAGCTCTGAATCTCGTCGACAATGACTTTCCCCACGTTCACATCCATCTGCCTCAGCATGCAGTAGATGAAGATGATCCGGTGCATGGTGATGTTAGAAACATATGAGCACGACTGAATGTTGGCATGAGTGAATGCCATCCAGTATTTCGCCAAAGGCGTCAAGTCTGACCTTTTTATGTTGACGGGCAATCCATTAGGGTTGTTCTGAAAATGCCTTCCAGGAAGGCATATAACCCTCTCAATATCTGCAATGTCTCTGAACCCCCTTACGAGTGCTGCATACTGGCACTGCTCACCTGGCCACTCAGTGCCCAAAAACTTGTTGATGGTGTCAGGGTCATACCTGATAATCTGCCCCCTGACATAGCTCATGTATCTCCCATCTAACACTCCTCCTCTAGTCAAGGCGTTCGTATAGAACTCCTTCACCAGTTCAATTTTGGCTGACGTAGGATATGTAGTCAGGCTCTCCCAGTCTCTCCTCATGATCTCTATTCCAAACTTAGGAGCCAAGTCTAGGATAAAAGTGGCCTTCCTCTCCATCAGCAATCTCCTTTCCTGCACAGTGACATAGTGCTCCTCATGTCTTCTGGAGAGGAACCTAGGAGAATAGAATCTTCTTGGGCTCTCAGGCTCCTTTCTCTTGTTGCCAGGAGTTTTCACCCTTCTTGATCATGATGACATTCCTGCATAAAATAAAGTTCAAAAGACCACAGGAATTCAACATTAGAGGTTAGCAAATCATCAATCAAACTTATGATTAAGCACTAGCTAACACTGAGGGAAGAACAAGGCCCCTCAGCGTCCCTGTATCAGAAAATCAAATATCCACACAAAACTGTAGTAGACTGCTCAACGTCAAAACAGACCGCTCAGCGTTTGCCTCTGATCGTGCCACCGCTCAGCGTTTAAGCAGACCGCTCAGCGGCGGCGACAAGGGTTTCTAAAAAATCCTTTTCAAAGTGTCCTAATCTCCACTCTAACACTAATTTCATCATTCCAGACCAAATCTATTCAATTCAATCGGTTCAAACAGTTTCTATTTCATCAAATCATGCATAGAAATCAAAAGCCCTAAATTATCATGTTCCTACACAGGTTCTTCATCAAATTTCAAATTTAGAAACCCTAAGAATGAAATTGCACAACTTACTTGAGTGGAGATACTAGATGCTTGAAAAATCCTTTCCAATTGATGATGAATGCCTCCCGATGTAAAGCTCTCACCCAAAAACCCTAAACTTTTGACAAGAGAATGGTATAAAATGAGGTTTCAGTGTATGGGTGATGAGAAAAAGTGGAGAAATCTCTTTGGAAAACCTTTGAAAGTGAAAATTGGGTGCTAGGGTTCACAGAGAACGCTTGGGCGAGCTTCAAAGAGGGGTTTCAAAAGTGTAGAACCACCAAAACGCTGAGCTTTAAAAAGCCCAAGCGTGGTCTGCGCCGGAACTGCTCAACGGTAAAACTCACCGCTCAGCGGTGCGCGTTAGAAACCACTTCCTCTTTTTTTGCTTGCTTTTGCGTGATTCAACCCTATAGCACCTGCTTTCAACCTTCAATTTTTCAATTTCATGCCTTTCCCCTCTCAAATGCAACATGCAAACATATAATGCACTTAGAACAGAGTTAAAAACAAGAAATAATCAACTGGGTTGCCTCCTAGGTAGCGATTGTTTAACGTTACGAGCCTGACCCAAACCTGTCTAGCACTCATCAGTAAGTGCTTCCCAACACCCTTCAGTAGCTGTACTTACCTATATCCTTCAGTAGATACATAAAAATTAGCATCCCTCAGTAAATGTTACCCACAAATTGTTTAATTATCCAAAAATTTACATGTCCAAAATAAAAATAAAAAATAAAAAATTGTTTTACAACACATGGGATATCCTTCGGCAAATCACGTCTTCTCTTTCATATTGGTGTCTTATGTACACCAAATCCTCAAGTTCCTTCTATCCACCATCTTGGTATATTTGGAGTATGGTGCTTCAATCTCCACCACTCCTTTTTCTTTAAGCTCTTTCACCATCCATTCCTTCTTCTTATACTTCACCTTTGTACCTGGTCTAAATGGGTGTTCTTTTGATTCAAGATGGATTGTTCACCCTTTGTCAATATCTTTATCTACAGGTACCTGCAAAACCTTACAACTATCAGTATCAGTACCTGTGCTTTCTCCTGATGCAGCTTCTCTTCTGGACTTTTTATGTTTGGCACTTTTCTTTATTCTCTCGTTATTCTCTTTAGAGCCATTGTATAACAACACATGTTCTCGGTCTCTTAACATGATCCTCCCATCATAGACACTAATAAGAATTTTTTATGTTGTCATGAAAGGTCTTCCTAAAATCAATGGAATCCTTTCATTTGCTCTCATATCCATTACTATGAAGTCAACCAAGAACTCTAGTTGCTCAACACGAACAATGACATCTTCCACCAAACCAAACGGTGTTTTAGTATAACCATTCGCCACCGTCACAGTAACATTAGATGGTTTTAATATTAGCCCTCCAATCTTTGTCAAGAAACGCTTTGGCATCATATTAATACTAGATCCAGAATCTAGCATAGCTCCACCTACATCAACATTATTCACAATACATGGAAGATTCAAACAACCTGGATCCTTCATCTTAGGCGGATACTCTCTCTTTTTTGGTTGAATAACATCTTCCTGTTCCTCTTCATCAAGATCTATCACATCTCCAAGATAATATTTTATTCTCTTAGAGTAAACAGGAATTTGTTCAATCACTAAAGGCAGTATAGTCACTTGATTAAAAATTTCTCTAAACTACCCATTGTGACCATATCTTTTCTCCGCTTCTTCTTCTTCACTCTCACTACTTCCCAGTTCAATAATTTCTTTCTATTCTTCCTCATTTCTTTCTACCTTAACATATTCCTCTTCTGCTTTTCTTTTACTCCTTGTCATAACAACTTTGTAATCTTCTTTAGGGTTAACATCAGTATTAGCCCTAAATTGATTTTTTTCTGTAGTTTCTACCCTTTTTGACAGCTGACCAATTTGCATCTCCAAAGAGCTGAAGCTATCTTGGTCACTTGCTTGTTGAGACTCATAAACTTTCAGAAATTTATCAAATCTATCATTCAAGCTTCTGACAGTCTCTGTCAAATGATTTACCTACTGCCATAAGGGTGATTGTTGTTGTGGCCTGTTATTTAGGAAGCTTCCTGTTTGCCTAGATGAGTTATTCTGCGTTTTTCCAATACTAGGATGGTTCTTCCAACCTTGGCTAGTGTTGCCTTGGTTGAAATTTCCTTGCCTATATTGGAATTGGTTACCCATATAATTTGCTTCCTACTGTATCTCCTCTGGCACAACACATTGACCATTGATATGGTCACCACCACATAAGTCACAAAGTTGTGGAGTATTGGAGACATTCCTGATCTCCTTTGGAAGCTGAGAAAGGATATTTGTTAAATTATCTTGCTTTTGAGTAAGAAGATGATTTTGAGCTAGCATGGCATGATCAGCTGGCAAATGCAAAACTCCCCTTTTCTGTATTGCTGCACCCCTCTCACTGTACGTTTCCTACTCATTAGTAGCCATACTCTCGATAAGATCATAGGCTTCATCTTCAGCCTTTCTCTTTATATCACCTCCTGCTGAGGCGTCAAGCATCATTTTAGACTGAGTGTTTAAACCTCCAAGGTATGCAAGAACTAGAGTGGTCTTGTGAAAACCATGGTCTGGTGTCTTCCTTAACAAGCCTTTAAATCTTTCCCAGGCTTGACCGAGAGTCTCCTCCATGCCCTATTTAAATGTGTATATTTCCAATTTTCCTTGGGTGACCTTCGACTGTGGAAAATATTTATTGAAAAATTTTGATGCCACAGTCTCCCACGTAGCAAATGTTCCTTCCGGAAAGGAGTTCAACCATGCCTTAGCGTTGCCTCCCAATGAGAATGGAAACAAGCTAAGCTTTACTCGTTCATCTGACACTCCAATCATCTTGACAGTATTACAAATTTCACTAAATACTTTCAAATGATCATAAGGGTTCTCATTTGACAGACCGTGAAATTGATTACCCTGTACAAGATGGATTAACGCGGGATTCATCACCATGTTGGTCGTATTATCTCGGGGCATGGCTATACTGTTGAAGTGGAAAGGACCCACAATATTCGATGCATCACCTAATGTGCACCTGGGAAGAGGTTGCTCATTTACCATCTTTTCCAAATCTTGTGTAAGAGCTTCTGGTGAGGAATGTAATAATCTCTCAGGAGAGGGAAACAGTTCTCTGGACGGACGTTTAACTCTCCTTCCTCTCCTGTCCGATACTCCTTCTAGAAGCGGTTGTTGGCTATTCTTACTTCTAGTATGTATAGCTTCCTGCATACACAAGAAACAAATACCCTAGAAGCACTTTTATATAAAATAAAATAAAAATACAAAGCAAGAACAAAATACAAAATATACACAGACAAGTCAAATTCAATCAATTTACACTACTAGAGAAATTAAACCACGAGTCCCCGACAACGGCGCCAAAAACTTGTTAAGTCCCTGGCAAGTGTACTAGATCGTTATCAAGTAATATAAATGGGTAGGTCCGAGTATCGTCTCCCGAAGGACTCTTAGGCTTTAACTTTCATGTAGATTAATTTTATAGGACTTGTAAAGAAATATACTTGTGTTTGAATGCAAAGAACGAAAATAAACATGCACATGCAATTGATTCAGTTGGCAAGAAAAACATATGGATGAATGGAATTGTTGGGGTTTACAATTTCATCTTATCCACTCTCTTATATCTAATTGTCATGCAAACTTTCTTAGTCTAGCCTAAACCCGATCCCTCAGCGAAAAGAGCCTATTACTAGTTACTGACTTACTATCCCTAGTCTCCCCTAGTTACTAGCAATGCATTATTGCACAGAAGCAAAATACAATTGATCGTCCTACCCCTATATTAGGTGGTATTGCTTAATCAAGGAATTCCCTATCAGTTCATGTCTTCCCCGTACGTCCCCGTATCGACAAAGGCAAACATCATTATATCGAATGAGTTAAACGATAAAAGCTTTAAGCACAAATAAGAAACCCAACAATTGATAATAATAGCATATGTAAACATATGAATAAAACAAGAATTTCAATATAAGAGAGTCTCAAAAGATTAAATTGTTCCCCAACAACAACGGGTTTAGTTCACCATAGACATGGTGAAACTAGATGGAATTAAATTAAAGAATGGAAAAGCAAACCCTAGATTGGATAAACTGGAGCCTAAGCATCCAAAAAATCTTCTCCAAGGAGTGTAGAACAGCTCTGGACGTCTCCTCTTCCAAAAGAATCCATAGAGGGTCGAACTGGGGCTATTTATAACACAGAAATGTAATAGAATTTCAGCCCAAGCCCAGCAGATGACCGTTCAGCGCCTAATTTGGCCGCTGAGCGATTTCCCTCTAATCGCACCACCGCTCAGCGGTCTATTTCACCGCTGAGCGGTTTGCTTCTAATCGTAGAACCGCTCAGCTGCACCGCCTGGCTGCCAGACAGTGGTTGCTCCCTCGAATAGGACGCTCAGCGTTGGATTTTGACGTTGAGCGGTGCATAGACTCTTCTTTTCTTCCTTTTTCTCTTTCTTTCTTGAGTCTAAGACCTTCCTACTTCACTTCCATCTTCAATTCCCATCAAAACCCTGCAAAACAAGCATAATATCTCTAAAAACAGCTTTTGACTCTCATGTGACTCAGCTAAGTGTTTTTACTTGATTCTAAGCTCATTCTAAGCCACAAAGGGTGTGTTTTGATATCAAATTTAAGCATGAAAATAATGGTTTTTAGACCGTTATGAAGAAACTCCTTAGATAGAAGAATTGAAATGTAATACAAGTTCTAGAATATTGTAGAAAAGCCTAAGATAGGAAGAAAAATCAAGAATAGTCTACATATGTGAAAATCTAGAACATTCCACATAAGTTATGGCTAGTATGTTCTAGAATATTCTATGGGTCTATAAATACCCATGAACTCTACAATTTGATGTATGAAGCCAACATCTACAACAACTAAAGACAACTACAACACTTCTTCCAACTACTACTTCTACATTCTACTATCTCTACATTTTCTCTACCTCATCAACTATTCCTTTCACAACCTTTAAATACTAACAGTTGTACCAGAGCTACGTTCAGTCATCTACTTGGCGTAGATAAAGTTTTCAACTACGTTGAGCAAAACTATAACTCCTTTTTGTACTACTCAAAAATATTTTCTCAACTCATGGCAACTACCAATCAAACATCATCAATTCCAGTACCAACTTTCACAGGAGAAAATTATGAATCTAGAGTGTCAAAATGAAGACATTTTTCCACTCTAAAGATTTATGGGACATCATAGAAGAAGGATTCACCATTCCAGAAGACACCTCCACTCTTACGATAGCTCAAAAGAAGGAGTTGAAGGAAAACAAGAAGAAGGATTCAAGGGCTTTATTTGTTCTTCAACAAGCAATTGATGACACAATTTTTCCAAGGATAATTAGTGCCACCAGTGCAAAGCAAGCTTGGAACACAATACAAGAAGAGTTTCAAGGAAGTGACAAGGTACACAATGTTAAACTTCATTCTCTAAGACGAGAGTTTGAATTATTAAGAATGAAAGAATCTGAGACCATCAAAGACTACTATTCTAGAATAAAAGAAATATTTAGTCAGATGAGAGCCTATGGGGAAAATATTCATGACAAAAAAATCGTTGAGAAAATTTTAATTTCTATTCCCCAAAAAATGATGCAATCGCAACCGCGATTGAATCAAACAAAAGATTTGGCTACATTATCAATAACAAAACTAATGGGTTCTCTTGAAGCTTATGAACAAAGATTGAAAAGGCATGAAGAAGACTCAGTTGAAAATGTCTTTCAATCAAAACTAAAATTGTAGTCTCAGAAAGAATGTGAAGGAAATAAAAGTAAGGGATAAATTTCTAGAAATAAAGAAAATTCTAGAAGCTTCTCTATGACTCATCAAGGAAAATATCCTCCATGTGGCATCTATAAAAAGACAAGTCACTTGGAAAAAGATTGTTGGCATCATGGAAAACCTTAATGCCACTATTGCAAGAAATTTGGTCACATAAAAAAGTATTGTCATAATAAAAATGAGCATCAAGCAAACTTTGCGGAAGAAGATAATCAGGAGAAACTCTTATTTGACGCCGATCAAAAATCTCCTAATGGAGAAGGAAGTTGGTACTTGGATAGTGGATGCAACAATCACATGGCGAAAGATCAAAGCATCTTCAAAGACAATGATAAATCTGTCAATGTCAAAGTTCGGCTAGGAAATAGCACCACAGTAGAGTCTCGAGGCAAAGGAACTGTCATGGTGGAGACAAAGAAAGGTACGAAATTCATCAAGGACGTTTTATTAGTTCCAAATCTTAAAGAAAATCTTTTAGGTATTGGCCAAATGATGGAGAATGGATATTCTCTTCATTTTGACAAAGATACATGCAAAATTGATGACAGTAAAATGATAGAAATTGGCCAAGTAAAAATGGAGAAGAGAAATAGAAGCTTTCCTATAAGCTTCAAATGTGGAACTAATATTGCCATGAAGGTAAAAGTTGATGACTCATGGCTTTGGCATAGGAGATTTAGCCACTTCAACACCCATGCCTTAAAGCTTCTATATCAGAAAAACATGATGAGAGATCTTCCATTCTTGAAGGAGAATAATGAATCATGTGAAGGATGTCTCCTAGGAAAACAACACCGATTACCATTCTCGACAGACAAAGCATGGAGAGCAAAAGACTTATTGGAGTTGATTCATACCGATGTTTGCGGACCAATGAGAACGCTTTCACATCACAACAACAGGTATTTCATCCTCTTCATTGATGACTTCTCTAGAATGACATGGGTCTATTTCTTAAGGGCAAAGTCAGAAGTTTTCAGAGTATTCAAGAAATTTAAGGCCCTTGTTGAGAAGCAAAGTGGAAAACAGATAAAAGTACTCAGAAGTGATCATGGCAAGGAGTACACATCTCGTGAGTTTAACAAATTCTGTGAAGATGAAGGCATAGAGCGAAAACTTACAGTTGCATATACTCTACAACAAAATAGTGTGTCAGAGAGAAAGAATCGCACAGTTATGGAGATGGCAAGATCAATGCTAAAAGAGAAAAACATGCCTAACACTTTTTGCCTCTCAAGTCTACAACCTACAAACAAAAAAGCTCATCATCAGTCGAGATGTTGAAGTTGATGAAAATGCTTCTTGGAATTGGGAAGAAGAAAAAGTTGTTAAAAGCAACATTTTACTTCCAATGCAACAGTCTCAAGAAGAAACTCAAGAAGAAGCAGAAAATTTCGGTACATTTTCTCCACCTCCACAACAACAAGATTCTTCACCTGAATCTAGTCCAAGAAAAGTAAGATCTTTGGTAGACATATATGAAACTTGCAATATGGCCATCATTGAGCCTAACTGTTATGAAGAAGACCAAAAGAAAGAACTATGGTCAAGGAAATGGAGGACGAAGATCAAATTGAAGATATGTTACCAAGACCAAGATATGAACTACTGCACACAATGTTTGGAGTTACCGAATTTTCATTAAGGAGGAGTATTAAAGTTTAATGCAAATTCTAGAAGAATGTAGAAGCTCCTTAGATAAAAGAATTGAAATGTAATACAAGTTCTAGAATATTGTAGAAAAGCCTAAGATAGGAAGAAAAATCAAGAATAATCTACATATGTGAAAATCTAGAACATTCCACATAAGTTATGGCTAGTATATTCTAGAATATTCTATGTGTCTATAAATACCCATGAAGTCTACCATTTAATGTATGTAGACACCATCTACCATTTGATGTACGAAGCCAACATCTACAACAACTAAAGACAAGTACAACACTTCTTCCAACTGCTACTTCTACATTCTACTATCTCTATATTTTCTCTACCTCATCAATTATTCCTTTCACAACCTTTAAATACTAACACAATAAAACAAGCTAGGTACGTGAATTGTATTGTTTTAAGTTTAAGAATTTGAGTCTAGCAGTGGTACTGTTTTTATGCTTCAGGGTGTCAACACTCAATTTTGTCCGGGTGGACGCTTTTCTCTTTTATTTGATTTTTTTTAGCATGTTATTTTATTTATTCTATTTTTACTTTACTTTTATTATTTATATTTTGTTTTATTTTGTTTAATTTTTCTTTTTGTATTTTTATTTTCTTTTTTTAATTTCCTTCTATTTCTTATTTTTTTTTTGGGTTTATTTTAATATAGTTAGTATCATTAATTAAAAATTAAAAATAATAAAAAAAATAATAATAATTAATAAAAGATAAAAAAAACAAATTAGAAGGAATATCTTTGGATTTGGTGAGAGAGGCACGAAAAAAAACGGTTAAGGGAATTTTGGCAAAAAAGAAAAAAGCATATTAGAGAGACATTGCTTGTAGAATTTCTGGCGCAGAGAAGAGAGCCACAGAAGAATCACACGAAAGAACATTGTCAGAGACTTGTCGGAGATCAATATTATAGTAACTCGCTGGAATTCTTAAGGGTAAGCATTTTATCTTATGTTTGTTACCAATAAGGAGCATTGGTAAATCTTGAAGAAATTTGTTTTGATGATGCTGCAACAAGTTTTACTTGAAGAAGATATTAGAATTTTTTAAAAGCACTTTGTAGAATTTAAATGTAGTAGAAATGTCTTTAAATTCTGTAAAACTTGACTATTTTAGAAAATGTTCTGAAATAATCGATTATGTGAAGCAATAATCGATTATAATGAGTATGACTGAGATAATCGATTATCACTTCACATAATCGATTATCACAAGTCTGTTTTTGAAAAATTATTTTGAAAACCTGTAACGGACTTGGATAATCGATTATCACTTATAATAATCGATTATTAGTGGCAGTTGGGACTTGACCTTTGATATTCAGAGCAACTAGCTATATATTGGGTTTCTGAGAAGTTCAGAAGTAACGTTTGAACAGAGAGCTTTTGTAGAATACGGTTTGTTTGAGGAAGTTCTTAAAAACTAGTTCAGTTCCCTTGCCTGGTCTCGTGAAGAGGAGAAGCTCGCATTTCGTGTGTCGATAGTCGGAGTGGTTCTCTTCGAGTTGGCAAGGTGCTCTGCCTGGTCTCGTGAATAGGAGAAGCTCGCGTTTTGTGTGTCGAAAGTCGGAGCGGTTCTCTTCGAGTTGGCAGAGTGGTTGCTTCCAGTTCGTGTGTCGAAGGAAGCTCTTCCAGTTCGTTTGTCGAAGGAAGGTTTTTTCTATCCCTTACTCATTTCATTATCTTGTAATCTGTACAACTATATTTTTAGTGAAAAACGTTAATCACTCTTTATAGTGATTAACAACTGGACGTAGAATCTTTTGATTCGAACCAGTATAAAAATCATCTGTGTGATTTTTCTCTTCTCTACACTCTTTAAACTTTAAGCACTTCAATTGTTCCATAAAAGTTCTCTTAGAAAATAAACTTTTAAAACGGACCACTTTAACTTGAGTTGTGACCAAACACACATTTTATAACTCTAAGTTCTATTCCGCTGCGTTACACTCTGTCTGGTACCAACCTACAATTGATATCAGAGCTTGTTTTGATAGTTTTTCAAATTTTTCGAAAATGGGCGGTCATAACCAAATGTATTTAGAGGTTGCTTTAATTGATAGACCTCCTTTGTTTACGGGGTAAAATTATGCGTTTTGGAAAATAAGAATGCAAATATTTTCAGAATCAATTGATAGGGGTATTGGGGAAGTTGTTTTAAATGGTCCTTTTATTCCTATTGTAAATTTAAATGGTATAGAGGAAGAAAAACCATATTTGCAATGGACTGCTGAAGAGAATAGATGAGCCCAATTTGATATAAAGGCTCGCAATATAATATCCTCTGCTTTGGTATTAGATGAATTTTACAGGATCTCGGTGTGCAAAACGGCTCAGGAGATGTGGGAAGTTCTTCAAGTAACCCATGAAGGAACTGACAATGTGAAACGTGCTAGGAAGAACACCCTAATACAGGAGTATGAGATGTTCAGGATGCAACAGGGTGAAACCATCGCTGATGTGCAAAAACGCTTCACACATATCGTCAACCATCTTTTTGGCTTAGGTAAGAAATTTGACACTGACGAATTAAATGTTAAAATTTTGAAATCTTTGAACAGGATGTGGCAGCCAAAGGTTACTGCGATAACTGAGTCTTAAGACTTGACGTCCATGCCTATGGCTGTGCTTTTTGGAAAGTTGAGAGAGCACGAGCTCGAGTTGAATAGACTGAGTGTTGAAGAAGCACAGGGAAATTTTTCTTGCCAAAGCCGAGGGGTTCTCCTATAAAACCCACAAGGCAGCTTTTGTATCACACTTTTGGATGATAAAAGAGAAAACTCTGCTGAAATGCATTGTCATTTTCTCCTTCCTGAGAGTCATGCTTTGCTTTCTCCCCTGCAACTTCCTTCCTTGTGTGAGGGCTTTCTGAGTTGTAGCCATTCCATTCAAAGCTTGCATCCATTCCAAATAACCTCTGCCAAACACCTTCATCCACTGCAACCATCCCATACACCTCCGTTCCAGTAACATCTCTACAGCAGCCACGATTCTGCATCTAGAACTACCACTTCCGGTACTGTTCCATTGGAATCTAGTTGTCGTCTTGCTTCTCCAAGCCTCAAATCTCACGAATCTGAAGGAATACATCTAGCCTGGATGTATCAACTCTAAAGCTCAAAACCTCACACCGCTATGCTCACTCACATCTAAAATATCATTCATACACCCTACTTAGCATCATAACCACAATCATAACTCATCATGCATCTGTTCACACAACTTGTGAACAATTCACATGTATATTAGCATGTAAAGCAATCTCAATCATCATCCACATCAAGCATCATCAAGCACACTCATCATGCAATATAACAAGTCAAACCATCATCAGAAAAGGTATTCAGGCAAGTACAAACATTCCTACACTACTCAACACAATCCAACCTATTCTAAAAATTCAAAGTACAACTGAAAAAGAAAAAGAAAATCCTGGATTGCCTCCCAGTAAGCGCTTGTTTAACATCACCAGCCTGACCCAATAACCATACGGGTCCACCAACTTCATCATCGTGGAAATTTGTTCCACTTCTCCTCCCAAGTAATGCTTGAGTCTTTGACCATTCACCACCCAACTGTTCTGTGGATCATTCTTAGCTGGATTCACCAATTCAACTGCTCCATTAGGATATACATGCTTTATTACAAAAGGCCCTGTTCATTTTGATTTCAGCTTTCCAGGAAATAACTTCAGCCTTGAATTGAATAGTAGCACTTGCTGCCCAGGGTTGAAAACTCTCTTTATTAATTTTCGGTCATGATAAAATTTTACCTTTTCCTTATAACTCCTAGATGAGTCATATGCATGTAATCGCATCTCTTCAAGCTCCAACAATTGACTTCTATGTTTGCTTTGAGTTTCATGAGGATCGAAATTTAAAAATTTCAAAGCCCATAAAGCTTTATGCTTTATCTCCACTGGAAAATGACATGCTTTCCCATTTACCAACTGAAAAGCTGACAAGCCCATAGAAGTCTTCATAGCCGTCCTATATACCCAAAGAGCATCATCTAATTTATGTGACTAATCTCTCCTTGAGAAAGCAACTGTCTTTTCTAAAATTCTCTTGATCTCTGTAACGCCCCGGCAACTTATAGGGACTGTTGACTACCCCCACACATCACCACGAGGCTTTCTAGTGTGCTTTGTCATCACTCGCACACTTTCCGAGAAAACTTCCCGGAAGGTGTGCGAGTGATGACAAAGCACACTAGAAAGCCTTGTTGTGATGTGTGGGGGCAGTCAACAGTCCCTATAAGTTACCGGGGCGTTGCAGATGGTATCAGAGCCTAGCCTCTCCCAGTACGGTGTGGTTCGAGGACGAACCAAGCGGAAGCTGGTGGGCATGTGACACCCGGGCACTGAGAAGGGCGGGGACTGATCGCCGGTGCAAGAGGCACGGACAAGGAGCGGCTCCTGGCAGGCTTCTAGTGGAAGGGGCACATGGACGAATCGAACATACACCGGAATGAAAGGGATCTGGAGACTGTATAGGTATGGGACTATACAGTTGAAGGATAGCTTAAAGGAATTGATTTGGCTACTCATATCACCAAAATGTATTTGCTTTTCGGTAGCCTAACCCATAAGAACTCCAAGGTTAAGCGTGCTTAGCCTGTAGGAATTCTGGGATGGGTGACCTTCCGGGAAGTTTTCCCGGAAAGTGTGCGAGTGATGACAAAGCACACTGGAAAGCCTCGTGGTGATGTGTGGGGGCAGTCAACAGTCCCTGTAAGTTGTCGGGACGTTACAATCTTCCTGTTAGAAACTTCAGCTTGACCATTTGTTTGTGGATGATAAGGTGCCGCCATGTTATGTCTCACCCTATAATGTTTAAGTACCTTTGCAAGCTGAGAGTTACAAAAATGAGATCCCCCATCATTGATGAGTACCCTGGGAGTTCGAAAACTTAAAAAGATTTGCATTTTTAAAAATTTAATCACAGTTGGCATTATTCTTAGAGCATGCTAAAGCTTCAACCCATTTACTCACATAATCAACTGCCACCAATATATATTCATTATTAAAAGATTGTGGGAAAGGTGCAACAAAATCAATACCCCAACAATCAAAAACTTCTACTTCCAAAATTCCTTGTAATGGCATCTCTTGCTGTCTCGAAATGACCCCGTCCTTTGACACTTGTCACAATTTCTAGCATGATTATGAGCATCTTTAAACAAAGTAGGCCAATAAAAACCTGACTGAAGGATTTTTTGTAGTAGTTCGTTCTCCATTATAATGACCTCTGTAAGGCGAATTATGACAATGCCAAAATTATTCCTTCTGCTTCTTCTTTCGTCACACATCTTCTCAAAAGATTATTGGCTCCAATCTTGAATAAATACGGATCATCCCATATGAACTTCTTAGCATTATGTAAAAACTTCTTCTTCTGTTGCCAATACAATTCTTCTGGAATAACACCTGCAGCTTTAAAATTAGCCATATCAGCAAACCATGGCCTTTGCTGAATATACAAGAGAGTTTCATCTGAAAAAGACTCACAGATTTCCTTCTCCTTGCTTGTAACTTCTTTGTTGACTAGCCGAGATAAGTGATCAGCAATTAAATTCTCACTTCCCTTTTTATCACGAATTTCAACATCAAAATCTTGTAACAAAAGCACCCATCTAATTAATCGTGGCTTTGAATTCAGCTTTGTAATAATTACTTTGTAGCCACATGATCCGTATAAATAATAACTTTAGATCCAATGAGATAAGATCTAAATTTCTCCAATGCATAGGCTATAGCCAAAAATTCCTTTTCCATAGTGGCATAATTCAATTGAGCTTCATTCAAAACTTTACTAGCATAGTAAATGGCATGAAATACCTTTTCTCTTCTTTGACCCAGCACAACACTGATTGCATAGTCACTACCATCACACATGAGCTCAAAGTCTTTACTCCAATATGGGGCTACAATCATTGGAGCAGAAATCAAGCTTTTCTTCAAAACGTAAAAGCTTGTAAACATTCCTTACTCATCACAAATGGTGTTTCCTTGACAAGCAGATTACTCAATGGCTTAGCAATCTTTGAAAAGTCTTTAATAAATCTCCGATAAAACCCAACATGGCCTAATAAACTCCGAATTCCTTTTACATTTGCAGGTGGTGGAAGTTTTTCAATAACCTCCACTTTTGCTTTGTCCACGACAATCCCCCTGGCTGAAATCTTGTGTCCCCAAACAATTCCTTTTGTCACCATAAAATAACATTTCTCCCAATTCAAAACAAGATTCGTTTGAACACATCTTTTAAGAACGACTTCCAGGTTGATCAAACACCTTTGAAAGGAATCTCCAAACATTGAAAAATCATCCATGAAGACTTGTATACTTTTCTCCATAAAATCTGCAAAGATTGCCTGCATACAGGTCTAAAATGTAGCTGGGGCGTTACATAGTCCAAATGGCATTTTTCTATAAGCAAATACACCAAAAGGACATGTAAAGGCTGTCTTCTCTTGATCTTCAAGGTCCACCACAATCTGATTATATCCAGAATAACCGTCTAAGAAGCAATAATAAGCTTGTCCAGCCAATCTTTCTAACATCTGATCCATAAAAGGCAAAGGAAAATTATCCTTCTTAGTGGTTGTATTTAAATTTCTGTAATCAATACACATCCGCAACCCAGTAATTGTCCTTGTAGGGATCAACTCATTCTTCTCATTATAAATCACCATCATCCCCCCTTTCTTTGGAACCACTTATACTGGACTAACCCATTCACTATCATAAATTAGATAAATGATACTCGCTTCCAAAAGCTTCAATACTTCCTTTCTCACGACCTCCTTCATAACAAGATTAAGTCTCCTCTGTGGTTGAGCTACTGGCCTATAATCATCCTCCATAAGAATTTTGTGCATTTAATATGTGGGATTTTTACCCTTAAGGTCTGAAATTGACCAGCCTATAACACCTTTATTAGCTTTCAAAACTTCCATCAACTTATCTTCTTCTTTTGGAGATAATGAGTTACTAATAATGACTGGTTTTCCTCCATTATCTTCCAAGAACACGTACTTCAATTGTGGTGGCAGCTCTTTCAACTCAATCTTGCTTTCTTTGAATTTCTCTTTGGGCTCAATTATTTCAAAATTAGCCTTTTCTGCTGGAATTTCTTTTGCTGCTTCCAAATCCCGAACACATCCTTCAATCAATTTTTCCTCTTCTTCATTTAAGTCTTCACATTCATTAATAAGCGTTCTTTCCAATGAAGATGCATCACGCACGCTGTTCCTTGCATCATGCAGAGTTCATCCACAATGTCTACTTGAAAACATGCTTTATCATCTTTAGGATGTGACATTTCTTGAAACACATCAAGATCCTCCTCTTCATCTTGCACTCTGACTTTAAGTTTGCCATTTTCTACATCAATCACGATCCTGGCCGTCTTCATAAAGGGTCTTCCAAGAATCAAAGGTGCATCTCCATTCCCCTCCATCTCCATTATGAGAAAATCTACCGGAAACAAAAATTTATCCACCTTTACTATTACATCTTCAGCCACTCCATATGGATATTTAAGAGATCTATCTGCCAATTGAAGAGTCATCCTTGTCGTCTTAAGTTCCAATCCTTTAATTCTTTTGAACATAGAGAGGGGCATTAAATTAATGCTAGCTCCTAAGTCAATCAAAGCTTTTCCAACTTCTAACTCCCCTATGGTACATGGAATGGTAAAACTCCCTAGATCTTGCAATTTATGAGGTAACATCTTCTGTATGACTGCGCCGCAGTTACCTTGCACTTCAATGGTTTCCTTCTCAATATACTTTTTTTCTTCATGAGAACTTGATTCAAAAATTTCGCATATGATGGCATTTGCTGAAGTGCCTCTGAAAACGGTATGGTGATTTCTAACTTCTTAAAAATGTCCATAAATCGCTCAAACTGTTTTTCTTTCTCCTTCCTTAAATATGTCTTGGGATAAGGAAGGGGTTTTTCATACTCTCATTTAATTTTTCAACCTCTTCTTTTTGAATCTCTCCCTCAACTCTAATTTTTTCACTCATCACATTTTCTTCTCCCTTTCTTTTCTCCCTCTGATCACTCTTTTTTTCTTCACTCTCTTTTTCTTTCTCTCTTCTCTCAAATTTTCTCTCTTTTAGCACTCTTCCACTCCTAGTAACAACAGTCTCACATGCTTCTCTTGCAGCACTTTTTTCATTCCTCTCACAACCATGCTCTTCCAATCTAGTGTTTTCGTCCTCCAAATGTTTAATATAAAATACACTTCTATTCATAACTTGTTGAAAGAACTCTTCAGAATCTGCATTTTTCTTCACTGACATGACTTGTGGCTGCTTTGGAGTTCTTGAAGCTTTTCCAATTTTCTTGTATAAAGTTTTCTATCTGTGTAAAATAATTAAATAGATATATCATTTTCTTGATTTGACAGAGATAGTAGTTCCGGTTAACAAACAAAGCACGGGAGGGGGTCCTTTGATAAAGGTTAGTGTTAACTCTTGTCATTTAAATTTAAAATTTATTGCTGAAAATTCTGAAGTTATAAATCATGTCATTTATACTAAAAAATACAGAAGTTATAATATTTAGATGAGTGTTTGGCCAAACTAAAATGCAGAAGTTATACCCATTGAACCCTTTAAAAAATTTCTACAAACTCATTGAACCCTGTTAGATGGTGTTAGTGTTAGGAGTGATGCCTTTTTTGTATATACATGTTATGTAGTAACATGGCTGGACTAAAAAAAGTGTTCCTTTCTTTACATCAAACAATATAATAAACTTCATATATTGGGAAGATGCAGGTTCTATGTTCTGTGTATTATTCTATACTTCTTATAATGATTTTTTTTTTAGTCTCAGTCTATATATATAAGTCTACTTGTTTTCTAGGAAGCTTTAAAATTTTACATAAACATTATTAAATAACATTTAGTGGTGTTATCTTCTATTTTTTCTATTGATAACGGTTAAAAAACCGTTATTTTCATACTTAATTTTGATACAAAACACACCCTTTATGATTTAGAAATTAGCTTGAAATCATGCAAATTGCTTTAGTTAGGATGAAAGAGAGTCAAAGGTGGTTTTAGAGATATTATGCTTGGTTTTCCTTGTTTTGACAGGATTAGACGAGAATTGAATGATGGAGAGTGAAATGAAGGAGTTGGACTCAAGAAAGGATGAAAAAAGGTGCAAAGGAAGAATCGTAGCCACCGCTCAGCATCAGTTTCAGCGTTAAGCGCCAACTTTGTAAAGAAAGCCAATGTCAGACGCTTAAGCGCCAATGCTGAGGGGAAACGTTAGAGCCGCGCACACCGCTGAGCGCTAGATCCAGCGCTGAGTGTTGGCCTTCTTAGAGACAGCACTGTCAAACGCTTGGGCGTGAACGCTGAGCATCCCACTTGAGTACCGCACCTACCGCTGAGCGGTGAAACCAGCGCTGAGCGCTATAGTTGGGCTTGGGCCTGTTTTCTGTAATTTTTCATAGATTATAAATAGATTTGTGCGACCCTTAGGGTTATATTTTGGCAAAGAAAGGACACAGAAACAATCATTCTCTCTCCTGGGAGGCGGATTTTGGATGCGAAAGCTCCAAACTTTCAATTCTAGGGTTATCTCTTTCATTCTTTCCATTCAATTCATATAGTTTCACCATGACAATGATGAACTAAACCCTTTGTTGTTGGGGAACGATGTAATCCTTTTAAACTCTCTTATATCGAAGTTCTTATTTTACTCATATACTTTAGTTATAAATAGTTTGAGTTTTCTTCTCTATATTTTATGCTTGTATTGTGTAACTCATTCAATGTCATGATCATTGATTTTGTCGATATGGACACGTACGGGGAAATCTAGACATGAGGGGAATTCTCTTGATTATGCAATATTACCTAGACATAGGAATAGGACGGTCAATTGCTTTAAGCTTTTGTACACTGAAATGCATGATTAATTACTTGGGAGACTAGACATAGTAAACTAGTAATTAGGAGTAGGCTCTCTTCGCCGGGACATCGAGTTTAGAGTAAATTAGAAAGTTGCATGAACATTGATAACAAAGTTGAATTTAATAAGAGTAGTAGATATAGGAGAGTGGATTAGGATGAAGCTTTTGCATTTGCATGTTTTTTTTTAGTTTTTGCATTATAAAATCAAATTATTCTTTATTCAAGTCTTATGAAATCAATTCACATGAACGTCTAGGCCTAAGAGTCCCTTGGGAAACGATATTCGGACTTACCGTCTCTTTATTACTTGATACAATCTGGTACACTTGCCAGGGTGTTAACATCTATAAAGCTTAACATGGTTAAATAAACATTATAATGTCACATGTCATAAAAAGTCTTTTCTTCACTAGTGTTATATTTTGTATGATTGTGTTATTTATCAATTCTAATGGTTATATGATACATAGCAGAAGAAGCACATGATGTTACAGGAGGATAATCACAATTAGATTGTCAATTTGACCCATCTCATTAGATTTAGTCCTGGCCCACATGGGTTGGAGCCATAAAAGTCCATAGGACCAAAAAGGTTCTTATTGAAAAAACTCACAGGATCAAAATATCTACAAAGTCCTCTGGACTAGAACCAACTCATGGACTTTTCTTTTTAACATGAAAAATATATAATAATGAACTATTATCATTACAGTTTGTATATTTAACAAAAACATAGACTAACATTAAGTGTAATTGAGAAACCAAGGTTTATCCATTGCTTACAATTTAGCCTCATTGTTTTTGTAAACATTTAGAAAACATATTAATAACTCAAATAGGAGTCCTTGAGAACAATAAAAGAAAATAAAAAATTAAAACTACAACCAATAATCAAATATGTTTGAGATATAATCATTTTCCTTAGTGATAACTGTTGAAAAACCGTTATTTTCATATGCTAATTTGGACTAAATTACGCCCTTTATTGCTTAGAATGAGCTTGAAATCAAACAAAACTCAATAAATGAGTCAGTCGAGAGTCAAAAGATGTTTTTAGCGATTTTATGCTTGTTTTGCATTGTTTTGCAGCAAAATTGATAGAAGTGAAGATTGGGAATAAAGATGAAGGTCATAGACTCAAGAAAAGCAAGAAAATCGAAGAAAAGAAGAGTCTATGGACCGCTCGGTGCCAGGGGTCTACCACCGGCAGTGGACGCCGGGCGGAGAAGACACCAGTAGTGGACGCCGGGCGGCAGACTCCTGACGCCGGGCGGTTTTGCGGCACGAGGGAAACCGCCGGGCGGTGGACCCCTACCGCCGGGCAGTGGTGCGATTTAGGGTACACCGCCGGGCGGCAAAGTATGACGTCGGGCGGTGGTCAGCTAGGCTTGGGCCTATTTTTCTGCTGCACTTCTCACCTATAAATAGCCCTGTGACAAATTCCAATTCATTCTTTTGACAGAGGAGGGCGGCCAGACCTACTTTGCACTCTTTGGAGAAGATCTCTTGGATGCTTAGGCTCCTTTTCATCTGTTCTAGGGTTTGCTTTCAATATCTTCCATTATTTTCATCTTGGTTCACCATGACAATGGTGAACTAAACCCTTTTTGTTGTTGGGGGAACAATGTAATCTTTTGATACTCTCGTTTATTGAAACTCTTGTTTGAATTATATGATTTCATATGCGTTTATTATCAATTGTTGGATTCTCATACTATGCTTAAGCCTTTATCGTTTAACTCATTCGGTAATTGATTTTTGACTTTATTGATGCGGGGATGTATAGTAATGGCACGAAATGGTGAGATTTTCCTTGGTTAAGCAATACCACCTAGGGATAGAGGAGTAGGATGACCAATTGTATTTGCTTCTATTTGTAATGCGTTGCTAGTTGCTAGGGGAGGCTAGGGATAGCAAGCCGGTGATTAGTAATAGGCCCTTTTTGCCGAGGGATCGGGTTAAGGGGAGGCCAAGAAAGTTTTCATGCAATTAGATAATAATGCTATTTAAACAAGAGGAGTAAATAAAAGAGAGAGGATTAGATGAAATTGTAAACCCCCAACAACTCCATTCATCCATTGCCTAAATCTCGTCAATTGAATCACACATTGCATGTTTATTTTCTGCCATTGCATCCACCACAATTATTGAATTTTTCTTTGCAAGTCTTACGATTTTGATTCACGTGAACGATAAGGCCTTTCGAGTCTCATGCGAAGAACAATAATGGGTTATACCATTTTTATTACTTGATACGATATGGTATACTTGCCATTCCGCTAACAAATTTTTGGCGCCGCTGCCGGGGGCTCGAGGTTTGACTTATTTAGTAGTGTGAATTGACTGAATTTGACTTGTTTGTAATTATTTGTTTATATTTTTCTTTTGTTTTGTTTTATTTTATTTTTCTGTAAAAGTGCTTTTAGGGGTATTTTCTCTTGTATGCAGGAAGGAGTACACACTAGGAGCAGAAAAGATCAGCAACCTCTTCTCGAGGGGCTACCAGACAGGAGAGGGAGGAGAGTTAATCATTCTAAACGTGAAAACTTTCGTTCTCCTGAACCACTTTTGCAATCTATTGCACAGGACTTAGAGGAGATGGCGGAACAACAACCTCCTCCTTCGAGACGTACACTGGGGGACTCAGCCAATACTGTGGGTCCCTTGAATTTCAGCAGCATAGTCATTCCTGCGGACAATGCAACGAATTTGGTGATGAGCCCTGCACTTATTCAGTTGGTCCAAAGCAACCAGTTTCACGGATTGTCAAGTGAGAATCCCTACAAATATTTGACTATCTTTGGCAAAATTTGCAATACTGTTAAGATGACCGGAGTCTCAGATGAGAGGATAAGACTTAGCCTATTCCCGTTCACTTTGGGAGGAAACGCCAAGGATTGGTTGCACTCATTTGCTGAAGGGACGTTCAGAAACTGGGATGCATTGGCCAAACAGTTTGTCACCAGATTTTTTCCGCAAACCAAGATTCATCAAGGGAAGCTCGAAATCTCCTCATTCAAGCAAGTAGGAAGCTTCAGGCAGCAACAACCTTCACCACCAGCAAGTGAGTAATTTGCTGAGTCTGTCAGGACCTTAAATAACTGATTTGATGACTTCTTCAAAAAATATGAGCAGCAGTTGAATAACACTCAGGCCAGTTTTAAATCACTGGAGTCACAGATTGGACAATTGGCAACAAGAATAGAAATTACTGAGGAAAACCAGTTCTGGGCCAACACTGAGGTGAATCCTAAGAGAGAATGCAAAGTCATTACGAGCCAGGAGGGTTGGGAAGCAGACTGTGAACCATTCCATGTGGTAGATAGTGAAGAAGAAGAAACGTTTTTACTGTTTTAATTTCATTTTCCTTGCAAAAACATTTCACAACCCCCCCACTTCATGTTAAACTTAAGACTCGAACCACATTTGGTCCTTGAGAGATGACCTAGGAGTCACTTCCTAGCACTATACTGCATTCGTTTATGCAATCAAATTTGTGTGGGCCGCGACACCTATCAAAATTTTGGCGCCGTTGCCGGGGACCAACGGTTCGGTTTTAGGTCTTTTGTTGTGTTTGCTTGTGTTGTGTCTTGTCTTCTGTTGTGAGTGTGATGTTCCGTTTTGTGTGTTCGTCATTGTTTGTTGCAATTAGGTAGCTTTAGTTGCATATTTTCATTGCATTCTTCGTTTCCCCCTTCTTTTCCATGTCTACCTATTTTGGCTATGTGAACACTGCTTCTTCTGCCTGTGTCTACGATTATGATTCTCCTTCTGCATATGACTCTGTGTATGGTTCTCATATATACTCTGCTGATTTCTATGTTGAGAACAGAACGATTCCTCCTCCATCTCATGAGAGTGCTCCTAAGGAGCCGTTTCCACTTGATGAGGAGGATATTCGTTGTGTTTTCAACACTGGACTGATAAATTGCTGCCTAGGTTTCATGGTTTTGCAGGTGAATGCCCATATAGACATTTCGAGGAGTTCTACACCGTATGCTCTTCAATGAAACCTTCAGATGTCCCGGATGAGGACATGCTCTTAAGGGCATTTGAGTACTCATTACATGAAGCGACAAGGGATTGGTGTTGTTGTATTACTCCTGGATCCGTCACCTATTGGGAAGATCTTGAGCATCAGTTTCTTGACAAATTCTCCCCTGTGCGGTATGGTCATAGCAACGATCCTGGGTGGTGACCCTAGCTTGGGATGGTATGATGCTCCACAGCAATATCAACCATTTCCGAATTCTTGTATGCCTTCTCCACCTGTCCAGGAACCACAGCAGCTGCAGTTTCATGGGCCTGCCCAAGCAACTCCTCATCCTCCCACTGCTTCTGAGCCTACATTGAAGGAGTTGTTGAGACAGATGACTGCTCAAAATATGCAGTTTCAACAGGAAACCAAAGATCAGATTATGCAGTTTCAGGAGTTTCAGCAGGAATTTATAGCTTCATTTCAGAGTTTGAGTAATCAGTTGGGGCAGATGGCAACTCAACTCACTGAGGAACAGTCTCATGTTTCAAAGGAATCCCCATTTCAGGTTGTTCAGCTTCCAGACGATGTTGGTGTCATCCACATAGGAGATGGGGAGCAGAGTCATGAGCTTACTACTGCGCCATCTACTTCCCCACCCTCCTATGTCCCTACTCTTGCACCTGAGGAGACTGATGAAGAATTGGAGGACCAGGCAAATATTAGCAACACTTTTGAGATAGGTAGACCAACATCACCTTCCACCACTCTACCAATCTTGAGGGAAGTGGAGGTAAACATACCTATGATTGATTCTGTTGTTGATGATTATGCTATTGATAGGTATGTTGATGATTATGTTGTTGATGAGCCCATTTTTAATTCTCCCTCCTTGCATGATGAGAACCACCTTTTGCTATCACATCTAAATGTTTGTTCTCCATGCACTGAACATGAATCTGAGCATGTTGTTGATATTGTTTCTACATTTGAGATTGATTCATGTTCTGAGGGTATATCTGAGGTTCAGCCTCTTACACTGGGATTGGGTGTTATACCTTTGCATATTATTTCTTTGGAACCACATTGCACTAACCATGTTGCAGGAAGTACACATGCATTTGATCAACACACACCCATGGTGGAAGACAAAGGTGCTGACAGTTTGAAGATTAATAGGCACCAGCTAAACCTACTCATCAACAATCACTGCTTCTTAGATCCAGCTGTGGAGGACATCTCCCTGCTCGATTAAATTTGGAGGATGATGCAGTTCTTCCTCAAGACTTCCTTGCTGAATCCGGTGGTGGAAGAGATCTCCCTGAAAGTCCAAAATTGGCAACTGCCACCATGATCAGGGGAGTTTTCTTCTTTCCCTTCTTCCCCTTTTTCCCACTTGAATTGCACTTGTCCTTGATCTGTTGACTATTATAATTACTGATCTTATGCTTATGACACATTGAGGACACTGTGTAGTTTAAGTGTGGTCTATTCGGGGAGACTCTGATTTTTCTTTGATTAGTTTATGTTTTCTGCATTAAATTTTTTGTTTTCTAGGTAGTTTTTGTTGTGTCTTTTGTACAATTTTACATGTTTCTCTTGATTTCTGGACTTTGTTTAGGTTGTTGACTTGTCTTTCAGTTTATTGTTACTGTGATTAGTCTGAATTCTTGCTTTTCTTCTTGGGAAGATGATTATGATGTTTGAGAGGGTGATTGATTGTGACAGAAATACCCTGTGTGAGATTAGCCACTTGATATTCTTTCTTGTGTGTGATATGTCTCTTGATTGCTTGCACTTATGCCTTGGCTTGACTCTTGTTGATAATTCTTGATTCATGCGCATGTTTGAAAGTGATAAAGGCGTTTTGTTGTTGAGCCTTTCAAGCCAAATGAGCCTACCTTGTTGTGATCCTTTGATAACCCCTTTGAGCCTTTACTTTCCCCATTTCTTTGTTTTGAAACTCATACACTAGCCCTAAGTGAAAAACCATGATTACCTTAACCTTAGGGAATTTTGGAGCTTTGGAATTGTTTTGGGAATAAGTGTGGTCTCCTTGGGGATTAAGATGAATTGGCTAGTTGGTTCCTCTTCTTGTTTTTTGTTTTTGAGAATATGTTGTGTATCTTGTCTCTTAGAGTTGTGTTCTGAAAAGAGAGAAAAGAAAAGAGACAAGATGAAAAAAAAAAGAAGAAAAAAAATACAGAAAAATGAGAACAATAAAAAAAAAATTGTGAATAATGGAGTCAAGAAGAGGATTGAATTAGAGGGTTTGGGTGTGATTTGATTGTATTTTCACTTGATCCCCATTGCTCCTCTATTCCTTTTGGTTTGTAGCTTCTCATCCATATTTATCCTCCCTTGTCCTTGGCCCCATTACATCCATAAAAGACCTTTTGATTTGAACATGCATATGTGTTTTGAGTGTTGATATTAGAGGCGTGCCAAGTCTGTTTGTGTTTGCTTTCTTGAGTGCATTGAGTTGACATTGTTTATCCTAGACACTCGAGAAAAACACTGATAGTGTGCATCTGTGAGGTTCTGTTACTTTTGATTCCTCTCTTGAGCTGATTGATCATTTTGCCATGCTTGGAATTGCTTGGATGATTTCTCTAAGTATCTGTTTTCTCTGATTCTGTGTGGATATTGTCTACTACTTTTCCTTGTCCAGATTTCTTGAGGACTGTAATTCTGTTTGTTTCTATCCCTGTTAGTCTCTGTTGTCTGTCTGCTGAGTCTGTGTCAATTCCCTGATGTCCGTTGAACTGTTCCCTGTTTTTCGTCATGGTTTTGCCCAGGAGTGCAAAAGACTAAGTGTGGTCTATTTTGATGAGTCGCTATTTTCTCGACTTCACTTAGTTTATTGTGCTAGAATTAATCAGGGAATTGTGCTTAATTGTCCGGTATTTTCCCGTTTTTCCTAATTATGCTTAATTTGACCGGAAATTCTAATTTTAATTAATTTGAATTTTCTGAGCTAATTATTTGCATTATTATTTTCAAGGAAAAATTTGGAAACACAATTTGGGACATTTGGAGGACAACAAATAAATTCAAGACTCTCTGCATGGAAAATTTAGAATTAGTTGTATTTTAATTTAGTAGTTTGGAATTAATCATTGTGTAATTTAAAAGTCTAGTTTTTTTTTAGACAACCTTTGCACATTGGGCCATTAAAAATATATGGGGCCCAAATTTTATGTGTTGACTTGGCACTAGGGTTTTTGGTGGACCCCACACCATTTTGGAGAGAACATTCTCGGCAGATTGATGGGGCTGGAACGTTCTCTTAGTCATACAGCCGTCACTTGCTTTTTTTTTGGCTGTTGTCACATACACTCACTCTGGGAGATTCAATTTTTTTTAGGAAACATGTTGAAGTTTTTGGATTTTGGGTGATGAAGAAATGCACCAGCAGCACACGTTGGGGTGGTGGCATTCTCGGGAGATTGGTTTTGGAAGGGGCTGGAGCGTTTTTATATGTGGAGGCTTCTCTCTCTCAGCTGCAGACCAGAGGGCTTCTCGGTTGGAACATTGTGGAGAGGAGGAAAAATGTTGTTCACGGATATTAATGTTGGATGAATGAGAGCATTATTTTTTTTTTTTTACTTCCGCTGAATCACTATTTAATTTCTTGAATCATCTTGCTTTTCCTTTGAGTGCACCATGGTCACGTTACTTTGCTTCAAAATTGCTCAGGAGTTTTATTTTAACACATTTGATAGTTGTTTTTAGAAGTGATGCATGGTGTCAGCTATGCTTCTCGGGAAGCTCATTCAAATTACTAGTTTTTCTCTTGTTTTTATAGAAATAGAGTAGATTAGGTGAGTGTGGGTCCGGTGATGTTCAGCATGGAATCCTTTCATCATTGAGGCTATGTTCTTTTGGGGTAATTTGAGGGAGATGATTTGGGGGAGATGATTTGAATGGATTTGAGTGGATTTGAGAGTAATTTTTTTGTTGTTTTTTTGAGTGGATTTGTGTGTAATTGAGAGTGGATTTAAAGGTAAAGTTTTTGAGAATTAGTGTAAGATTTGATTGATGTGATAGATTTAAAAAACTAATTTAATTGATATAAATTAAAGATTACCAAAATACCCCTAATTATTAAAAAATATAAAATATAATTTTTAATATTATATTCATTATAAGAATATTTATAAAGAATAAAAAATTAATGATAATTATTAAAATTAATTTTAAAAAAGTGAAAAAAATATAAGGAAAATAAGGAAAATGATAATGTTGTTGTTGAACCCATTCTTTTCCACTCTCTCAAATCATTCGATTTCAATCCCTAATATAAAAATTGCTGTGTCTAGTCTCATGCACCTCCTCTGCAACGTGGTTGTACGGGTCCGGTGTGTGGAGTAAGAAGGAGTGGGTTCTGCCGGAAATCGACCCCGACGACATCGTGAGCGCCTTCGAAGGCAACTCGAACCTGTTCTGGGCAGAAAGGTTCGCCAAAGAGTGTGCCGGAATGAAGGATTTCTGGGTGAAGCACTGCGAAATCAATCACACCAGAAGCTTCAGGGATCTCGGCATGACGGTGCTCGCCAGCCAGGTCAACCGTCTATAGAAGATGCAATGACTGGAGTTCGGCGTGGGCTGCGCCTCCACCGGCGACACCTTGGCCGCGCTCTCAGCGTACTGCGCGATGGCGGGAATCCCCTCCATCGTGTTCACCCATCGTTCTTCTTGTACGTGTTATTTTATACATGTTATTTCACAAATAAAGAGGGCAAATATGACATTTTCATTGAAATCACTGCAAATCTTAGCACTTCAGCGAAGATTTGGAAACTCGTGTATCTGGCCTGTATCTCGCAAATCCCTTTAATTCCATCGTCTCATATCACGGGAAACGAACACGACTTTGGTTTGGATCATCGCTCGCAAATCCGCATGAACAGTAAAATTTGTTCATGCGAACACAGCGTGAGTGATTTTCATTTTACTTTCTTAGAGAAATCATTTTGCTGCCACGGTTCAGATTTTCTCTTTCATGCAAATGAGATGTTTTGGTTTCACTTGAAGAGTAGTTTAGGTGTGAAGTCTAGGAGATGGGACAGTCACAACACCCTACTATAGTCTATGCATTTGCTTTTAATTTTCATTGCTGGCACAGTGATTTGATGATTCAATTGGATAAGGTTGAAGGTGGCACACGAACATAGCTAGCTGGAAGAAGGCTGTTACGTTTTCATTTTGGGTTTTAAGCATTGGAAATTCTTTTTTTTTTTTTTTTACTTCAAGCATCAATTAGGTCCTGCATCATTGCATGGAAAAAGAGCTTAGCTTATCACTCATTTTGCAATCTTTATTTTATTTAGTAATTTAAGTGTTGCAATTTTACATTCCAGCTCATGTGCATTTTTGTTGACGTTTTGCAATTAAATATCATAAGATGCATGATCACGTGAATTTGGTATTGAAGAACTTTATTTTTTTATTTTATTTTATTTTTCTTTTTCCTTAAGAATGTTTTACATTACATGTTTAATTGTTTTTCATCTCTTTAGTTTTGTTTTGCCTTTTAATAAGTTTAACTGTGCTTAGATATTTGTTTGCTCTAGTGTTGGGTTTAGCATTTTCACTCTCTGGACTCGATTTTTAAAAAAATAACTGCAACCATACCAGAGGTCCAAATGCTACGTTTTATATGTCACATGAAAGATAATTGAGTCTACTTTCCAGGAAAAAAAACCTCATCTCATTTAGAGCTCTGTAGAAAACGTTATGGGTAAAACATTGAGAAAAGGTCAGAGTTCTCCAGTTCCAGTGTGAATTTTCGTATTTACTGTAGCAGTTTCGTTTTTACTCTTTTAATTTCATTTTCCTTGCAAAAACCTTTCACAACGCCCCCCACTTCATGTTAAACCTAAGACTCAAACCACATTTGGTCCTTGAGAGACGACCTAGGAGTCACTTCCTAGCACTATACTGCATTCTTTTATGCAATCAAATTTATTTGATCAAATTTGTGTGGGCCGTGAACCTGTGAGCAGTGAAGATGAAGAAGGTGAAGTTTATAATGAAGAAGAGGTTGGTGGAGAAAAAGAGGAGATAAGGACTACAAGGAATCATAATGGGGGATTTAGAGAAATTTTCAACCGAATGACTGTGGTGTCTTTAGGAAATCAGCAGCTTCCTCCCTATTCAGAAAGAATTAAAATCAACCTTGATGATAAAGTTGAGCTGATTGATGAAGAAGAGGATCATGTTTTTCGACCACAGAAGAGTAATTATCCTCCCAAGGTTAAAGATCCCGGATGCTTAACATTGTCATGTACTCTGAATGATTTAGATGTGGAAGCCATGATAGATTCAGGATCTAGTATCAATTTAATACCCACGGAACTTTTGAAGGAAATCAGTGGGCTTGTGTTGAAACCATCTGACTTGACTATAGCAATGGCAGACGGTTCTACAAAAGTGCCAGTGGGAATGGTGGAAAATGTTGTTGTGCGAGCATATCGGCTTGAGTTCTTAGCAGATTTCATTGTTATGGATGTAAAAACTGAGGAAGAGTACCCTGTGATTTTGGGGCGACCCTTCATGGCAACATCAAAGATGCTTATTAATGTTCATGAAGGAAGGATAATGATGAGGGATTTGAATTATCTATGTCTCTATACTGGCCGTGAAGGGGATGAGATCAAAACAGTAAAAAGAGACAGATTTGAGAAGCCAGAGATGGGCGAAGAACAAGAAGGGAGCATAGTAGGTACTGATTATTCTGACAGCTGTTACGTTTTGCAGGTACCTGAGGATAAAGGGAGAAGAACCATTCACCAAAAATCAAAAGAAGATCCACCCCACCCAGGGAGTAAAGTCAGATTTAAGAAAAAGGAATGGTTAGTAAAGGAGCTGAAAGAAAAAGGAATGATGGAAAGTAAAAGACCATATTTCCCTACTGTTCGCCAAGTAGAAAGACAAAAGCTGAGAAGGTGGGGTGATGAAGATTCCAGTGTGAGGAAGAAGAGTTGATTGCTGAGAAAGAACTTTTGTACTTTAGGACAATTTTTATTTTGTTTTCTTTAGTTTTTCTTTTGAGCATGTAAAATTTTGAACAATTTTTGGGCAGCATCTACTGGGGATGCTAACTTTTGGTATGTACTGAGGGATGCTAAAACTTTGGTATCTACTGAAGGATACCCGGAAGGTACACCTACTGAAGGGTGTTGGACGGCTGACATTTACTGACAAATGCTAAACAGGTTTAGGTCAGGCTCGCGACGTTAAACAAGCGCTACTAGGAGGAAACCTTGAATTTCTTCTTTACCCTTGCATTTTAAATTTTAGAATTTTGTTTTCAGTGTGTATGCTTGGCTTGAATACTTTTCTGAAGATGTTAGAATGGATAAATTGCATGACGAGCCTATTTGATGATGATTTGATGTGAATGATTATTGAGTTGTATGCATGTTAACATCTTGCGAAATAGATGTGTGATGAAGTATGATTGTGGTCATGATGCTAAGCAGGATGTATGAATGACTGAGCGTGAGAAAGCATGTTCTGTGAGGTATTGAGCCCCAGAGTTTTTATTGTTGTATGTATTGTTCATATTGAAGCATAAATTTTATTGCCTTAATCTTGATGATTGATTGATTTTTATGTGAATGTCAAATGATCAAGGCCATGTTTGAAAACCCTTTTCTAGACAAAATTTTCACCCAAAAATGCTTTAAAGATTATATCCTTTTTGAACCTTGGCCTGAAACAGGATGAAACCCTTTGATTTGAAATTTCTTATCTTGAGTTGGGTTGAAAATAATTGTATGGAATGAAAAGGTTCAAGTTTGGGGTTGCATGGGAAAATAGAAAGGCAAAAAAGAAAAGCATTGAGCTCAAATGTTGAAAAGCAAAATACATGAGTAGAGAAAAAGAAAAGAAAAGAATAAAAGCATGAAGATGAGCTCAATGAAAAAGAAAAAGGGAAGAAGCTGGGAATGAGTGAAATTGGTGACTAAGAGAGAGTTTTAAACTTGAACCTTTTCATTGATGAAATAGTTCTTTTAACTCAAGAATTTTGTGATCCAGAAAAACCAATTTTTCTTGATAGCCCGACCTCATTACAAGCCTTGGGAAAGTCCTTTTGATGGCATTTGCATGGAAAAATGTTGATTGTTTAAAGATGAATGGCAATTTTATTTCATGTGACTTGTGAGCAATAAAGAGTGGAGTGCTACCCTAAAACACTTGAGTGATTGAGTGAAACACTTGCTTGGTGAGAACTTCTAAAGTTCATGATTGCATTTTTTGTTTAGTGGACTGATCATTCATACTGTGTAGCATCTGTTGAGGAAAGCATAAGCTAAATTAAGTGGAGAACAAGCATGCATCTTGATTTGAGTTCACTGATTATCTGAAATTGAGTAAGTTTTGTCATGTACTTTGGAAATGTTGAATCATTGGAGGAAAGGGTAGAAAGTCAAGCTCTGTTTTGTTTTATGGTTTTGTTTTGTTTTGCTTGAGGACAAGCAAATTTCTAACTTTGGGGTTGTGATAACGGTTGAAAAACCGTTATTTTCAAATGCTAATTTGGGCTTAGTCCCTTTATTGCTTAGAATGAGCTTGAAATCAAACAAAATTCAATAAATGAGTCAGTCGAGAGTCAAAAGCTGTTTTTAGCGATTTTATGCTTGTTTTGCATTGTTTTCCAGCAAAATTGACAGAAGTGAAGATTGGGAATAAAGATGAAGGTCATAGACACAACAAAAGCAAGAAAATCAAAGAAAAGAAGAGTCTATGGACCGCCCAGCGGTAGACCCCTGGCGCCGGGCGGTCAGACGGGAGGAGAAGACACCAACAGTGGACGCCGGGCGGCAGACCCCTGACGCCGGGCGGTTTTGTGGCACGAGGGAAACTGCCGGGCGGTGGTGCGATTTAGGGTACACCGCCGGGCGGCAAAGTATGACGCCGGGCGATGGTCAGCTGGGCTTGGGCCTATTTTTCTGCTGCGCTTCTCACCTATAAATAGCCCTGTGACGAATTCCAATTCATTCTTTTGACAGAGGAGGGCGGTCAGACCTGCTTTGCAGTCTTTGGAGAAGATCTCTTGGATGCTTAGGCTCCTTTTCATCTTTTCTAGGGTTTGCTTTCCATATCTTCCATTATTTTCATCTTGGTTCACCATGACAATGGTGAACTAAACCCTTTTTGTTGTTGGGGGAACAATGTAATCTTTTGATACTCTCGTTTATTGAAACTCTTGTTTGAATTATATGATTTCATATGCGTTTATTATCAATTGTTGGATTCTCATACTATGCTTAATGCCTTTATCGTTTAACTCATTCGGTAATTGATTTTTGACTTTATTGATGCGGGGACGTACAGTAATGGCACAAAATGGTGAGATTTTCCTTGGTTAAGCAATACCACCTAGGGATAGAGGAGTAGGACGACCAATTGTATTTGCTTCTGTTTGTAATGCGTTGCTAGTTGCTAGGGGAGGCTAGGGATAGCAAGCCGGTGATTAGTAATAGGCCCTTTTTGCCGAGGGATCGGGTTAAGGGGAGGCCAAGAAAGTTTGCATGCAATTAGATAATAACGCTATTTAAACAAGAGGAGTAAATAAAAGAGAGAGGATTAGATGAAATTGTAAACCCCCAACAACTCCATTCATCCATTGCCTAAATCTCGTCAATTGAATCACACATTGCATGTTTATTTTCTGCCATTGCATCCACCACAATTATTGAATTTTTCTCTGCAAGTCTTACGATTTTGATTCACGTGAACGATAAGGCCTTTCGAGTCTCATGCGAAGAACGATAGTGGGTTATACCATTTTTATTACTTGATACGATATGGTACACTTGCCATTCCGCTAACACTTAGCCAATGTAACTAAGCAGTTATGATTACTTATATCTTTGAACATTAAAGAACAAAAGAAAAATATGTTTGGCAATTTATAGAGAAGAAAGCATCCAATCAAGTAAAGTTTCCATTGAGATTGTGATAGGGGAGCACTGGTTTAGCTGAACCTACAATCTTAGAGCTTCTGGTTTTTTATGATGACAACACATAATTAATAACACATGTGTATGTGTTATATGTGTTACATGTTCACTGCTTTTATGATTGTGATCATATGAGAACATGTCTGTGTTGTTTCTATTTCTGTGATGATCATTGCAATTCACTATGTTATATAATAAGATTTTACTTGTGATTGCACGACATATGATTTAGAAAAGAAAAACCACATGCACTTTTTGTTGAACTTTAATTGTGTGCCAAAACAACAGTTTTAAGTTGACTTCATTATGAAGTAAGTCGATTAAAACTCGTGACTTTGCACAAACTTTTCCAAAGTGTGCTGTGAGAATTTTTGAAGAGAAAATTTTTCAAAATTGCATTAAACTATTATACCATCGACTATGTGCGCAAGCTATTCGACTAAGTTTGTTATGTTTTGAAATTCTGTTTGTGCTTGTCATGTCTAATGGCTATATTTCTAATGTTTTTGGCCAAGCATTAATTGAGAATCAACTGCATTAATTGTGTAATCAATTAAGTTGCTTTGACTGTAACTATCTATTTTAACTTTCATAGTACATTCGACTCTATTAGTAGCGAACTCGACTTCGGAGCATCAGTTTTTATGGAAAACTATATATAGATGCAAATTTGAATTCTGTAAGAAGTTTTGGTGATTCTAACGAGTTTGTGAATTCTTTCAGATTTGTGCTATCTTAAAAAACGTGGAAAAATCTCCAAGAATCCACAAAGAAGACCGTGGTGTTCATCTTTGGTGATTACTTGAAGAGCAAGAATTGTGTGCTTTGACTGTCTGATTAATCTGCACTTGAGGTGTCTGTTTCGTGATCAAGTTTTCTCAATCTTGTGAAGACTGGTGTTTGCCCTGTTGTGATTACAGAAAGAGGACGTGCAGTGTTCTGGATTTTGAGGGTTGCTCAAAGGGTTGAAGGCAGTAGGAGAAGGGGATTTTTTGTTGCTGGTCTTTGTTTGTATATGCCTATATTTTGATTAGAGGGTTCGAGAGGTGTTTTATAGTTTTGACGTGTTGTCGCTATAAAAGCCTTGCTTGAAAACCTTGATCATTATAGTGCGTTTGCTTTCTGGGATTGGAAGGACATTGGATGTATGCAGGTTGGCCTAACTAGTATAAAAATTTGTGTTTGATTTCTCTATCCCTGCACTTTTATATTCAAAGTCGACTTTAATTTTTACTTAGTCAACTATATTCCGATGCACTTAAAAATGTTATTCCCTGCGTTTCAAGAAAGTTTTGAAAGATCATCATTTTGCGAAAAATATTTTTAAAAGACTCTGATTTTTAAGTTTCACCAATTCAATCCCCCTCTTGGTGTGAGAAACTAAGCCATACCATTTTCAACAATTGGCACTAGAGCTGGTTTTCATAAGATATTTGAAAATCTAGTCAATTACTTTTTTCTTTAAGTCGACTGATCCTGAGAAAATGCTTTTTAGTTCTCAAACCTTTGGTGAAGGTGGATCAACAAATAGACCACCACTATTTGCTGGTGAAAACTATGCTTTTTGGAAAATTCGGATGCAAATCTTTCTTATATCTGTAGATAAAGGTGTTTGGGATGCAACATTGAATGGTCCATATGAGCCAGCTCATGTTAATGGAAAAATTGTTTTAAAAACTTTTTTTGAGTGGACTCAGGATGGAAACCGTAGAGCACAATATGATGTCAAAGCCAGAAATGTAATTGCTTCTACACTAACTATGGATGAATTTTTCAGGATTTCACAGTGCAAGATAGCAAAGGAAATGTGGGACATTTTGGAGGTTACTCACGAAGGCACAGATGAAGTCAAAAGAGCCAAAAAGAATTCATTGATACAAGAGTATGAATTATTCAGAATGAAGGCTGATGAGTGATAACGATTCAAAAACCGTTATTTTTATACTTAATTTTGATATTAAATCACACCATTTATGACTTAGAATTAGCTTGAAATCATGAAATTTGCTTAAGTTTGTGAATAAGAGAGTTGAGGTTACATTTGATCATTTTATCACTAAATTCCCTTGATTTTGTAGGTTTTTGGAATGATTTGAAAGAAGGGTTGAAGTATCAAGGAGTTACAGTGTAGAAAAGTCAAACAGAGTGCAAAAATGTCAATCAGTCAACCAAAATAGTCAACCAGTCAACCAGAATGCTGAAAAGCTGACCAGAGTGTAGAAAAAGTAGCGTTAAGCGGTGAAATGGGCACTGAGCGCCAGTTTCGGGACCAATTTTTCACTGTTTTTCGCCTGGCACCGTTGGGGGGTGATTCTGAGTGTTGCAACGTACTATTGGGCCTGGGCCAAAATTCTGTTATTTTTCTATGCTATATATAGACCCAAACGAACCAGAAGGGGTATCTTTTGGCAGAAAGGAACAGAAACACTCTCTTTACCCCACAAAGGTGGATTTTGGATGCGGGAGCTCCAATATATCAAATCTAGGGTTTATCTTTTCATTCTTATCATTATTTCCATCTAGTTTCACCATGATTATGGTGAACTAAACCTCCATTGTTGTTGGGGAATTGATGTAATCCTTTGAAACTCTCATATATTGAATTGATGCTTTATTCATATGCTTTTATTCATTAATTGTTAGGGTTTTTCCTCCATTATATTTGCATGCTTTGTTTAAGACATTATTCAATAGCATAATCTTTGATTCTATCTATATGGACACGTATAGTTAGGTCTAGACATGAGGGAATTCTCTTGGTAGCAATATTGCCTAGACATAAAGATAGGAAGACCAATTGCCTTAAGCTTCTGTGTGAATTATGCAATGCATGATCAATTGCTGGGGAGACTAGACATAGTAAACTAGTAATTAGGAGTAGTGTCTTTTACCAAGACATTGGGATTAGGGTAAATTAGAAAGTGACATTAACATTAATGAAAAATTATAATTCTTAGATATATGAGAGTGGATTAGGATAAAATCATAAACCTCAACAACATAATTCTTTCATACATCATTCACCTACGTTATCTTTTGGTCAATTGATCAAAACTTTTGCATTCATATTTAATTTTTGTTTTTGCATTATAAAACCCTAATTTTTGTTATTCAAGTCTAAAATAATCAAGAAATCACATGAACGTTTAGGCCTAAGAGTCCTTTGGGAAACGATACTCGGACTTAAGTCACCAATGCTCAACTAACTTTCAAAAATATAGCCGTTATAGTGCAAGAGCATAACAAAATTCCAAATCAGACGACAGATACAGTTCAATGTGTAACACATATTCGACAATCAACATGTAAAACATTTTGAAATTCTTTTCTTCTCAAAATAACACATAGCACTGATTCTCAAAGTCTGTACAAAGGTTTTGACAAATTCGAATCCATTAGTAATTTAGTCGACTGTACTCACTTTGTTGCATAAGAATAAGTTCATAAAAGTGCTCATGATTTTCAGCTTTAAAACATGTGCAGTAAAACATATGAAATGATGCATAGCACGTAGCACATAAAGCATCTAAACACGTTCCAAATATATATCAATCAATCAACATAAGAACATGTAACACAATACTTAAACATGTTCAATAGATATCACAATCAATCAGCATAAGAACATGTAATGCAGCAACAACATGTACTTGTTATTAAGCAATGTGTTGTCATCATTAAAAACCAGATTGATATAGAAATTGTGTTGTCAAAAATCTCAACAATCTCCCCTTTTTTGATGATGCACAACCATGATTAATAACCAACCATGTTTGCACACTTTAATACACAACAGAGTAGCAACAAAAATATAACACAGATATCAAAGTTACTCTGTGATGAGTCGATATTCTATTGATTTCACTTAGCTTATTGTACCGAAATTAATCAGGGAATTATGCTTAAATGTCCGGTATTTTCCCGTTTTTCCTAATTATGCTTAATTTGACCGGAAATTCTAATTTTAATTAATTTGAATATTCTGAGCTAATTATTTGCATTATTAATTGCAGGGAAAATTTTGGAGATACAATTTTGGACATTAGAGAGGACATCAATTCATTCAAGACTCTACACAAAGACTTTTTAAATTTAATTACATTGTAACTTAGTAGTTAGATAGTTTTAATAAAACTTGTAATTTGGGCCAATTTTTGGTAAAGTAAATTAAACCCAAAAGTAGGAATGGGTGACTTGGAACCCTAGGGATTTAGGGTGGACCCCACCCTCACATTTGATGACTCATGGCCTAGGGAAACCAATCCAGCCGTCACTCATTTTCAGTTGAAGCAACGTAGCTGGAACGTGGGTTTTAGGAGAGCATTTTCTGAAACGTTGATTTTGGAGGCAACTTGGAACATGATTTCGGTGAAGGGCATTGGATGAAAGGAGGAGCACTTTTCTTTTCTCTGATTTTTGTACAGCGGTGCAGTAGCTTTTGAATTCTTCACGCACTCATTTCTCATCTTTGAATGGAAGAGCAAGCTATGTTCTAATTTTAATTCAAGCGGCATATCTGTTTTACTTTGTTTTTATTTGGTTTAAGCGTTGCAATCATTAGCAGGTCCAGCTACCACATAGATCAGTAGGCTTTGGCTTTGAACATTTGATGAAAAAAAAAAACGTACATTTTCTTTCTCATGGAAATAGAACGCTGATTTAAATTTCTGGAAGAAGCATCATTTCTTTTAATTTATGAAGCGATGATTGATGGTTGAAGGAGCTGCAAACAGTTAACGTTCCAGAATTATTTCTCGTTTTTTTTATTTTCGTTCATGACCATCAATTGTTGATTCATTACGGTGGCAACAAAAATTATTTTTCCAGCAAAGTAGAAGCACATGGCACTCACGGTATTTTAGGTGCAAAGGGGGGGACTTCTTCACTTTTTAGAGAAGGCACATGGACATTTATCTTGGCTGGAAGTGGAACCCACGAATATATTTATTTTGTTTCTTATGGAGAAAACATTGATTACCTACCTTGAATGTTTATTTTTTTTATTAAAAGCAATTTTTTTTTAGAGGAGGCGCACATGGTTTGCAGGTTTCATTAACCTTTTTCTTTATTAACACTTGGCTCCAAGAATGTGTTTATATTATATACATTGAATGCATTCTGTTTAGAAACAGCCTCCTCATTTTATTTTAGCTTAGTGTTAATGCATTTCCTTTATTATTTTTTTTTCGTATAATTGTGCATTCCATTTTATTCTGACTGCATTGGGCTTCAAAGGGGTTACGCTTGCAATTCAATAGTGTTAGATGAGTTTTTAGATTTCTCTAGTTCATGTTAATTAGTTTACACATCTTGTTTTAGGATGGTTCAATTTATTGTTTCCATGTTATCTGTCATGTTCGGTTTATTGTTTTCTTTTACTTTAATGTTGTCTATTCTGTTTGGCTTTTTTATCTTCTTGTAATTCCTATTTCCTCACATGCTTTAGAGTCCGTTTGGTCTCAATGTAGAACCGTTCGATCATCTGTAGACCGTTCGGTCTTCTCGCTTGTTCATTTATTTCGATGTTTTCAGTTATGTTTGGTTGTATTTAATTTCCTGTTTTAATTTTATTCATCACATTTACAAACCTTTCACAAACCCCCCCTCCCTCCACTTCGTGTCTGACCTAATTCTCGAACCACATTTGGTCCTTGGGAGACGACCTAGGAGTCACTTCCGAGCACTATACTGCATTCTTTTATGCAATCAAATTTGTATGGGCCGCGACACCCCATCAAATTTTGCGCCGTTACTGGGGACCAACGATTCGGTTTTAGGTCTTTTGTTGTGTTAGTGTATGTTGTCTTGTCTTGTCTTGTGAGTGTGATGTTCTGTTTTGTGTGTTCGTCATTGTGTGTTGCATTTAGGTAGCTTTAGTTGCATATTTTCATTGCATTCTTCTTTTCCCCCTTCTTTCCTATGTCTACCTATTTTGGCTATGTGAGTAATTCTCATTCTGCTTGTGTTTATGATTCTCCTCCTGCTTGTTACTCTGATATTGCTTCTCATATATACTCTGCTGATTTCTATGTTGAGAACAAAACGGTTCCTCCTCCATCTCATGAGAGTGCTCCTAGGGAGTCATTTCCACTTGATGAGGAGGATATTCGTTGTGTTTTCAACACTGGACTGATAGATTTGCTGCTTAAGTTTCATGGTCTTGCAGGTGAATGCCCACATAGACATTTGGAGGAGTTATACACATTATGCTCTTTGATGAAGCCTCCAGATGTCCTGGATGAAGACATGTTCTTAAGGGCATTTGGGCACTCATTACACGAAGCAGCAAATGATTGGTGTTATTGTCTTCCTCCAGGATCCGTCTCCAGTTGGGAAGATCTGAAGCATCAGTTTCTAGGCAAATTCTAACTTGGGATGGTATGGTACTTCACAACATCAATATCAGGAACCATTATTCCAGACTCCTTGTATGCCTTCTCCCCCTGTCCAGGAACCACAACGGCTGCAGTTTCATGAGCCTGCCCATGCAACTCCTCATCCTTCCACTACTTCTGAGCCTACATTGAAGGAGTTATTGGAGCAGATGACTATTTTGAACATTCAGTTCCAGAAAGAGAACATGGAGTTTCAGCATGAGACCAGAGCTTCCATTCAGAGTTTGATTGAGCAGATGGGGCAAATGACCACTCAACTCACTGAGGAAAAGTCTTATGTTTCAGAGGAATCACCATTTCAGGCTGTTCAGCTTCCAGATGATGTTGATGTCATCCACATAGGAGATGGGGAGCAGAGTCATGAGCTTACTATTGTGCCACCTACTTTCCCACCCTCCTATGTCCCCACTCTTGCACCTGAGGAGACTGATGAAGAATTGGAGGACCAGGCAGATATAAGCACCACTTTTGAGATAGGTAGACCAACTTCACCTTCCACCACTCTTAAAATGTTCAGGGAAGTGGAGGTAAACATACCTAAGATTGATTTTTTTTTTGATGATTATGTTGATGATAGGTATGTTGCTGATTATGAGGTTGATGAGCATGATTTTAATTCTCCCTCTTTGCATGACGAGAACCACTTTTTGCTATCACATATGAATGTTTGTTCTCCATGCACTGAACATGAATCTGAACCTGTGATTGATATTGTTTCTATTTCTGAAATTGATTCATGTTCTGAGGGTATATTTGGGGTTCAGCCTGTTACACTGGGATTGGGTGTTATACCTCTGCATGTTATTTTTGTGGAGCCACATTGTACTAACCATGTTGCAGGAGGTACACATGAATTTGACCAACACACACCCACGGTGGAAGATAAGGGTGCAAGCATACGCAAAAGCTTCAACATCAATGGGCACCAGCTGAACCCACTCATCAACAATCACTTCTTCTTGGATCCAGCTGTGGAGGACATCTCCCTGCTTGATAAAATTTGGAGATTGAAGCAATGCGTCTTAAACACTTCCTTGATGAATTCTATGGTGGAAGACCTCTCCCTGAAAGTCCAAAATTGGCAACTGCCACCATGATCAGGGGAGTCTTCTTTTCCTTTCTCCTCCTTTCCCGCTTTTATTACACTTGTCCATGATCTGTAGACTGTTCTGAATTTTGATCTGATGATTGTGACACATTGAGGACATTGTCAGTTTTGTATTGGGGGGAGAATTCTATTTTCTTTGTCAGTTTTTGTTTTTCTGCGTTAAATTTTTTGTTTTCTAGGTAGTTTTTGTTTTGTCTTGTGTACAGTTTTGCATGTTTTTTCGTGAATTCTGGACTTTATTTAGGTTGTCAGTTTTTCCTTCACTTCATTGATACTTTGATTGGTTTGCATCCTTGCTTTTCTTTGATTGGAAGATGATCATGATGTTTGAGAGTTGAATTGATTGTGACCGTATTACCTGTTTGAGATTTGAGCCATTTGATGATCTTTCTTGTGTGTGATATGTCTCTTGATTGCTTGCACATATGCCTTGGCTTGACTCTTTTTGATGATTCTTGATTGATATGCATGTTTGGAAGTGATAAAGGCAGTTTTGTTGTTGAGCCTCTCTAGCCAGATGAGCCTACCTTGTTGTGACCCCTTGATAACCCCTTTGAGCCTATACTTTCCCCATTTCTTTGTTTTGAAGCTTATACACTAACCCTAAGTGAAAAACCATGATTACCTTAACCTTAGGGAATTTTGGAGCTTTGGAATTGTTTTGGGAATAAGTGTGGTCTCCTGGGAGTTTTAGATGAATTGGTTAGTGAGTCCTCTTCTTGTCGTGTTTTTGTAAATATGTGTTGTATCTTGTCTCTTGAAATTGTTGCTGAATAGAGTAAAGAAAAGAGACAGGATGAAAAAAAAAGAAAAAAAACAATATACAGAAAAATGAGAAAAATTAAAAAATTGTTGTGTGAATAATGAAGTCAAGAAGAGGATTGAATTAGAGGGTTTTGGGTGTGATTTGACTGTATTTTCACTTGTTCCTCATTGCTCCTCTATTCCTTTTGGTTTGTAGCTTCTCATCCATATTATATCTTTCCTTGTCCTTGGCCCCATTTCACCCATAAAAGACCTTTTGATTTGAACATGCATATTTTTTTAGTGTTGATATTAGAGACTTGCCAAGACTGTGTGTTGGTTGCTTTCTTGAGTGCATTGAGTTGAATTTGTTTACCTAGACACTTGAGAGAAACACTGATAGTGCGCATCTGTGAGGTTCTGTTACTTTTGATTCACCTCTTAAGCTGATTGATCATTTTGTCATGTCTTGCATTGCTTGGATGATTTTTGTGAATATCTGCTTTCATTGATTCTGTGTTGGATATTGTCTACTACTTTTCATTGTCCAGATTTCTTGAGAACTGTATTTTTGTTTCTGTTTTTGTGAGTCTTGGTTTTCTGTGTCCTGAGTCAGTGTCGTGCCTCTAATGTCCTCTGAACTGTTCCCTGATTTGCGTCTTAATTTTGCCCAGGAGTGCAATAGACTAAGTGTGGTATATTTTGATGAGTCGATATTCTATTGATTTCACTTAGCTTATTGAACCGAAATTAGTCAAGGAATTATGCTTAAATGTCCGGTATTTTCCCGTTTTTCCTAATTATGCTTAATTTGACCGGAAATTCTAATTTTAATTAATTTGAATATTCTGAGCTAATTATTTGCATTATTAATTGTAGGAAAATTTTGGAGATACAATTTTGGACATTAGAGAGGACATCAATTCATTCAAGACTCTACACAAAGACTTTTTAAATTTAATTACATTGTAACTTAGTAGTTAGATAGTTTTAATTAAACTTGTAATTTGGGCCAATTTTTGGTAAAGTAAACTAAGCCCAAAAGTAGGAATGGGTGACTTGGAACCCTAGGGATTTAGGGTGGACCCCACCCTCACATTTGATGACTCATGGCCAAGGGAAACCAATCCAGCCATCACTCATTTTCCGCTGAAGCAACGTAGCTGGAACGTGGATTTTAGGAGAGCATTTTCTGGAACGTTGATTTTGAAGGCAACTTGGAACATGGTTTCGGTGAAGGGCATTGGATGAAAGGAGGAGCACTTTTCTTTTCTCTTATTTTTGTACAGCGGTGCAGTAGCTATGTACAAAAGTAAATATGTACAGATTCATAACAGTTCAAGCATAGTTGACTTCAAATATAATGCAGTTGAATCAATCAATCAGGTTATACTATTATCATTTAAAATGCCTAGTTCATTTCGAATTGTAAAAAATCTTTCTTTATTCAGAGGCTTTGTGAAAATATCAGCCCACTGATGAAAAGGTGTCAACATATTCAATTTTCATTTCACCTTTAAGGATGTGATCTCGAATAAAATGATGCCTTATCTCAATATGCTTAGTTTTAGAATGTAAAATAGGATTCTTTGTCAAGTTTATAGCACTAGTACTATCACATTTTAGAGGTATGTTGTCTAGTTTTATACCATAGTCCTCTAATTGACTCTTTATCCAAAGAGATTGTGCACAACAGCTTCCAGCTACTATGTACTCAGCTTCTGTGGTAGATAAAGCCACACATGCTTGTTTCTTTGAATGCTAAGAGATCAATGATGATCTAAGTAAATGACATGTGCCACTAGTGCTTTTTCTGTCCAGTTTACAACCTCCAAAATCAAAATCACTGTAACCAATTAGAAAAACTTTTGTACCATTAGGATACCATAGTCCTAGGCCTTTGGTACCTTTGAGGTATTTCAAAATTCTTTTTACATCAGTTAGATGTCATTCTTTAGGAACATATTGAAATCTAGCACAGAGACATACACTATGCATTATGTCAGGCCTACTAGCAATAAGATACAGTAGAGAGTCAATCATACCTCGGTACATTTTCTGATCAACATTCTTTCCAGCCTCATCAAGGTCCAAATAACAGTTGGTTGCCATAGGAGTTGTTGCATCTTTGCAGTCCAACATTATAAATTTTTTTAGCAAGTCATTGCAGTATTTGGATTGATGGATGAAAATTTTGCCTTTCGTTTGCTTGACTTCTAGACTGAGAAAGTATGCTAATTCACCCATCATGGACATTTTGAATTATTCCTGCATAATTTTTTAAAACTCTTTTCACAGCATAGGATTAGTTGAACCAAAAATTATATCATCAACATAGATTTGAACATATAGTTTCTCCTCACATGAACTCTTGATAAACAGAGTTGAGTCAACTTTTCCTCTGGAGAATCCTTTTCTTACAAGAAATTCACTTAAGTGTTCATACCTTGACCTTGGAGCTTTCTTTAACCCATATAAAGCTTTTCTCAGTTTGTAGACATGATCAGGATTTTCAAAGTCTTCAAATCCTAGAGGTTGTTCAACATAAACTTCTTCCTTAATGTATCCATTTAAGAAGGCACTCTTGACATCCATCTGATACAGTTTGAATTTCATTGTAGATGCAATAGCAAGAAGTATCCTTATTGCTTCCAATCTGGCTATAGGAGCATACGTCTCATCATAGTCAATTCCTTCTTCCGAACAGTAGCCTTTGGCAACTAATCTGGCCTTGTATTTTATGATCTCACCAGAATCATTCATTTTTTGTCGAAATACCCATTTAGTACCTATAACTTGTAGCTCGGGTCTTCTAGGTGTGAGTTCCCATACATTATTCCATCTGAATTGGTTCAACTCTTCTTACATAGCCATCATCAATTTTTCATCATTCAATGCTTCCTCAACTTTCTTAGGCTCAATTTTGGATACATATGCAACATTCACACATAATTGATTCAATTGCCTTCTTGTAGGTACTCCTCTTAAGATATCACCAATAACATTTTCTGTAGAGACATTTCTTGGCACTCTCCATTCTTTAGTTGCTTCTGTTCTTAGAGAGTCGACTTGTTCAGTATCAGCTTCCTTGTCACTCTCTTCAGTTTTATCTTCTTTTTCAATGGATTCTTCAAAAAACTCTTCTTCTCCATTTGAATTTATATCTTCTTCAGCAGAATCCCTGACTTGTTCTGTGTACTTTGGAGCCATGATGAACTCATCAAACGCTACATGAATGGATTCTTCAACATTCATGGTCCTTCTGTTGTAGACACGATAAGCTTTGCTGTTTAAGGAATATCCAATGAAAATAGCCTCATCTTCTTTGGAGTCAAACTTTCCAAAGTTCTCTTTGCTGTTATTCAGTACAAAGAACTTGCTTCCAAAGATTCTCAAGTGTGAAATATTTGGCTTTCTTCCTCTTAGCAATTCATATGGAGTAAGCTTTAATATAAACCTTATAATAGTTCTGTTTAACACATAGCATGCAGTACTTACAGCATCTGTCCAGAAGTACTTTAGCATGTCTCTACCATTCAGCATAGATCTTGCCAATTCCTCAAGAGCTTTGTTCTTCCTTTCAACAACTTCATTTTGCTGTGGATTTCTAGGTGCTGAGAAGTTATGAGTAATTCCCATTTCCGCAAGATTATCATCAAATTCTTTATTTTGAAATCTCCTCCATGATCACTTCTAATAGCCTTAATCTTCAGATCCATCTCATTTTGAACAGCAGCAACAAATCGCTTGAAAACTTTAAATGTGTCATTCTTGGCTACAATGAAATAGGTCCAAGTTTACCTTGAGTAGTCATCCACAATGACTAGTCCATACGAGTTTCCTTCGAGGATCTGTTAAGCCCCTGGCAAGTGTACCAGATCGTTATTAAGTAATATATAAACGGTAAGTCCGAGTATCGTCTCCCAAAGGACTCTTAGGCCTTATCGTTCATGTAAATTGATATTATAAGACTTGAAAAGAATTGATTTTTAGTGTTTAATGCAAAGAACGAAAATAGACATGCAAATGCAAGTGATTCAATTGGCAAAGAACAGATATGGATGAATGGAGTTGTTGGGGTTTACAATTTCATCTTATCCGCCCTTTTATATCTACTTTTCTTATTAAATTTGTTTTATTATCTAATTGTCATGCAAACTTTCTTTGCCTACCCTAAACTCGATCTCTCGGAAAAAAGAGCCTATTACTAACTACTAGTTTACTATTTTTAGTCTCCCTAAGTAATTAACAATGCATTTATAACAGAAGCAAAATACAATTGATCGTCCTACTCCTATCTCTAGGTAGTATTGCTTAATCAAGGAATTTCCTATCAGTTCATGACTTCCCTGTACTTCTCCTTATTGACAAAGGTAAATATCTTTTTACCGAATGAGTTAAACAAAAAAAAATTAAGCATAGATAAGAAACCCAACAATTGATAATATAAGCATGTGTAAGCATATGAATAAAACAAGAATTTCAATATAAGATAGTTTCAAAAGATTATATTGTTCCCCAACAACAAAGGGTTTAGTTCACCATGGTCATGGTGAAACTAGATGGAATTAATGGAAAAGATGAAAGAATAAACCCTAGATTTGATAAATTGGAGCCTAAGCATCCAAGAAACTGTCTCCAAGGAGTGTAGAAGTGCTCTAGACGTCTTTGCTTGCCTAAAGAATCCTCTGAAGGTTGCATTGGGGCTATTTATAACACAGAAAAGTAACAGAATTTCAGCCCAAGCCCAGCACTGCACTGCTCAGCACCTAATTTGGCCGCTCAGCGGTTTCCCTATAATCGCAGGACCGCTCAGCGGTTTGCCTCTAATCGCCTGGTTGCTCAGTGGCACCGCTTGAGCGAGAGACAGTGGCTGCTCCCTCGAGTATGGCGCTCAACGCTGGAAAATAATGCTGAGCAGTGTCTTCGAATCTTCTTTTCTTCCTTTTTCTCCTTCTTTCTTGAGTCTAAGTCCTTCCTACTTCACTTCCATCTTCAATTCGCATCAAAACCCTACAAAACAATGCAAAACAAGCATAATATCTCTAAAAACAACTTTTGACTCTCATATGACTCAACTAAGTGTTTTTACTTGATTTTAAACTCATTCTAAGCCATAAAGGGTGTGTTTTCATATCAAATTTATGTATAAAAATAACGGTTTTTATACGGTTATCAGGCTCTTTATTCTTGATGGTCCGAATAGGTCCATGTGAAGTAGCTGCAGAGGTTTCTTGGTTGACATCTCTCTTTTACTCTTGAAAGGTTGTTTGGTCAACTTTCCTTTTTGGCATGCATCACACAATCTGTTAGCTGTAAACCGAATCTTGGGGAAACCATTTACCAGTTTCTTGGAGACAAGTTTGTTTAGTTGATTCATGCTGATGTGAGCAAGTCTCTTGTGCCATAGCCAAGCATCTTCTTCTTTAGTCATCAGGAGTACAAGTGAGTCGAATGTGTTGTCTGTGAAGTCGATTATATAAATGTTGTTCACTCTTTTTCCCACAAGCAGTAACTCATTGGTTGTCCCTTGCTGATCAGACAATATTTGGTCTCAAAGGTGATCTTTGATCCTTTGTCGCATAGTTGCCTGATGCTAAGCAAATTATGCTTTAACCCTTCAACAAGTAAGACATTTTTAATTTCATAAGATGAAGGAGTTTTTATTTTACCTATACCGATGATTTTCCCTTTGTTGTTATTGATGGGTGTCGCACCCCGTGCAAATTTAATGTGCATAAACAATGCAGTATAACTAGGAAGTGACTCCTAGGTCGTCTCTCAAGGACCAAATGTGGTTCGAGAATTAGGTCAGACACGAAGTGGGGGGGTATGTGAAAGGTTATTTGAATACGGATGAATTAAATTGAAACACTGACGCAAACTGATAATTAAACACATATCTAAAAACGGTTCAAAGACAGAATGAAAACGGTTGGTCATTAACTCAATTATTATGCTTCCAATCACAGATCAACAAAATAAAGCAACGACTCGAACCTTTAATTCAACACAGCTAACCAACTAAGCAAAGGATAATCATGTTTTCATAAAAGCAAACTAAGTGAATGCAATGTTAACATCAAATCCAATTTACAGCATGCAGTTTCATCAACTAAGTGAAGACTTAACATCAACTGGGCAACTAAACGTATACCCAATTGCAAGTGCAGATACAAATTTCACATTAACCAAGTCAGAGTGGTAAACACAATTACAGTCCAGAAATCTCAAGGAAACATTATAATATCGCTAATGACCAACCAACTCACTTAAACTAACATGACAGTTTAATTATCATTACCAAACATACTAGACAACATTAAAATTAATGTAAACAACAACTAAACAAAAGGAAATGAGTGAACCAAAGAACCTAGGGGAATTTAAATGTTCATAGATTCTAAGCTACGGAAATGGAAGAACAACCAATCTTTGACTAAAAGCACCACGCATATTCTCTAAGGCAAGTGAATTAAATTCATTCTCTCTAAACTAACTACTGTGGGTGTGTGCATTCATCAAGCAAGGTGAAATCAACATTTTATCCTAAGCAATTGAAAGTAAACCGTGCTTCTGAAATTAAAATAAAACGTAGCAGCGTGTTTCTCCAAGTTGAAAATTGAATTAGCCCTTTACTAAGCAAAGAGTAAATGACCGTGCTTTTCTAAAAGAAATAAATGAAATGAAAACGCTTCTCCCAAAATGAAATCAACGTGAAATGCTTTTAAAATAAAGATGCAAAGCTTCAATAGATCACCATAAATTCAATGCAATGTTGGTGTGGTTGCTTCTACAAGAAAGAAGATAAAAACTGACTCTACTGGACATCACCCTCCATTCTCGTCACTGCACTTCACTCCTTTCAATTTCAATCTCCAAAAACTCCTATCTTCACATGCGGTGCTCTCCTATCTTCTTGGACTCTGTTGCACCCCCATTATTTCCAAGCACACACCTCTAGCCTATATGTTGCTGATGGGCCGTGGAATATAATTGCTCCAAGCTTCAAGGCCGCTGCTGCCCTAGTTAGACGAAGGTGCTTCACCTCTTTCCAATTTGCACCGCTTCATTTATTAAAAGCTAGTTGTGTGTGCTGAATGCTGGACCAGGTGAAGGCTGGACACATGATTTGTTTGCAACGTGCTGCATCGTTTTTTATTTAGTCCGTGTGCATGGGCTGCATTGCAATGTGGGTCATGAGGAATGAATGAGTTATTTTGTGCACGGATACTGTTGCCTGTTTGAAGACGCTGCTGGTCCTGCCACTTACGGGATGGATGCTGCTGTGTGCTGATGAAACAATGCTGCCAGCTACATTATGAAGCCCATGAGGGACGTGAAGCTGCTGGACCTTGGAGGCTGGGCACGTGCAGGCCCATGAATGTGGAGCTCCAAAGCTGCTGCCAGCATGCTCTTGGACGTGAGCAATCTTCAACGACTGGACTTTTTCAATTGAAGACAATTGAATGCAAAGTGGGTGGCGGGCCTTGTAATAGCATGCAACACCATGCCTCTTTTTTTTTCAAGCACTAATCCAACATCTAAGCTTTTTGTTCCAGCCCGTGAGTTCCTTGGAAGCTGCTGGTTCCTTCTTAATTTGCTGTTGGCTGCTTCTTCAAATTGTGGCTAATAGTGGACGTGCCATTTTTTAATTGCTAGACCTCTTAAACTGATGTGTGCACCTCCTAAGCTCAAGCAAGCTGTTTCCAATCCGCTGACGTGCTGCTCATTTTTTCTTTCACCCAAATGCATTTTGTTGCAGCTCTCTCCAAATGCTCCTGGACGTGAAAGTTGTGGACGTAGGCAGCAACTTCAAGTGCTGGACTTTCTTATTGGGCGTGGGCCCTTTCCTTCACGTGCAGCCCATATTGGACAAATGACGTTGCAGCTGGTTGCAATGTTGAAGCCCGTAAAATGTGGAGTGCAGGTCGTGAGCTTCCCTCATTTTTCTGGCAGTTGCCCCTCCTTTTTATTCTATTAATGTAGCACCTGGACGTTCCTTCTTGCAGTCAATAAAAAGACTAAAAACCCTTTCAATTTGTGGGTCGTGACATGTTGTTCATTTCTTCAAAAATGTGGCAACCCATTCTTCCAATTGAAGCACAACATCATGTAAGCGGCTGCACCATTCCAGCTTTCCGTGTGCATTTCTCTTTCAATCCCAAAATTTTAACCAATAATTTCCCTACAATTAATAATGCAAATAATTAGTCTCAGATAATTCAAATTAATTAAAATAAGAATTTTTTATCAAATTAAGCACAATTAGCAAAAACGGGAAAATACCAGACATTTAAGCATAATTCCCTAATTAATTGTAGCACAATAAACCAAGTGAAGTCAAGAAAATATTGACTCATCAGTTATCACCATACATGACGAGACCAGTGGCTTTATAAGAAATATCTGAGAACTTTGTAGGATCTCCAGTCATGTGTCTTTAGCAACCACTGTCAAGATACCACGTAGAACTTTTGAGCTTTTGTTTCATATCAGGTTTGATAATTCTGGATTTTGCCATCATATTCAACTCTTCTTTATTCTTGGCCTTCTTGACATCAACAGGATAACTTTGTTTGTCCACCTTTTTCAGAAACTTTGTAAACTTGTTTCTAACATGATTGATTTCTCCATTTCTGAACATGATTCTTCATTTCGGGTTGCATTGGATTCCAAGTTTCTTGTTTCAAAAGATTCATAGAAACCATCAGTTACAGACTTTAACTTCATGTTGCAAGGTGCAGATACAAAATCAATTTTAAAATCATAATTTCTTTTTGAATGCGAAACAGAAGTCATCCCATGGTGTATAGTCGAATCAGAGAAAAACAAAGTCCACTAGTTTTTCAAATATCTTATGAAAACCAGCAATGGTGCCAATTGTTGGAAAACAGGTTGGCTTCTTTCTTCACCAAGAGGGGGGGTGAATTGGTGTTGTTTCAAAAATTAGTTCTTTTCGCAATCTTGTAAACAAAGTCTAAAGCTTTTTATTCTTCCTTGAAATGCAAGCAATCAGAATATGTATGTAGCGGAAAATACGCAGTTGACTACGTAAAGAATAAAGTCGACTGGAATGTAAAAGATAAGGGATAGAGAAATGCAAACACAGGTTTTTATACTGGTTTGGCCAACAATGCCTACATCCAGTGTCCTTCCAACCCAAGAAACAAATGCACTATAATGGTTGTGTTTTTTAAAACAAGGAATTTATAGAAGACCTCCACGTCATAAATATAAATCTCCTCTCTAACCCAAAACCAAAATATAGCCGCGGAACAAAACCAGAATTGCAGCAAGAATCCCCTCTTCTGTAATCTACAATAACACTTTGAACAATCCTAAGTGAACTATCCCCCTGTATCACAACAGGTCCAATTCCAATAGTCTTCACAGGATGCCAAGCCTTCAAGACAATTTAGTAGTCTTCACAAGATGCCAAGCCTTCAACAGGATTACATAGAAGCACCTTTCTTGTGCAGATAATGATCAACAACGTAAAAGCAGAACAATCTCCTCTTTGAATCTCGTTCAAGAAAGATCACCACCGTCTTCTTGGAGAATTCTTGGAGCTAAGAAATCTGAAACAGAATTGAAATTGTCAGTTCATCAAAAGTCTTCTAAACATACTCGTGTTAAGTCTATTTATAGATTTCTGTTAGTCAGATGATTTCTCAGTCGAATACGCTACTAATTTAGTCGACTGTATTATGACAGTTATAACATATCAGTCAACATAGCAACTTTCAGTCAACCAAAAACAAACCACATTTAATACAATTGACTAAGTCACCAATGCTCAACTAACTTTCAAAAATATAGCCGTTAGAGTGCAAGAGCATAAAAGAATTCCAAATCAGACAATAGATACAGTCGAATATGTAACGCACATATTCGACTATCAACATGTTAAACATTTTGAAATTCTTTTCTCTTCAAAATAACACATAACACTGATCTCAAAGTCTGTACAAAGGTTTTAGTAAAGTCGAATCCATTAGTAATGTAGTCGACTGTACTATCACTTTGTTGCAAGTGAATAAGTTCATAAAAGTGCTCGTGATTTTCAGCTTTAAAACATGTGCAGTAAAACATATGAAATGATGCATAGCACATAGCACATAAAACATGTAAACACGTTCCAAATATATATCAATCAATCAACATAAGAACATGTAACACAATACATAAACATGTTCAACAGATATCACAATCAATCAGCATAAGAACATGTAATGCCGCAACAACAAGTACTTGTTATTAAGCAGTGTGTTGTCATCATAAAAAACCAGACTGACATAGAAATTGTGTTGTCAACAATCTCAACAGCAATATCCCTCTTTATTTGAAGAAACGATGCAAGACATTGAACAACACTGGTGACAACCATCTCCATTAGAATACCGTGATGAGATATTCCAATGAGTGATGCAAAATGCCATCTCCTTTTTAGAACGCATGGAAGCAAAATGTAAAAGGGTGGAGATAGAATTGGGTTGCATAATTGAGCCTCTGAATGATTCTAGAGTTAATACTGAAGTTAAGCCTAAGGAGGAATGTCAAGTCACTATCATTAAATGTGACGAGGTTGTTGATGAGGAAAAGACAGAGAGAGATGAGGAAAAGATAGAGGAGGAAAAGATTGAGATAGAGGAGGAAAAGATTAAGATAGAGGAGATACAAATAGAAAGGTTGAGTGAGGAAGATAAAGATGATGAGAAAGAAAATGTAGTGGTTAAGAGAAAAGAAAAAAAGAGAAAACGTGCGAAAATAAAGAAGAAAATAAGAAAAAAGAAAAAGAGAAAGTTGAGGGAGAAGGAGAGTAAGAAAAAGAGGAAGAGAGGAAGAAAGAAAAGATCATATGAAAAACCCTTTCCTCATCCAAAGAAGTATCATAGGAAGGAAAAGAAATTTAAGTGCTTTATGAAGATCTTCAAGAAATCGGAGATTAAAGTTCCTATCATTGAGACATGCAAATAGGTGCTTGGTGTTATCAACTTTCTGAAGAAATTCAGCAGAAAGAGGAAAAAGAAAAGAATATCAAGCAAGGGGAATATCAACACCTACTGATGGGTGTTTGAGCTTACCGAGTCAAGCTAATGACGCTAAAAGAGCGCTTACTAGGAGGCAACCCAGTTTCAAACTTTTTCTTTTTAATTTGTGTGGTTTGGATTTGATTTTTTGTTTTGCAGTAATAACAGCATCTACTGATGGATGTTGTACAGCATCTACTGAGGGATGTTAGATGATTATGTATTCACTGAAGGATACAGGAAGGTACACCTATTGATGGGTGATGGTAAGGTTTGCACCTACTGATGGGTGCTAGAAAGATTTTGGGTCAAGCTTGTGACGTTAAACAAACGCTACCTGGGAGGCAACCCAGTTGATTGATTTGTTTATCTTGCATGTTTCAATATTGTGCTAGTGCATTGAGGGCTTAATTGTTGCATATGTGAGTAAAATGAGTGGGAATTGCATGAAAGTTAAAATTTTAAAGTTGAACTTGAGGGTTACAGGGTCAAAGATGTTTGAAAACAAAGCAAAAAGGGGAAGAGAAAAATTGCACACACCACCGGGCGGTGAACTCACCGTCGGGCGGTGGCATCATTGAGGGGTAATGTTATTTTGAAACTTGGGCCTTGTTTCTATGGCTCATTGTATGATTTTTATACCTCTTAGGGCTCGTCTAAGCGGTCTCTCCTAGATTCCTAACCTCTCTTTCACTTTCAAACACTCTTCTAAGCACTTTTTTCACTTCTCCTATCATCCTAAATCTAGCAAACCCTCCACCATTTTAGCATCACTTTTTCATCCTAGTTTAGGGCTTTGTGAGAGCACAACTATTTAGGGTTGATTCCTCCACATTCTTTGGAAGAAGTTTTGTGTTCTACTAACTTTAATGAGATTCCTTGTGGTTTTGTGAATTGTACTTGGTGCAGGGATGGCCTCCTCATCAGGAAAGAGGATCAAGACTGTGAGGAACAAGAGGAAAGAATTAGAGTTGGAGCAGCTGAAGCTCTAGCTATGGAGGAAGATGATGAGGACGATGATTTTTGAAGATGTAGAAAAAGGAGAGGAGGAGGACTCTGATGACAACATGGGTTGAGGAGCATGCATAACATCTACTGATGGATGCTATCTACACTAGAGCAGGATTTATTTTATATCTTTTGTTTTCGTATTTTGAACTTATTTGCTTATGTTCAGTAGTGTAGGATTGATGTACTTGGTTGGACACTCTATCTGATGCAGTGGTTTGATATTGATATTTATGTGCGATGGGTAATTGCTTGATGATGCTTGTTATTGATGATGTTGAGTATGTGTAATATGCTGATATGCAGGTGGTGGTTCACAAGCTATGTGAACAGACGCATGATGATGTTGGGATTGTGATTATGATGCTAAGCAGGATGTTTATGTGGAATATCTGGAATAATGATTAAGCTTATGAGTGAGGTTTTGAACTCCAGAGTTTTTTATTGTATGATTGTTGTCTCTACTTGAAAACATGAATAATTTTGCCCAATTTTATATGATTGACTGAATTGTATGCATGTGTCATATGATCAAGGCCATTTTTGATTAAAATCTTTCTTAGCCAATGCATAAAGTTTTGTCCCAAAGAAAAAAAAAAGCACCATGTGTTCTACCCTTTTTCAACCTAAGCCTTAAATAAGACGAAAACCCTTGTGAAAAAAATCTTTACCTTGAGTTAAGTTGAGAATTATTACATGGTATTGATAATGGTTCAAGTTTGGGGTTGTTGGGAAAGTTGAAAAAGAAAGAGAAAGCATTGAGCTAAGGTATTGAGCAAAGTATGAAAAAGATAGAATGAAAAAGATAGATAAGCTCAATGAAAAAAGGGGAAAGTTGGGAATGAGATTGATTGGTTAAAGAGAGTTTGTGCTTGAGTCATGAAATAACTCTCTTAACTCAAGGGTTTTGTGATCTAGAAAAACCAATTTTTCTTGTTAGCCCAAGCCACATTATAAGCCTTGAAAAAGCCCTTGTGATGACATGTACGTGTGTAAGAATGTTGATTGTGGTAAATGAAAGGCAATTTGGTTCTATGTTGTTGGAAACAGGTAGGGTTCTTTTTACACCAAGAGGGGGGGAGTGAATTGGTGGTTTATCAAAATCAAAGTCTTTTCGCAATCTTGAAATCAAAGTATAAAACTTTTCAAACTTTCTTGAAATGCAAGTAATGAAAATTCGTGTGCAGCGGAAAAATGTAGTTGACTGCGCAAATAGTAAAGTCGACTGTAAGTAAAAGTGCAGGGATAGAGAAAATCAAACACTGGTTTTTATACTGTTTCGGCCAACAATGCCTACATCTAGTGTCCTTCCAACCCAGGAAGCAAATGCACTATAATGGTTGCAGTTTTTACGACAACGAATTTATAGAAGACCTCCACGTCAAAAATATAAGTCTCCTCTCTAACCCTTAACCAAAATATAGGCAGCAAAAACACAACAAGACTTGTAGCAAGATGTCCCCTCTCCTGCAATCTGCCAAACACCACTTTGAACAATCCTCAAAGTGAACCAGACTCCACGAGTCTATCCCCTGTAATCACAACAGGTCCAACACAACAACTCCACGGATGCTAAACAAAATCTTGATCAAACCAGAAACACCTTCAACGTGCAGAATGTGATCAAGCAATGTGTGTGCAGTCAGTCTCCCTTTGAATCTCTTTCAAGAAAGATTACCACCATCTTCTTGGAGAATTCTTGGAGCTCTAAAAATAGAGATATCCATCTGAAACAGAAATGAAAATGTTATATCATCAAAAGTCTCTGAACAACTTCGTGTTCAGCCAATTTATAGATTTATGTTTAACAGACATTCTCTAAGTCGAATAAGCTACTAATTCAGTCGACTGAGTTATGACAGTTATAACAGTTCAGTCAAACTGGTAGCATTCAGTCAACCAAAATAAAAACTCATTTAATATAGTTGACCTACTATTCAATGCTCTACTAACTTTTCATATCAAACAACTAATGCAGTCGAATATGTAGCGCACATAGTCGACTTCGACAAGTAAGATCATTTTGAAATTCTTTTCTTCTCAAAATCTCACAAAGCACTGATTCTAATTTGTACAAAGACTTTAGTATAGTCTAATCAATTAATGATGGAGTCGACTTTACTGCAACTTTGTCACACAGTTATAAGTTCACAAAAGTGCTTATGGTTTTCGTGCATTAAAACATGTGTAATGCATCCAGAAATCATGTAACAAGTATGCTGAATCAATATTTTATACCATTAACTTAGTTTCTTGCGCCGAATTGTGTTGATGATTTGTGCTTAATTCTTACTTATTGTGTCATTTTCACCATTTGGGCTTAATTAGACCACTAATTCATATTTTAATTAATTTGAATTATTTGAGCTTAATTATTCCTATTTTCATTTTCAGGGAAATTTTGGAATTACACTAGGAGACTTTTGGAAGAGCACAAGCAATTGAAGAATTTCTACAAATTAATTTTAGATGTAATCAAATTTTAATTTAGTAGATTAGGCTTTTTAAAATTAAGTTTTGTATTTTTGGACCAATTTTTGGTAGTGTTAGACTAGACCCAATTGTAAAAAATGGACACATGGCACCTAGGGTTTTGAGGTGGACCCCACCCCATTATTTTTGGTTGAGTAGAAAGGAGGAAGCCGCCACTTGCTCTGGAATGAATTTTTCTCATTGGCAGAGATCATTCTCGGCGTTGGAAGCTGCAGGGGATACTTCCGGAGCAGCCGTCACTTGCTTCTGAGGGCTGGGAGAACGTTTCTTTTGGGGAGAGTATTTTTCTTTGAATCATGGGTTTCACTGTGATGGATTTTGGATGAAGCTAGTTGATTTAAAATTGGGTGCACACTGTCACGGTGTTATTCCACATTCTTCCAGCATTTTTGCTTACTTGAAAAGCTTTCAATTGGAGGATTTTATTTGCAAGGGTGTGGCTGTCACGTCTGGATGTGGAGAAACACATTTCAATTCCAAATAGAAATTGGTTTAGAGATGGTGCGCTAATTGTCATAGCTTTAAATTAGAGAAATTGTTGATTTCATTTACTTTTGGTTTATTCATGGTCACATCCCATAAATGCACGTTGCAATTCAAGTTTAGTTTAGTTTTCTTTTTTTCTTTATTTTATTTAATGAAATCAAAAGTAGAATAGGTAGATATTGCTATGTGATGATGGGATGGTTGGTAGCTTCTTAGTGTGACTAGTTTTCTTTTATTTAATTGTAGTATAAAGAAGTTGATAGTTGCTGTTAGGAAGAGAGAGGCACGGTGGTGATGATTTTTTTTTTATTTTCTTTTGCATTAGAATCTTTTATATGAATTGTTTTCTCTTATTTTTATTTTTATTTTATTTTTTTTACTTAAGTATTGCAAGCTTAACATTTCACGGTAATGTTAAAATAGTTTTATGCTTTTTAATTTCTTTTGCATTATTAGAATATTTTCCATGAATTATTTTGTTTTATCTTTTTAATTAAGTGTTGCAATTTTAATAATTTTAGTTGTGTTTGAATATTTATATGTTGTATTGTTCAGTCTAATATTTTCATGCACTTTAATGTTTTAAATTAAATTCGGTTGTGCTTAATTTTTATTTTTAATTTCATCATTGCATTTTCAAAAACACCTTCAAAATCTCCCCTTCACTACGTGTTAGACCTAATTCCTGCACCACAGTTTGGTCCTTGAGAGACGACCTAGGAGTTACTTCCTAGTCTATACTGCATTCTTTCATGCACATCAAATTTGTATGGGCCGCGATACCCATTAAATTTTGGCGCCGTTGCCGGGGACCAACGGTTCGGTTTTAGGTCTTTGTTGTGTTAGTATGTGTTGTCTTGTCTTGTGTTGTGAGTGTGATGTTCCGTTTTGTATGTGGTGTTAAGTGTGTTGCATTTAGGTAGCTTTAGTTGCATATTTTCATTGCATTCTTCTTTCCCCTTCTTTCTCATGTCTACCTATTTTGGCTATGTGAGTAATTCTAATTCTGCTTGTGTCTATGATTCTCCTCCTGCTTATTACTCTGATATTGCTTCTCATATATACTCTGCTGATTTCTATGTTGAGAACAGAACGGTTCCTCCTCCATCTCATGAGAGTGCTCCTAGGGAGTCGTTTCCAATTGATAAGGAGGATATTCGTTGTGTTTTCAACACTAGACTGATAGATTTGCTGCCTAGGTTTCATGGTTTTGCAGGTGAATGCCCACATAGACATTTGGAGGAGTTCTACACCATCTACTCTTCAATGAAACCTCCAGATGTCCAGGATGAGGATATGTTCGTTAGGGCATTTGAGTACTCATTACATGGAGCGGCAAGGGATTGGTGTTGTTGTCTTATTCCAGGATCCGTCACCAGTTGGGAAGATCTTGAGCATCAGTTTCTTGATAAATTCTCCCCTATGCGGTATGGTTATAGCGACGATCCTGGGTGGACGAATCCTAACTTGGGATGGTATGGTACTTCAGAGCATCAATATCAGGAACCATCATTCCAGACTCCTTCTATGCCTTCTCCACCTGTTAAGGAACCACAACAGCCGCAGTTTCATGAGCCTGCCCAAGCAACTCCTCATCCTTCCACTACTTCTGAGTCTACATTGAAGGAGTTACTAAGGCATATAGCCATGCAGAACATTCAGTTCCAGCAAGAGACCAGAGCTTCTATTCAAAGTTTGATTGATCATATGGGGCAGATGACCACTCAGCTCACTGAGGAACAGTCTTATGTTTCAGAGGAATCACCATTTCAGGCTGTTCAGCTTCTAGATGATGTTGATGCCATCCACATAGGAGATGAGGAGCAGAGTCATGAGCTTACTACTGCGTCATCTACTTCCCCACCCTCCTATGTCCCCACTCCTACACCTGAGGAGACTGATGAAGAATTGAAAGACCAGGCAGATATGAGCAACACTTTTGAGATAGGTAGACCACTTTCACCTTCCACCACTCTACCAATCTTCAGGGAAGTGGAGGTAAACATACCTGAGATAGATTCTGTTGTTGATGATTATGTAGATGATGGGTATGTTGGTGATTGTATTGTTGATGAGCATGATTTTCAATCTCCCTCTTTGCATGATGAGAACTACTTTGTGTTATCACATCTGAATGTTTGTTCTCCATGCACTGAACATGAATCTGAACCTGTGATTGATATTGTTTCTATTTCTTAAATTGATTCATGTTCAGCCTCTTACACTGGGATTGGGTGTTATACCCCTGCATGTTATATCTTTGGAACCACATTGCACTAACCATGTTGCAGGAGGTACATATGGATTTGATGAACACACACCCATGGTGGAAGACAAGGGTGCCAGTATACAAGACAGTTTGAAGATTAATAGGCACCAGCTGAACCTGCTCATCAACAATCACTGCTTCTTGGATCCAGCTATGGAGGACATCTCCCTGCTTGATCAAATTTGGAGGATGAAACAATTCCTCCTCAAGACTTCTTTGCTGAATCCTGTGGTGGAAGAGATCTCCCTGAAAGTCCAAAATTGGCAACTGCCACCATGATCAGGGGAGTTTCCTTTTCCCTTCTCCTCCCTTTCCCACTTTTATTGCACTTGTCCATGATCTGTTAACTGTTCTGATTTCTGATCTGATGTTTGTGACACATTGAGGACACTGTGTAGTTTAAGTGTGGTCTATTGGGGGAGACTCAGATTTTTCTTTGTTAGTTTATGTTTTCTGCGTTAAATTTTTTGTTTTCTAGGTAGCTTTTGTTGTGTCTTGTGTACAGTTTTGCATGTTTTTCTTGAATTCTGGACTGTGATTAGGTTGTCAGCTTTCTTTCACTGCATTGATACTCTGATTGCTAGAAATCCTTGATTTTCTTTGCTTGGAAGATGATCATGATGTTTGAGAGTTGATTTGATTGTGACAGAAATACCCTGTGTGAGATTTGAGCCACTTGATGATCTTTCTTGTGTGTGATATGTCTCTTGATTGCTTGCACATATGCCTTGGCTTGACTCTTGTTGATAGTTCTTGATTGATATGCATTGTTGAAAGTGATAAAGGCAGTTTTGTTGTTGAGCCTCTCTAGCCAAATGAGCCTACCTTGTTGTGATCCTTTGATAGCCCCTTTGAGCCTATATTTTCCCCATTTCTTTGTTTTGAAGCTCATACACTTGCCCTAACTGAAAAACCATGATTACCTTAACCTTAGGGAATTTTGGAGCTTTGGAATGGTTCTGGGAATAAGTGTGGTCTCTTGGGAGATTCAGATGAATTGGTTAGTTGGCTCCTCTTCTTGTTTTGTTTTGTAAATATGTTATGTATCTGTCTCTTAGAGTTGTGTTATGAAAAGAGAGAAAAGAAAATAGACAAGATGAAAAAAATAAAAAAGAAAAAAAATACAAAAAAATGAGAAAAAAATAAAAAAAAATTGTGAATAAAGGAGTCAGGAAGAGGATGAAATTAGAGGTTTGGGTGTGATTTGATTGTGTTTCACTTGTTCCCCATTGCTCCTCTATTCCTTTTGGTTTTTAGCTTCTCATCCATATTTATCCTCCTTTTTCCTTGACCCCGTTACATCCATAAAAGACCTTTTGATTTGAACATGCATATATGTTTTGAGTGTTGATATTAGAGGCTTGCCAAGACTGTTTGTTGCTTGCTTTCTTGAGTGCATTGAGTTGACACTGTTTACCCTAGACACTTGAGAGAAACACTGATAGTGTGCATCTGTGAGGTTCTGTTATTTTTTATTCTTTTCTTGAGTTGACTGATCCTTTTGTCATGCTTTGAACTGCTTGGATGATTTCATGAGTATTTGCTTTCTCTAACTCTGTGTGGGATTCTGTCCACCTCCTTTTCATTGTCCAGACTTCTTAAGAACTGTGCAACTCTGTGTCTGTCCTTGTGAGTCTTTGTTTTCTGTATGATGAGTCTGTGTCATCTTCCTGATGTCTGAGTTGTTCCCTGGTTTTTGTCTTGGTTTTGCCCAGGAGTGCAAAAGACTAAGTGTGGTCTATTTTGATGAGTGGTTATTTCTTGAACTATATTTAGTTTATTGCACTTAAATAAACCAGGGAATTGTGTTTAATTGTCTGTTATTTCCCCGTTTTCCGAATTCTGCTTAATTTGGTCGGAAATTCGTAATTGTGCTAATTTGGGTTTTCTGAGCTGATTAAGTGTATTTTGGTTGCAGGGAAATTTTGGGAAACATCATTTGGAGCATTAGGGATGGTAACGTGATCATTCAAGACTCAACATTTAGTCACTTCCATTTTAATTAAGTTGTAATTTCGTTTTCTAGAAGCCCTTAATTAGAATTAGGTGTTTTGGACCCCTTTAGGGGCATTTTTGTAAAAACCAATTGTGGGGGCCATGTGGCATCCCTTTAGGGCTGACTTGTAGTTTGTGGACCCCACCAAAATTAAAACTCTTGGTCATATGGGGTGGAAAAACCGAGACACACAACCAACACTTCCATAGCTTACATTTTTGCTTCATTTTTCTTCTAGGTTTTCATGTATGAAGACTCTCTCTTGGAGCTTGCCATGGGGTTTTCGGTTTTGGCTATTTGAATGAAGAAAGTTGCAGATTTTATTCTTCTCTTGCTTTAGTCTTGGCTGTCTTAACTCATTGGTGGTGAAAATCCTTTCATCCCTTCTTCCATTTGCTTGTTTTTTATGTTTGAAGCTTGAGCTTTTAAGCTTTTCTTTGCATTTCAATGGTGACTGTTGGGTTTGAGTGACTTTATATTTTCGTTTTTCCTCTCCTTTACTGCTATTCCTCACGTTTTTCTTTGCATTTTATTTGGTTGGATGATAAAAATGGAGTTCTATATGAGTTTTGGGTTGAATAGAGCTTAACTTGATGTGTGGGTGTTGTGGTTTGGGCTCTTTCTTCTTGGTTTTCGTTTTTGATGTTTGAAACAAGGAATGGACCAAATTTTTGTGTTGTTATAGTGGCTGGACAGAGCTGGAGTTGATGGTTTAGGTTTCATTTTCGTTTTTGCAAAGAAAGTTGAAGAAAAGTTAGTGTTAGAAGTGGATTGATGAGTAGAAGTTTGTGTTTGTTGTTCTTGTGTTCATTTGCAACTTAAACTTTGGTTTCTTGGGGTTCATTCTTGGTAATGTGAAGAGAAGAAAGCTTTGGATGGTGATTGAGAAGAAAGAAAACCGAAATTGAGGTTGGAAGTGAGAGAAAAGGGTGCATTAAAGTTTTTACCCGATTTGGCCAAGCACAAATGGAGCTACTTTTGACTAAGGAAACATTTCCTCTTTAAGTTTTGTCCTAAAGCTTGTTTAATTACCCCTTTGTTTTGCATTAATTTGCATTGTAGGATTAGTTATTTTTAATTTCTTTAATTTAGTGTTGCATTTAATTTAATTTAACTGTGCTTAGATATTTGTTTAGTCTAGTATTTGGTTTAGCATTTTCACTCTCTGGACTCGATTTTAAAATAATAACTGCAACCACACTAGAGGTCCAAATGCTACGTTTTATATGTCACATGAAAGATATTTGAGTCTATTTTCCAGGAAAAAAAACCTCATCTCATTTAGAGCTCCGTAGAAAAAGTTATGGGCAAAACATTGAGCAAAGGTCAGAGTTGTCCAGTTCCAGCCTGAATTTTTGTATTTACTGAGCAGTTTCGTTTTTACTGTTTTAATTTCATTTTCATGCATGGTGAAATGTGTTGTTGCATTTAGTTTCGTTTTAATTAATTTTAATTACATTTTTACATTTGCGTTTTAATTTAAATTCCATCTGCGTTTTAATTTTAATTTTTCTGCACACCAAACAAACTTTCAAACCCCCCCCCCCCCCCCCCCACTTTGTGTTAGACTTGATTCTGAACCGCAAAATTGGTCCTTGAGAGACGACCTAGGAGTCACTTCCTAGCACTATACTGCATTTCTTATATGCAATCAAATTTGCATGGGCCTTTCCTCGTGAGTCTTTGTTTTCTGTCTGTTGAGTCTGTGTCACTTCCTGATGTCCTCAGTATTGTTCCCTGTTTTGCGTCTTGATTTTGCCCAGGAGTGCAAAAGACTAAGTGTGGTCTATTTTGATGAATCAATATTTTATACCATTAACTTAGTTTCTTGCGCCGAATTGTGTTGATGATTTGTGCTTAATTCTTAGTTATTGTGTCATTTTCACCATTTGGGCTTAATTAGACCACTAATTCATATTTTAATTAATTTGAATTATTTGAGCTTAATTATTCCTATTTTCATTTTCAGGGAAATTTTGGAATTACACTAGGAGACTTTTGGAAGAGCACAAGCAATTGAAGAATTTCTACAAATTAATTTTAGATGTAATCAAATTTTAATTTAGTAGATTAGGCTTTTTAAAATTAAGTTTTGTACTTTTGGGCCAATTTTTGGTAGTGTTAGACTAGACCCAATTGTAAAAAATGGACACATGGCACCTAGGGTTTTGAGGTGGACCCCACCCCATTATTTTTGGACACATGGCTTCTCTTAAAAATGACCAGCCGTCACCCATTTGAAAGGGGGTCTCTCTCGGCAGAGGAAGATTGGGAGGTGCTGGAAAGTTGCAGATTTTTTTCCTTGGACCATGTTTACTCTCGGTGATTTTGGTTGAGTAGAAAGGAGGAAGCCGCCACTTGCTCTGGAATGAATTTTTCTCATTGGCAGAGATCATTCTCGGCATTGGAAGCTGTAGGGGACACTTCCGGAGCAGCCGTCACTTGCTTCTGAGGGCTGGGAGAACGTTTCTTTTGGGGAGAGTATTTTTCTTTGAATCATGGGTTTCACTGTGATGGATTTTGGATGAAGCTAGTTGATTTAAAATTGGGTGCACACTGTCACGGTGTTATTCCACATTCTTCCAGCATTTTTGCTTACTTGAAAAGCTTTCAATTGGAGGATTTTATTTGCAAGGGTGTGGCTGTCACGTCTGGATGTGGAGAAACACATTTCAATTCCAAATAGAAATTGGTTTAGAGATGGTGCGCTAATTGTCATAGCTTTAAATTAGAGAAATTGTTGATTTCATTTACTTTTGGTTTATTCATGGTCACATCCCATAAATGCACGTTGTAGTTCAAGTTTAGTTTAGTTTTCTTTTTTTCTTTATTTTATTTAATGAAATCAAAAGTAGAATACGTAGATATTGCTATGTGATGATGGGGATGGTTGGTAGCTTCTTAGTGTGACTAGTTTTCTTTTATTTAATTGTAGTATAAAGAAGTTGATAGTTGCTGTTAGGAAGAGAGAGGCACGGTGGTGATGATTTTTTTTTTATTTTCTTTTGCATTAGAATCTTTTATATGAATTGTTTTCTCTTATTTTTATTTTTATTCTTTTTTTACTTAAGTATTGCAAGCTTAACATTTCACGGTAATGTTAAAATAGTTTTATGCTTTTTAATTTCTTTTGCATTATTAGAATATTTTCCATGAATTATTTTGTTTTATCTTTTTAATCAAGTGTTGTAATTTTAATAATTTTAGTTGTGCTTGAATATTATATGTTGTATTGTTCAGTCTAATATTTTCATGCACTTTAATGTTTTAAATTAAATTCGGTTGTGCTTAATTTTTATTTTTAATTTCATCATTGCATTTTCAAAAACACCTTCAAAATCCCCCCTTCACTACGTGTTAGACCTAATTCCTGCACCACAGTTTGGTCCTTGAGAGACGACCTAGGAGTCACTTTCTAGTCTATACTGCATTCTTTCATGCACATCAAATTTGTATGGGCCGCGATACCCATCAAAGTACAAGCTCAATATATATGCATTCACATAGCAATACAGCAGATAAACATGTTCAATAGATATATCAAACATTTAGCATAAGAACATGTAACACAACAACAACATATGTATGTTATTAAGCAATGTGTTGTCATCATCAAAAACCAGAGTGATATAGATATTGTGTTGTCAACAATCTCAACATATGTTACATATGGATACTAGAGGGAAGGAGTGATCTCTATACACCTTTGAGTGAAACACTTTTGAGTGCTTGAGTTAAATACTTTTGAGTGCTTGAGTATAACACTTTATTTGGTGAGGAATGATTCCATCAATTCATGATTATATCTATGCTTAGCTGATTGATCATTCATGAGAATAACATCTGTTGGAAGATTATGTGATTGTGTACCATGATGAGTAATTTGAATCAAAGCATGTGCAAATCTTGACTAAATTCTATTGATGAGCTGATTTGAGTGATTACTTGTCTTGAAAGAAAAAGTTTTGGAAAGAGTTGAACCATTGTGATGATTTGTGGAAGACTAAGTTTTATCTTGTTTGCTTGAGGACAAGCAAATTTCTAAGTTTGGGGTTGTGATAATGGGTCAAAAACTGTTACTTTTATACTTACTTTTGATATTAAATCACATCCTTTATGAATTAGCTTGAAATCATGTAATATGCTTAAGTTTGTGAATAAGAGAGTTGAGTTTACATTTGATGATTTTATCACTAAATTTCCTTGATTTTATAGGTTTTTGGAATAATTTGAAAGAAGGGTTGAAGTATCAACGAGTTACAGTGCAGAAAAGTCAAACAGAGTGCAAAAAAGTAAACCAATCAATCAAAAAAGTCAATCAGTCAACCAGAAAAGTCAACCAGCCAACCAGAATGTTGAAAAGTTGACCAGAGTGCACAAAAAGTAGCGCTGAGCGGTGAATTGGGCACTGAGCACCAGTTTCGGGACCAGTTTTTCACTATTTTTCGGTGATTCTGAGTGTTGCAAATACCGCCGGGAGGTGAAAGCCACCGCCGGGAGGTGTACTATTGGGCCTGGGCCAACATTCTGTTATTGTTCTATGCTATAATATACCCAAACGAACCAGAAGAGGTATCTTTTGGCAGAAAGGACGCAGAAACACTCTTTTCACCCCTCAAAGGCAGATTTTGGATGCGAGAGCTCCAATCTATCAAATCTAGGGTTTATCTTTTCATTCTTTTCATTATTTCCATCTAGTTTCACCATGATTATGGTGAATGTTAAGCCCCTGGCAAGTGTACCAGATCGTTATCAAGTAATATATAAACGGTAAGTCTGAGTATTGTCTCCCAAAGGACTCTTAGGCCTTATCTTTCATGTAAATTGATCTTATAAGACTTGAAAAGGATTGATTTCAAGTGTTTAATGCAAAGAACAAAAATAAGCATGCAAATGCAAAAAAATCAATTGGCAAAGAAAAGATATGAATGAATTGAGTTGTTGGGGTTTACAATTTCATCTTATCCACCCTTTTATATCTACTTTTCTTATTTAATTCGCTTTATTATCTAATTGTCATGCAAACTTTCTTTGCCTACCCTAAACCCGATCTCTCGGCGAAAAGAGCCTATCACTAACTACTAGTTTACTATTTCTAGTCTCCCTAAGTAATTAGCAATGCATCTATCATAGAAGCAAAATACAATTGATTGTCCTACCCCTATCTCTAGGCAGTATTGCTTAATCAAGGAATTCCCTATCAGTTCATGACTTCCCTGTACGTCTCCGTATCGACAAAGGCAAATATCTTCTTACCGAATGAGTTAAACGATAAAAGCATTGAGCATAGATAAGAAACCCAACAATTGATAATATAAGCATATGAATAAAATAAAATTTCAATATAAGAGAGTTTCAAAATATTACATTGTTCCCCAACAACAAAGGGTTTAGTTCACCATGGTCATGGTGAAACTAGATGGAATTAATGGAAAAGATGAAAGAATAAACCCTAGATTTGATAAATTGGAGCCTAAGCATCCAAGAAACTGTCTCCAAGAATCTTTTGGTTAATTGATCAAAACCTTTGCGTTCATAATTAATTTTGGTTTTTGTATTATAAAACCCTGATTTTTGTTATTCAAGTCTTAAATAATCAAGAAATCACATGAACGTTTAGGCCTAAGAGTCCTTTGGGAAACGATACTCGGACTTACCATTTTATTATTACTTGATACGTTCTAGTACACTTTCTAGAGTGTTAACAGTGAGATTATTTACGAGGTGCAGAAAAGGTTCACACATATAGTCAACCACTTGATGACTCTAGGGAAAGTTTTTGATAAAGAAGAGATCAAGATTAAGATATTGAAAAGTCTAAACAGGAGTTGGCAACCCAAGGTTACAACAATCTCTGAGTCAAAGGATCTTACAAGCATGAATATGGCAACCTTGTTCGACAAACTGAGGGAACACGAGCTAGAACTTGGAAGGCTGAAAGTAGAGGAAGAAATTGAAGGAAAAAAGTTTATAGCCTTGAAAGCCAAAAACAGAAAAGCTTCAAAGATTGCACAGTCTGAAGATGAATCAGATCTGAACTAGACATCAACGAATTAATGAGCATGGTGGTAAGAAAATTCAATTGATTCATGAAAAATAAAAGTCAATTTACTGACCTTATAAGTACTGGAAAAGAAAAAAAATTGCAAGATCAAGTGATGTCTAGTGCTATGAGTATGGAAAGGAGGAACATATTAAACCTGAATGTCCTAACCTGAAAGTCAAGCAAAGAGCAAGCAGGAGATTTCCTCAATGTTAGGAAACAGGTAGGCTTCGTTTTACACCAAGAGGGGGGTGAATTGGTGTTAGTTCCAAAACAAAATCTTTATGCAAAAGTATAAATCTTTTTTATCTTTCTTGAAATGCAAGTAATGAATATTCAATGCAGCGGAAAAACGCAGTTGACTGCTAAACAGATAAAGTCGAATGGAAATAAAGAGTGCAGGGATAGAGAAAATCAAACACTGGTTTTTATACTGGTTCCGCTAACAATGCCTACATCCAGTGTCCTTCCAATCCAGGAAGCAAATGCACTATAATGGTTGCGGTTTTTACAACAAGAAATTTATAGAAGCACCACGCAAAAATATAATTCTCCTCTCTAACCCAAAACCAAAATATAGTTGCACACAAAACCATAATTATAGCAAGAATCCCCTCTTCTGCAATCTGAACCCACGTCGAACAATCCTCAACGTGTAACCAGCACTCTTCACAGGATGCCAAGCCTATCACAGCACACTTCACAGGTTGCCAAGCCTATCACAGTAGACTTCACAGGTTGCCAAGCCTTCAGTCAAACACAGCAATCTTCATAGGATGCCAAGCCTTCAAGATCAATCAGGAAGCACCTTCTTTGTGCAGATTATGATCAAGCAGTCAACGCAATTGACTTCATCCTTTGAATCTCTCTCAAGAAAGATCACAACCGTCTTCTTGGAGAATTCTTGGAGATGTTAAAACAAAGAATTCAATCTCAAACAGGAAAATGAAAATGTCATATCATCAAAAGTCTCAAAACAACTCGTGTTCTGTCTATTTATAGTTTTCTGTTAAACAGATTGCTTCTTAGTCGAATAGCCTACTAATTTAGTCGACTGTATTAAAACAATTATAACAGACAGTCAACACAGAGGCTCCTCACTCAACAAAAATCAACACACATTCAATACAGTTGACCAAGTCATCAAGGCTTAACTAACTTTTGAAAATATCGTTGGAGCGTGTAAGCATAACAGAATTCCAAAATAGATCAATACACAGTCGAATACGCAATCTACAATGTCGACTGACACATGTAAAAAAAATTTGAAATTCTTTTCAGCTCAAAATCTCACATAGCATAGGTTCACAAAATCTGTACAAAGATTTTAGCATAGTCGAATCCATTAAAGGTGTATTCGATTGGACTAGAACTTTGTCACAACAAATATAAGTTCATAAAGGTGCTTGTGATCTTTTACTTCCAGAAATGTGAAATAAAATGTTTTCAATCAATCAGTTCATATTTCACATATTCATATAAGCATGTTCCACAAATATATCACATAATCAATTATAGGAACATACATTGCAATACAACAAAACATGTTCAACAAATATGACAATTTATTCAGAATACGAACATGTAATGCAGCAACATGTGTACTGCTATTAAGCATTATGTTGTCATCATCAAAAACTAGTTTGATATAGAGTTTGTGTTGTCAACAATCTCAACACTCAAGACAAGAGCAAAAAGCAAAAAAACACTTATATCGCTTGGGAAAACAATGATACAGATTCTTGAAGTGATGAAGATTGTGATTGTGAAGAAGAATCCAACATTTGTTTCATGGCTGGCTCAAAGAAAGATGACTATGATAGTGATGAAGAGTTCGAAAATGAGCCAATTGAGGTCAAGTATGATATGCTGCTTGATGCATTTCATGAGATTCATGTCGAGGCTATGTGACTGTAGTATAAGGTTAATTGACTAAACTCTGATAGGAGAGATGAGCATAGAATTAACAATCTGATTGAAGATAATGATAAACTAAAAAAGGAATTAGACATTGCTTTAGAATCTGCGAAAATTGTTAAAATTGAGACTAAAATAGTGGTAAAAGAATGTGAAAAATATCCTGTTCATATAGAACAAATTGATTACTTAACTAGCACGCTAGCTAAGTTTACTTAGGGTAGAGACAATCTGAATGTTTTTTTAAGATCTTCTAGTAGAGCAGTGTATAGATAGGGAATAGGCTACAAAGCTCAAACCAATAGGACAAATACAAAGAAATTTGTTGACATAAGCAAACTTGTTACACATGCATGTTTCTATTGTAATAACATTGGGCATAATGTTAGAAACTGCTATTACAGAAAGGTTGGAGTTCCTAAAGCGATATACAGATGGGTTCCGAAGGAACAATTATCTGCAACTAACAAGCAAGGACCCAAATTCAAATGGGTACCAGCATCGAAAAATTTTGATTGTTTTGTAGGATAGTAGATGTTGTAGCAATGCATAAATGATGACTTGGGCCCAAGCCCATCAACTTAGTCAATATATCAATTACTTGAAGAATGACTTTGAAAATTCAACTCCTCTTTGCTCATTTTCGATAGCCACTTTTTGGACCATCAAGGAAGACCATTACAAACCATCACAACACATGAAGATGGAGAAGCACAAAAGGGTTGCACTCAGCGCATACCATGACAGCAGCACACGAACCACCTTGCATATCCCACTATGTTAGTATTCTTCTTACATCACATGGAGCTCATGCCAGCTGCCTTCATCACTTGATTCACGCCTGAACACATGGCAGCTGATCCTTATTGCACGGCTGATTATCAACTACAATTAGATCACAATATGGGTTGGCTTGGAAACATTATAAAAGCATACACATCTTCTTGTATGAGATCACTTTTGGAATATATGAGTTTTTGCTTTGTTGTTGAACTTTCCAGCACAAATACTCTCCCGAAAGTCCCTCTTCTTCCATGAGCTTTTCCCTCACCACCTAGTTCCTTCCAATTATGGAAGCCGTCTGACTAGATCCATCCACCAACGAGCTCTTCATCCATTCTTCACTTGCTTCAGTTACATCCTCCACCGACACTGTTTCATTATGCTTTCTCTGTTGCCGTATCTCAAATTCAGCACCACACCTCATCTGTTGCATTTCACGTCTCTGCAACCGCATCACACTTCGCTGCAACCGCATTTCATCATCACTCCGTTGACAAACAACCACATCATTCAACTTCATCCGCTGCCCGAGCCTCTTCCATCCACTGAATCCATCTCTACTGAAATAGCACCGAATACACCACCTGTTGATTGACGGTGGATTTTCGGTTTCATTCAACTTCTTCCGCTTCAAGAGACATCTCTCTCGGTTCATCAGATCAGCACCAAGGCCAGGGTCATCAAATGGTATTCAGAGCAAGGTTGCTGATGTTACCGTGAGCTAAGTGTCTCTTTTTTTAAATCCACACTATCTTCAATATTTCCATACTGTCTTTGCAGTTGTATACTGTTTCATTGAAATTTTTGAAGTTTATAGGTTCTGTTGATTCTTCTAATCTGTTCCAGCTTTCATTAGAGTGTTGTTTTTCATTTTAATCGATGCACTCTCTTTGCTTAAGTCAAATTCAGCTTTCAAAATCATTTCCAAGCTTTGTCACGGTCTTGTGCAATTTTCCTTTTACTGTTACAGTGGTTTAATCTTGTTCAGCTATTTTTTTGTTTGCTTTCATTGAGACTAGTGGCTTTGCTAAGCTATATGTTGATCTATAAAGCAATGAAAACAAGTCAGCTTTGATCATTTGAGCATTAAGGCATTGTACACGGTTTCACGTTGAAAAATCCTGCAGAAAACATCACTTTCTGGTTTGAATTACTATTCTCTGTTTCTGTCCAGATTTCTTGTGTTTTAAGTGGTGAGCAAGTTTGTTTAATGATACTAAATGTGTTTACACTGTTTGCCACTTACACACATCACAGAAAAGCAAAATCACTAGTTGAGTTCCTTATGATTTGAATCAGTTTGAATTTGAATACAACTGTTTTCTCTAGTTTGAAAAAGGTGTTCACTATTTTTGGTCCAGAAGAGAACAACAACATCCTGCAGTAGCCAGTACACGTCCTGTAGCAGAAAACATGTGCTACATGTCCTGCAGTAGCCCCCCCTCTGGTCTACAAGATTGAAACAATAATATACAAGGATTGAAGGATCAAAAAGAGCAAGGAAGCAGCTAAAACAAGCTTCAAATCAGTCCATACATGGAGCAGGATCCTATTTGAGTTTTGGAACTTGTAATCTGTTTCCATTTTAGTTTTCATTTGTTTTCTTGTAAAAGGACATTAAGACCAAGTGTTTGGAAGAGTCCTTGGTGCTCTCTCTACTCTTGGTAATTTTATTTGTTTGCTTTAATTTTAGCATAGCTAGAGAGGTGCATAGGAGTAGAATTTGACTGCGTTTGATTGTATTTGTTTGTGTTCACGTGTATGTGTGACCTTTGTCACATTAGAGTCTGAACGTTTAGGGGTCCTTAGAGTCTGTTATCATTGTCTGTGGTTGTGCTTGTTTCTTTTGAGTCTTGCACTTTGATTTTAAAGGTAATTTTATTTTAAAGGAGAATTAGCTAGTAGCTTAAGACATTTCTGGCTAAGGTAAGACTTAGTATTTAAGCAGTCTTCATGACTCACCTCTCTTACCTGAGACTTGTCTAAAAGTGAAACTTTTAATCCTTTAGAATAAGAACACTTTTAAGAACAAAGATGTCTTGTTATTCATATAGGTATTCTAGTTCATATAGTTCATCTAGGATTCATAATGAGTATCATGGTTCATACATTGAGTATGATTTGTGTACTAGAGCTAGAAAAATTCCATTCTTTGGCAAAGATATATATGTCTTCACATACCTAGTTTGGGAAAAAAAATTAATAAAATGCATCCTGTCCTTCTTAGGAAAAGTGAAATTGAATCTTATAGTACAATTGTTCTTTCTAGAGAGTGTGAATCTCGTGTTCTTAGTTTATATCTCTCTAGGTTAGAAAAGCATGCACGTGAGTGGTGGGATGAAAGGCAATATTGGGTTCATAAAGGTAGGAAATCCATCATTGAAAATTGGTATGAATTGAGATCGTGCATTTGAAGAAAGTTTGTGCCTCTTTTGATTAAAAGAAACCTGGAAATTATGAGAGAGAGTATTCAAGAGGGAAAAGTATTTCTTGAGAGTTTAAAAGATCAAGGTTTCTTTCGGAGAGAAATGAAATTTGGGGTCAGACTTTAAGAGTTAAGGGATAAGAAAAGAGAAAGAGATATTCAAAGAAGAGATCAAGAAAGAAAAGAAGAGAGAAGAGCAAAAGAACAAGAGAGAATAAAGCAAGGGAGAATAGAGCAAGAGAGAAGAGAAGAGGAAGAAAGAGAAAGAAGAGAAAATGAGAAAAGAAGAGAGAAAGAAAGACAAGAAGTTGAAAGAAAAGAAATGGAGGAAAAGGAAAAAGAGCAACCAAGGGCAACATCTTCTCCTACATTCACAATAGAACCTAGATTATTAAGTGGAGGCTTTCTATCCTTTCACTTTTCTCCATTTATCATTGAGTGTTATAAGTTTAACTTTTCTTTCAAAGAATTTGCCCCTTCATCTTTAAAAATATTACAACTTGAACAATGTGGCAATTCACTTGAGTTATTTTTACCTTTAAGGTTTCAACTAACTCAAGACAAAAATAAATTTTTGAAAGAAGTAAGACTTCATAGATTTATAAAACTTGAACAATTTAACATTAAGAATTCTTCTTCTAAACATAATTTTTCATACATCTTGGGTCAATTAAAACTAATTAGTGATATGTTTAATGCTTAATGCAGATGGATATTTGACCCAAGAGGAATTCTTTTGAAGCTATCAAAAATAAGTCCTCAAACAAACCATCGGATTTGAGGACAAATCCTTTCCAAGGAGGAGGGGATGATGACTTGGGCCCAAGCCCATCAACATAGTCAATTAATCAATTACTTGAAGAATAACAAAAGAGGTTTCACAATGAATTTGAAAAGTCAACTCCTCTTTGCTCATGTCCGATAGCCACTTTTTGGACCATCAAGGAAGACCATTACACACCATTACAGCACATGGAGATGGAGAAGCACTGATGGGTGTCGCAGCCCAATCAAATTTAATTGCATATGAGAAATGCAGTATAACTAGGAAGTAACTCCTAGGTCGTCTCTCAAGGACCAAACTGCGGTTCAGAGATTAGGTCAAACACACACGGTGGGGGGGTTTGAAAGTGTTTTTGTTAATGCAAATGACGAAATTAAAAATAAAAATTAAACACATTCGAACATCCTAGAAAACATTAAAGAGAGTGAAAATGCTAAACCCAATACTAGAGCAAACAAATATCTAAGCATAGTTAAAATTATAAAAATGCAATACTAAATTAAGAAGATGAAAATAACTCAAAATACAATGCAAAATATTTTAAAGCAAAAGAAATAAACAACATAATTTTATTCTACCATTCATGTGACCAAGTGCTTTTACCAAAAGGAAATTGCATTTGCAAAGCTCCTAAAAAGTAATCCTTAGCCGTGACCTCCCATTTGTTGGGCTTCCATGTGTTGACTTCAAAGGCAAATGAAAATGGGAAAAATTTCCCTCATCTAACCGTGACCATGTAGCTCTCCGCGTGAAGTCTCACTTGCTCCAATGAAATTAATTGTTCCCCCAAAAGTCTCCATCACAATAGACCATCATATGCTTACCTACTCCACCTACTCACTTTGCCAAAAAGAATTCTTTAAAAGCCATTGAAAGTAGCGTAACACATTCTCATCCCATCAATCAATGCTTTCTAAAAGAAAAATTTGCATCCTCTTAAAAGAAATTTGAATGCCAACGTGTGTATACCCCGGCCATCAATCAGCGCCTACTTTCCATGTGCACAAAGGTAAGTGAATCAACAGATATACAAGAAATGAATCACCTTTTCTAGAACAAAGAAAGAAAATGCTTCTCAGATTTATGTAGTTCAGTGTGCACAAAATGCAAAGGAAAAGTGAGTTTTTCTCTTCATCCCCTTGTAAAACCATGAACAACCAACAATTCTCGAAAAAACATTCCAGCCCATAAACCAAAAAATGCCAAGTGTGTGTCGGCTGGTAGCCCTTACCAAGGCCGAGAATGTCCTAAAAAGGGGTGGGGTCCACCCATTTGAAAAACCCTAGGTGCCTTGTCACTATATTTTTCTATTGGGCTTAGTCTATCCTAACAAATTGGCCCACATTACAAAAATTCATCTATAAATTCTAAACTACTAAGCTAAGCTAGATTAATTCTAAATTTCCTTGTGGAGAGTTTCACTTAATTGGCACCCTTCCAAAAGTCTCATAGTGTGATTCCAAAATTGCCCTGAAAATAAAAATAGGAATAATTAAGCTCAATTAATTCAAATTAATTAAAATAAGAATTATTGGTCTAATTAAGCCCAAATGGTGAAAATGACACAATAACTAAGAATTAAGCACAATTCATCAACACAATTAGGCATGAAAAATTAAGTGAATGGTATAAAATATTGATTCATCAAGCACAAAAGAGTTGCACCCAGCGCATACCATGGCAGCAGCACACAAACCACCTTGCATATTCCACTATGTTAGTATTCTTCTTACATCACGTGGAGCTCATGCCAGCTGCCTTCATCACTTGATTCACGCCGGGACACATGGCAGTTGATCCTTATTACACGGCCGACTATCAGCTACCATTAGATCATCGTAAGGGTTGGCTTGGAAACATTCTAAAAGCATACCCATCTTCTTGTATGAGATCACTTTTGGAATATATGAGTTTTTGCTTTACTGTTGAACTTTTCAGCACACACACTCTGCCGAAAGTCCCTCTTCTTCCATGAGCTTTTCCCTCTCTACCTAGTTCCTTCCAATTATGGAATCGTCTGACTAATTCCATCCACCAACGAGCTCTTCATCCATTCTTCACTTGATTCAGTTACATCCTCCACCGACACTGTTTCATTACGCCTTCTCTGCTGCCATATCTCAAACTAAGCACGACACCTCATCTGTTGCATTTGACGTCTCTGCAACCGCATCACACTTCGCTGCAACCGCATTTCATCACCACTCCGTTGACAAACAATCACATCATTCAACTTCATCCGCTGCCCGAGCCTCTTGCATCCACTGAATCCATCTCTGCTGAAATAGCACCGAATACACCACCTGTTGATTGACGGTGGATTTTCGGTTCATTCAACTTCTTCCGCTTCAAGAGACTTCTCTCTCAGTTTATCAGATCAGCACCAAGGCCAGGGTCATCAATAACTCACGGATGAGCTAACTTGATGATATCAAAGTTCTTGAGTATCTACAAGTGGTAACGAGTATTATCTTACTGCATCATGCATGATATTGGTGTGAATGATTGTTTGATAGTTGATTGATTGTTTTTTGTGAAAATACATTAACACGAATTTTAATCGATTAGATTAAGTGTGAAGTCGATTATATGTTGTAGTATGAGTGTTTCTGTTTTTGAAAACCTTATGAAATACAAAAGTTGACTTTACAAATAATGAAACCGATTAAATATTCATGATTTTTGTGGATTCTATGTTATTGAAATTTGAATTTTTGAGTCCAATTGATTAATTGAATTTTTGGTGCGAAAGCTGAAATATTAATCCTTCCCTCCAAGATTAATTTTGCCTTGCTTTTAACCTAAAACAATGGAGCTGATTCACACATCTCTATCAGTAATATCCAAATCATTACTCTCTTCCATTCTGCAACCTTTACCTCTTTCTGCAAAAGAAATGGCTTCTAGTTCTGCTCAGCGAAAAAGAGTAAAGACAATCGGTCACAAAAACATGAGGAGTCCTTCAAGACTAGATGGTTGGATTAGTGATTGAGAAGTATAATCAAAGTTTCTTGATTGCTGGAAAATGCGAAGCCTGATTACACATAAATTTCTACAGTTGATCTTTTTCAGGAATGAAGGCTTCGAGATTCAGAACTAGCTAAGGCATCACGGTTTAAAGAAATTTGTTGAAATGGGAGATCCTTGGTACCCTAATCTTGTGAGAGTGTTTTACTGCAACTTGAAGATAAGTGATGGAGCTCTCTACTCTAGAGTAAAGGGAGTTGATATCAAGCTTGTTACCAATAAGGGAGTATTGGTAAAACCTGAAGATGAGTTTTGATGATGTTGCTTGGTCTTGTGAAAGGAGTGGCTCGCGTATCATGTGTCGATAGTCGGAGCAGACACTCTTCAAGATAGCAAGGTACTCTGCCTGGTCTTGTGAAAGGAGAAGCTCGTGAATCGTTGGTCGATTGCCGGAGCGGTTCTCTTCAAGTTGGTACAGTGGTTTCTTTTCATTTTATAATTTATTCAATTAATTGTAATCTGTGAGATTGATTTTTAGTGGAACTGTTAATCACTGTTTATAGTGATTAACGACTGGACGTAGATTCTGTTGAATCGAACTAGTATAAAAATACTCGTGTGATTGTTCTATTCCCTACACTCATTTTAATTTATGCTTGTTAACTATTCGATTAATTTTCTGAAAGAAAATTATTTTGCGAAAAAGGACCAACTTCATTTTAACGTGACCGAACACGCTTTCCGCTTACTCTAAGTTTTTTAATTCCGCTGCGCTATACTCTTTGAAAATTACCCCCTCCGATACCAACAATTGGTATCAGAGCATGCTTTGATAGTTTTTCAAAATATTTTCGAAAATGGCCGGTCACAATCAAAACCATGTATATGCTGAGGGTACTTCCATTAACAGACCTCCATTGTTTACTGGTGATAACTATGCTTTTTGGAAAGTGAGAATGGAAATTTTTATGGGGTCTGTTGATAGAGGCATCTGGGAAGCAGTACAAAATTGTCCTTATGTTCCTATGAGTACAGTTGATGTTGTAGAGATAGAAAAACCTTATTTTAATTGGACTGCTGAAGAAAATAGACGAGCTCAGTTTGATATTAAAGCTCGCAATATAATTTCATCTGCTGTTGTACTTGATGAATTTTATAGAATTTCAGTGTGTAAGACAACACAGGAAATGTGGGAAGTCCTCAGAGTCACTCATGAAGGAACAGAGGACGTGAAACGCGCTAGGAAGAACACTCTCATTCAGGAATATGAGATGTTCAGAATGCTACCTGGAGAAACGATCTCTGATGTTCAAAAGCGTTTCACTCATATTGTGAATCACTTAACAGGGTTGGGTAAGACTTTTGATACTGATGAACTTAATGTAAAAATTCTGAAATCTTTAGACAGGTCTTGGCAACCAAAGGTGACTGCCATCTCGGAGTCTCAGAATCTTACTCAAATGTCAACGCCAATCTTGTTTGGAAAGCTCTGAGAGCATGAGCTTGAGTTGAGGAGATTAACTACGGAAAGAGATCAAGGCAAGAGAAAAACACTAGCCTTCAAGTCCGAAATATCTAAAGGAAAGAGCTCTAAGAGGATCGAAGAAGACGATTCTGATGATGAGGAAAACATGAGCTTGATGATAAAGAAATTTGCAAACTTCATGAAGGAAAAGGGAAAGGATAAATTTCATAAAGAAAGGAGAGAAAATCAAGAATCTCCTTCAAATGTGAAGTGCTTTGGTTGTGGAGAAAGAGGGCACGTAAAATTTGAGTGTTCAAAGAGCAAGAAAAGTGAAGACAAGAAGGAAAGAAAATTTCAAAAGAAGAAAGCATACATAGCTTGGGAGGATAATGCTTCTAGCTCAACAAGCTCAAGTGACACAGAAGAAGAAGCCAACTTATGTCTTATGGCAAATTCTGAAGATATAGGAAGCCAGGTAAGTGACTCAAGCTTTGAATCTAGTGAATTAGATTTACAAAAGGCTTTCTTTGATTTGATGAGTGAATCTGAAAAACTTGATACTGCTCATAAAAAGCTAAAAAACGAACACAATGAATTGAAGTTAAAATATGATAAATTGCTTGATGATGAGGTTATTTTAAGAAATAGAATTAACACTTTAGAAATCAAGTTGTCAGATACAAATGCTACTGTTGAACCTGTTGAATGCTTGTCATGCAAAAGTCATATGTTTGATATTGATATACTTGAAAATTTACTTGCTAAGGCAACTAAGACTAATTCACATGCTAAAATAAACTTCAATAAAAGCAATATTAAAGATAGAAACATGCATCAAAATTATAAATCCAAGGTAAGAAGAACTCGAAAAATTTGGGTTGTTAAAGGAACTTTTGTTAAAAATAAAGTTAGTAATGTATGTTGTTTTTACTGTATGAACCATGGTCACACATCAAATAAGTGCAATATTAAACATGTTGATGTTCCAAATGGTAAATATGCCTGGGTTAAAGCTGTGAAATGATGTATACTTGCAAAAACTAACCCCAAGGACCCATATTGAGATTGGGGACCTAAAATTCTTGCTAACTTGTTTTGTAGGAACAATCTAAGACAAAGAAGTCTTTGTGGTATCTTGACAGTCGTTGCTCAAGACACATGACTGGTGACAAGAAAAGGTTCATCTCTTTTGTGAAGAAGAAGCAAGGATTTGTAACTTATGGGGATAACAACAAAGGCAGAATAATGGGACTGGAGACATTGGAGGAGGAAACACATTGACGATAAAAGACGTCTTATACGTTGAAGGCCTCAAACACAATCTTCTAAGCATAAGTCAACTATGCGACAAAGGTCTTAAGGTAACTTTTGAGAGTGATAAATGTACTGTTTATTTTAAAAATTCTGCTGAAATTGCTTTGCAAGGTGTTAGGCACAATAACATATATTTGATTGATATTGAGAGTGCATCTAGTCATAGTATTACATGCTTAGTTGCTAAAGAAGAAAATCCATGGCTATGGCATAAGAGAGCTGCACATATTCACATGCAACATTTGAATAAATTAATTTCTAAGGATCTTGTGATTGGTTTGCCTAAACTAAAATTTGAGAAAGACAAACTTTGTTCTGCATGTCAAAAGGGTAAACTAACCAAATCTTCATTTTCATCTAAAACTATGATTTCAACATCAAAACCTTTAGAACTGTTGCATATGGACTTGTTTGGTCCATCTAGAATTAAAAGTTTTGGTGGAAATTACTATGCTCTTGTAATTGTTGATGATTATTCTAGATTTACTTGTACTTTCTTTTTAACTTTGAAGAATGAAGCTTTCAAATCATTTAGAACTTTTGCTAAACGTATTCAAAATGAAAAAGATTTGAAAATCAAAACTTTGAGAAGTGATCACGGAGGTGAATTTGAGAATGAATCTTTTGGAAAATTTTGTGAAGAATATGGCATTGCACATAATTTTTCTGCACCTAGAACTCCCCAACAGAATGGTGTTGTTGAAAGGAAAAATAGATCATTAGAAGAATTAGCTAGAACACTTATGAATAAGTCTAATGTGCCAAAATACTTTTGGGCTGATGCAGTAAGCACTGCTTGTTATGTGTTAAATAGGATGCTTATTAGGCCAATTCTAAAATTAACTCCATATGAATTGTTGAATGGTAGAAAACCAAATATATCCCATTTGAAAATTTTTGGATGCAAATGCTTTGCCTTAAATAATGGAAAAGATAATCTTAGTAAATTTGATGCAAAATCTGATGAAGCAATTTTTTTAGGATACTCTTTGACTAGTAAAGCATATAGAGTGTTCAATAGAAGAACATTAATAATTGAAGAATCAATGCATGTTGTCTTTGATGAGATTGTGGACCTTGAGGTAAATCCTCTTGAGTCAAATAAACCCATTGCAGGTGATGAGGACTACTTAAGAGAAGCTCTTGAAGAGATGTATCTAAATGAGAATTATCCTCCGGAACTTCAAGAAACACCCCAAGCAGTTGATTCTAAAAGCTATCAACAACCAAGAGGACTATCTTTGGACAACATCATAGGAGATATATCAAAAGGGGTAACTACTAGACACAATTTAAATAACTTTTGTCTAACTGTTGCTTTTGTGTCTCAGATAGAACCTAAGAATATAAAGGAAGCTCTTCAAGACGACAAGTGGTGCATTGCTATGCAAGAAGAGCTAAATCAATTTGAAAGGAATGAAGTTTGGGAACTCATTCCAAAACAAGATGAATTCCAAGTCATAGGAACCAAATGGGTATTCAGGAACAAGCTTGATGAGGATGGAAACATCACAAAGAATAAAGCAAGGCTAGTTGCTAAGGGCTACTGTCAAGAGGAAGGTATAAATTATGATGAAACCTATGTGCCGGTAGCAGGTTAGAAGCAATTAGATTATTACTTGCATATGCATCTTTGATGAAATTTAAACTGTATCAAATGGATGTCAAAAGTGCTTTCTTAAATGGTTTTATAAAAGAAGAAGTGTATGTTAGTCAACCCCCTGGCTTTGAAGATTTTAAATTTCCTGATCATGTGTACAAGTTGAAAAAGGCCCTTTATGGTCTTAAACAGGCACCTAGGTCTTGGTATGAAAAACTTAGTACCTTTTTGATTGAAAATGAGTTTTCTAGAGGAAAGGTTGATTCAACCTTGTTTATTAAGAAAGTAGGAAAACACATTTTAATTGTGCAAGTCTATGTAGACGACATTATTTTTGGGTCAACTAATGACTCTTTGTGTGAAGAGTTTGCAAAAATAATGCAAGGTGAATTTGAGATGTCTATGATGGGTGAGTTAAATTTTTTCTTAGGACAACAAATAAAACAAATGAATGGAGGTACCTTCATCTCCCAAACTAAATACTGTAGAGAAATTCTTAAGAAATTTGGTATGGATAACTGCAAAGAAGCTAGTACTCCTATGGGTACTTCATGTTATTTAGATAAGGATGAAACTGGAAAGGGAGTGAATGAAACTATGTTTAGAGGCATGATAGGATCTTTGTTGTACTTAACTGCTAGTAGACCAGATATTATGCAGAGTGTTTGTGTATGTGCTAGATACCAAGCTAATCCTAAAGAGTCACATTTGACTGCTGTTAAGAGAATTCTAAAATATCTTAAGGGAACCACTTCATTTGGACTTTGGTATCCCTCTGATGCCTCACCTAGTTTAATAGGTTACTCTGATGCAGATTATGGTGATTGTAAAATTGATAGAAAAAGTACTAGTGGAACATGTCATTTCTTGGGCTGTTCTTTAGTGTCATGGCACTCAAAGAAACAAGCATGTGTAGCTTTGTCTACCACTGAAGCTGAATATATTGCAGCTGGAAACTGTTGTGCCTAAATTTTGTGGATGAAACAACAACTAGAAGATTTTGATATCTTCCTTGACAATATTCCTTTAAAATGTGATAATACTAGTGCTATAAATCTGACCAAGAACCCCATAATGCATTCAAGAACTAAACACATAGAAATTAGGCATCATTTCTTAAGAGACCATATTCAAAAGGGGGATTGTCAAATTGAATATGTTGATACCCTGCACCAATTAGCTGATATTTTCACCAAGGCTCTACCCAAAGATAGATTTTTTGATCTTAGAAGAGAGTTAGGACTATTAGACATGTCTTAGGATTAAAGTCTATGCAAATTTTTGCTTTTTCGTGAACTTAACTCTTCATAATCGATTATCACAAGATTATAATCGATTATTCACTCATAAAATTCAATTCTGGAAAATTTTGAGCAGATAATCGATTATCATCATGCGTAATTGATTATCATGCAATTATGGGCAGTGATTATTGAGCAGATAATCGATTATCACGAGCCATAATCGATTATCGCGCTGTCAGTTTCAAAAATAGAGCCGTTGGAGCGTCAAATAACGGCTATAAACGGTCATAAACGGCTAGTTTTTCCAATTTTCTTATAAATAGTCCCCCATAATCAATTATTAGACACTCCTTTGCACCCAAATACTGCTGAAATCAAATCCAGAGCTCAAAATCTCTTCATTTCTCTTTACATTCTTAAAGTTTCATTTTTCCAAACTTCCTCCATGGCTGAATCAAGAAGGCATCATCGCAAGACAGTTGGAGCTTCCTCTTCTTCTCAACCACGTCTTGCAAACATAGATGGATGGATTTCAGATCAAGGGAAACATGCAGACTTTGTAAACTATTGGCAAGAAAGGAAAATCGTGGCGGTAAAGTTTATTCGTCTTGACTTTTTCCGCTGCTATGTCTTTCAACTTCCAAACACTTTTGCTGAGCAGGGACTAACACATCTGGTAGAACAAAAAGGATGTATTTATCCCGATCTTATCAGAGTCTTCTACTTCAACTTGCGCTATCGGGATGGGATAATATCCACTAAGGTGAAGGGCATACATATCATTTTAGATGATGACGTGTGGAGAAATGTTGCTCAACTCCCCATCTGGGATGATGCTGTCAAAATCCATTTAGGACTTGAAGATTTCAACAGGATGATGACTTTCCAGTCCTTCCTGCGTCATCCTGAATGGCAATCAAATAGAAGGCAATTACTGGTTGGAGGTTTCAAAGTTGAAGAAAGGATGATCCACTACTTGATTGTCTGGATTTTATGTCCTCGAGCAACCAACCATGCTCAATGCTCTGAGCAGGATTTACTTCTTTTGTATGGGATTCTAAATCACATACACATCGACTGGCCTGCTTTCATTACTGACACAATGGTAAAAGCCAAGAAATCCCACTCATATCAATTTCCTTATGCTCTTCTTATTTCTAGGATTTTAGAATACAAAGGTGTAACTGTTGAAGGAGAACTTGTTCAAGCTATTGAAGTTGTGGGATCAGAAATTGGAGATACTACCTTTCGTCAGATGGGATTCATTACTAGAGGAAGAGTTCTTATTCACAAAGATGATGACCATCCTGATAAAGATGAAGATGATGACATGGACACTCATATGGCCGAACCAGTAAGTGTTGCTGCTCCATCTGATGCTGGACCATCCAACATACCCTCCTCTTCCTCAAATTCTATGGAAGAACACTTTGCAAGGTTATCTAAACAATTAGAGGATATGAGTCTAGCACAGAAGACACATTTTGATGAAGTTTATGAGTGACAGCAATCTCTTGATGAATACATGGTGGATCAATTCCTTGAGTTAGATGTTCGCCTCTCTAACATTGAGAGTCATCTCAATATTCCACCTACGGAAAGATCCCCTAGTCCTGATTTCTAGTTTTTAGACCACTAAGTTTGATTGTTATGCTATTTTATTTGTGATAATTAGTATTGATCTTTATAAATTTTATGTAATTCCCTTCTGTTCTTAATATAATGAGCTTTTATGACAAATTTATGCATATATTATATATTTGAGGGGGAGCTCACATTTAGGGGGAGATTTTTTAAACATTATACTTTTTGCTTTTGATGAAAAAGGGGGAGATTATTTTACACTTGTATTTTACACTTGTACAGGTACTGCTAACTCTGTGGTTGTCTTTTAGCTTATATGTGTTGCAGGTAAACCAGAGTTGCTTTTAAAAAGAGAATTTTTTATCATCATCAAAAAGGGGGAGATTCTTACTGATGGGTGTCGCAGCCCATACAAATTTAATTGCATATTAAGAAATGCAGTATAGCTAGGGAATGACCTCAAGGTCGTCTCTCAAGGACCAAATTGTGGTTCGGAATCAGGTCAAACACGAAGTGGGGGTTGTGAAAAGGATTTGGAATGCATATGAATTAAATTGGAAACACGGACGCAAACAGAAATGCAAACACAATCACAGTCCAAAAATCTAAATGAAGCAAATAATGTCGTTAATGACCAATTCAACTAACTTAAACTAACATTACAATTAAATTAACACTACCAAAAATACTAGACAACATTAAAGTGAAGATTAAAATTACATAAAAAACAAAAGAAATAAAGCACTAAAGAAAATAACAGTCGTAATTAATTAAACATGCATTCTATCCTAAGACAAATGAACAAAAGAAAAGAAGGTGGTGGATAAAAGCACCTTCCATCACCGAAACATTACTTTAAAAGAATAAAAAAAAAACTTGACGGTAAAAAAAAAAACAAAATAAGTTAGTAAACTACTTCCAAATGCATTCAATCCATAAAACATTCTTAATGAAAAAATTAAAGAGACCTTCACAATGAAAACATGCCTGCCTCCACCGAATCAACCTTGCTTTTAGTAAAGAAATAAACATCCAAGTAATCACCGTTTTCATTTTCTTTAAAAGAAATTGCATCAAAACTTTTTTGGAAAAAAAAAAACAAAGATACATATTCGAATGAAATGTCTTCTCCTTGAATCAGCGCATTTTCTTTTCCAAGAAAAGATAAGAAAAAAAAACTAATATACCAACTCTAACAAGCAATGAAAAAGCTGTGTGCTTTTGAAGCTAACTGTAACGTGATGAATCAACCTTCATCTTCTTCCAGCACGTTCCACATATCTACTACACCGACACACCACCACTTTCATTGAATGCATAAAAGATTGATTCCAGCCTTTATTCCAACAACAACGTAAATCAACACCCATAAACACGTTCCAGCTCCTCCATTTAACCCAAATCTAAATGACCAAACATCCTTCATAAAAATGTTCCAGCACCTCCCCCCAAAATTAGACTGCCGAGAATGCCACCTTCCTTGATTTAAATCAGCTGCATCCTTTTCTCTAATAAAGATAAAATGTTCATGTGATTTCTAGATGCTGAATGTGATCTTCCAAAGAAAGAAAAGTGTGTGCTGCTCCTTATCCTCAATTGCCGAGAGAGAAAGAAAAAAAACTTTAAAAGCCAAAATCTCCTTCAATATATGTGACGGCTGAACAAAAGTATTTTTTTTAAGGGCACCGTTCCAGCAAGCTAAAAAAAATGAGAGTGTTTCGGTAGTTGCTGCCCATGAGAGGCCGAGAGAGTCCCTCCCTTCCAATGGGTGACGGCTGGTTGTTTTTTTCAAATCCCTAGGTCTGAAAATTACATCCTCATGATGGGGTCCACACATTATAAAACCCTAGGACCATGTCACCACTTTTATTTTTACTATTGGGCTTAGTTTAACCTAACAAAAATTAGTCCAAAATTACAAAACTTAATTTAAAAAGGCTAATCTACTAAATTAAAAATTTGACTACATCTAAAATTAATTTGTAGAAATTCTTCAATTGCTTGTGCCCTTCCAAAAGTCTCCCAGTGTAATTCCAAAATTTCCCTGAAAATGAAAATAGGAATAATTAAGCTCAATTAATTCAAATTAATTAAAATCAGAATTATTGGTCTAATTAAGCCCAAATGGTGAAAATGACACAATAACTAAGAATTAAGCGCAAATCATCAACAAAATTCGGCGCGAAAAACTAAGTTAATGGTATAAAATATTGATCCATCAGTTACCAATAAGGGAGTATTGGTAAAACCTGAAGATGAGTTTTGATGATGCTGCAACTTGTAGATTTTAAATGTAGTAGGAAAATATTTAAAAGCAACTTGTAGATTTTGAATGTAGTAGGAAAATGTTGAAATATTGTAATTCTTACTGGTATAATCGATTATGGTCAAGCTATAATCGATTATCACATGTTGTTGTACTAGAATAATCGATTATCATGAAGCAATAATCGATTATCACAAGTCATACTTGAATAATCGATTATCACTTTTTGAAAACTCTGTAACGGACTTGAATAATCGATTATCACTTACAATAATCGATTATTCATGGCAGTTGGGAGCTGACCTTTGGCATTCAGTGTACTTGGCTATATATTTGGATTTTGAGAATTCAGAAAGCAACGTTTTTGAACTGAGAAAGCTTGTTAGAACACTGTGTGTCAGAGGAACCTTCTCAGAAAGCTTTTGTTCATTGTTCCCTTGCTTGGTCTTGTGAAAGGAGTGGCTCACGTATCGTATGTCGATAGCAAGAGCAGACACTCTTCAAGTTAGCAAGGTACTCTGCCTGGTCTTGTGAAAGGAGAAGCTCGCGAATCGTTGGTCGATTGTCGGAGCGGTTCTCTTCAAGTTGGTAGAGTGGTTTCTTTTCATTTTATAATTTATTCAATTAATTGTAATCTGTGAGATTGATTTTTAGTGGAACTAGTAATCACTGTTTATAGTGATTAACGACTGGACGTAGATTCTGTTGAATCGAACCAGTATAAAAATACTCATGTGATTTTTCTATTCCCTACACTCATTTTAATTTACGCTTGTTAACTGTTCGATTAATTTTCTTTCTGAAAGAAAATTATTTTGCGAAAAAGGACCAACTTCATTTTAACGTGACCGAACACGCTTTCCGCTTACTCTAAGTTTTTTAATTCCGCTGCGCTATACTCTTCGAAAATTACCCCCTCCGATACCAATAAAACTCACTGAGGTTGTCTGGACAGATATAGCTGAATTAAAATTAGGTGGAAAAAGATGCCACCTGGGCATAGAAGGATTCCACAAGTTCTCTGTGTATCAAGATAGTTTGAGAAATACAAATGACATTCAAGACTATTCAAACTACAAAACTGGAGGCATGAAGAAAGATGACAGATTGATTGTCTTCATCATATCATGGATTTTGATGCCTAAAGGGAGCAATCATGCTCATGAAACTACGGAAGACCTGTATCTGCTGAAGGCTTTGAAGGAGAAAATTCAAGTAGATTGACCTGCTGGCATTTCAGACAACATGCCGAAAGTAACAAGGCTTGAATCAAAAAAGTTGCCTTATTGCATTTTTATATCCAAGATTCTCATTCACTTTGGTTTATACTACATTGGGGAGTCAAGTGAGTCGTATAACCGAACCAGCATGATTAGTCAATCAGCTCTGCACATGATGCAAATGCAACATACACCTGAAGGTTGGGTCTTTAAGAGTGATGTTGCGGTTGTTGAAGGAGAAGCAAGACAATCTTCTGATATTCCTTATAGGGCGGGGTCTGAGTTTGAAAGAACGTTGCTAAGAGAAGTAAGAGTTATTAAGATGATGTGTCTATAGACAAGGAATGATGTTCTGGAAATGAAAGAGAATATGTCATTTCATAACCAAGGGATGGATGGTGAAAATGAAGAAGTGTCTAACGAAGAAGAAAGCACACCGGATGAGTCTGCCAGGATCAATGTGGATAAAAGTGATGAGGAGGATATTGCTGAAGAGAGCAATAGTGACATGCTCCTCAAGACATTTTTGAATAAGAATAAGAAGAGAGCTTAAATTGTTGTTTGTTTTTGTTGATTCTAGTTTGTTTTTTTTTTTGTTTCCAGTTGATGGCTTTTCATGCCATTCTATTTTTCTTATCTGATTCTAATCATGGTTTAAATCAATTAAATCAGAATTTATTTTACATTGAGTATCTGATTATATGTGATTAAAGTCGAATGTGTCATGTATGAAGTTGATTGTTTTACTGATTACCATTGCATCCATACATTTGCACATACAGATGTTAAGCCCCTAGCAAGTGTACCAGATCGTATCAAGTAATAATAGACAGTAAGGCCAGATATCGTTTCCCAAGGGACTCTTAGGCCTTATCTTTCATGTGAATTGATCACATAAGACTTGAAAGAAATAATAATTTGAGGTTCTAATGCAAAGAATGAAAATAATCATGCAAATGCAAACTTGATCAATTGGCAAATAAAGCTATGAATGAATGGAGTTGTTGGGGTTTACAATTTCATCCTAATCCACTCTCTTATATCTACTATTCTTATTAAATTCGCTTTATTATCAATGTTCATGCAGCTTTCTAATCTACTTTAAACCCGATCCCTCGGTGAAAAGAGCCTATTATTAATTACTAGTTTACTATCCCTAGTCTCCCTAGTAATTACTAATGCATTAATCACAGAAGTTTAAAGCAATTCACCGTCGTACTCCTATCCCTATGTAGTATTACAAAATCAAGAGAATTTTTCCCAGTTCTAGACTTCCCCGTACGTCTCTGTATCGACAAAATTAAATATCATGACACTGAATGAGTTAAACGATGTAAGCTTTAAAATAAGAGAAGAAAACCCAAAGTATTGATAATACAAGCATATGAATAAAATAATAATTTCAATATAAGAGAGTTTCAAAAGGATTACAATATTCCCCAAAAACAAAGGGTTTAGTAATTTGGAGCTCCCGCATCCAAAAACCGCCTCCAAGGAGTGTAGAAGGTGTTATGACTTCTTTCTCTACCAAAAGATAACCCTAAGGGTCGCACTGGGTCTATTTATAATGTAGAAAAATAACAGATTTTCGGCCCAAGCCCATCATTTAGGTGCTCAGTGTCCATTTCACTACTCAGCGGTGAGCCTCGGTATCGCAAGACACTCAGCGGTCAATCCTAGTGCTCAAAGGTGTGCGATTCTGGAAGCTAACGCTCAACGCTGGAAATGGCGCTGAGCGGTGGACGTGACTTCTCCTTTTCATCTTTTCTCATCCCTTCTTGAGTCTAAGTCCTTCCTTCTTCACTTTCATCATTCAAATCATATCAAATCCTGTCAAAACAATGTAAAAACAAGCTTAATATCTCTAAAACCACTTTTAACTCTCTTGAAACCAAATTAAAGTGTTTTACATGATTCTAAGCTCATTCTAAGCCATAAAGGTTGTGATTTGATATCAATTTCAAGTATAAAAATAACGGTTTTTAGACCGTTATCAACAGATTATACATGTAACAATTCTTGCATTACAAAGATTCTAAAATGCTTGATCTGGAAAAGATCTTTTAAACTTTTGCAGGAAAATTGCTTTTGGATGAACAACACTGGAAATTCAACTCAAATGAAAAGCAATGAAGTCGATTGCGACTGTGGATCAATCGATTGTGGTTAACAGGGGTTAAAAATTCCATGATTTGGAATTTTATTATATTTTTATATTGATAATATATTGTTGATTGTTTCATATCCAATATATATCTCTATGTTATGATTGATTTGAAATGTTTAAGAAATCATATTGAGATTGTTGAATTAAGATTGTATCACTACTGCATTGCTATGCTTAATCACTTTTTGATTTGATACAATTCTGTCAAATGCTAATTCATGCTCTGATACATTTTGTAAATACTACATTGTGCATATGGGTTTTCAATATGCATAATGGCAGGGGGAGCATTGGATTTTTCTTTAGATATTTCACATACCTGTACTTAAGGGGGAGATTACATCCTTTTCATGTGATTATCTGTGACAAGGGGAGGATCTTTGTTTGTCTTTTGATTTACTGATGCATCTCTGAAATGTTTGATTATTTGAATATCAATACCTGTGTGCATACCTTTTTTGCTAATGCCCAAAGGGGGAGACTTATACTAACTTTGGTTTGATATTTGATTGATAATCTGAATTGATTTGTACAACATGGTTCTTTATTAATCATGGTTGTTGATAACGGTTAAAAAACCGTTATTTTCATGTGCTATTTTAGACCAAATTACTCCCTTTACTGCTTAGAATGAGCTTGAAATCAAACAAAACTCAAGAAATGAGTCAGTCGAGAATCAAAAGCTGTTTTTAGTGATATTATGCTTGTTTTGCATTGTTTTGCAGCAATTTTGATGGAAGTGAAGAATGGAGGTGAAGAGGAAGGCCTTAGACTCAAGATCGAGGAAGAAAATCAAGAGAAGAAGAGTCTAGAAACCACCCAGCGGCAGAATTGCACCGTTGGGCGGCCAAATGTGAGGAGTTGGCACCAAGGCAGCGACGCCTGGCGGTTTTGCGATAAGAGGCAAACCGCCGGGCGGTGGACCCCTGACGCGAGCAGTTTTGCGACAAAGAGGCAAACTGTCGGGCAGCATAAGTGTGACGCCAGGCGGTTGCAAGTTGGGCTCGGGCATGTTTTCTGTTGCGCTCTTCAGCTATAAATAGCCCTAGTTCGATTTCATTCCCATTCTTTTGACAGAAAAGGGCGACCAGACCTACTTTTCACTCTCTGGAGAGGATCTCTTGGATGCTTAAGCTCCTTTTCATCTTTTCTAGGGTTTTCTTTCCATATCTTCCATTATTTTCATCTTAGTTCACCATGACAATGGTGAACTAAACCCTTTTGTTGTTGGGGGAACAATGTAATCTTTTGATACTCTCTTTTACTAAAACTCTTGTTTGAATTATATGATTTTCATATGCGTTTATTATCAATTGTTGGATTCTCATACTGTGCTTAAAGCTTTTATCGTTTAACTCATTCAGTAACTGATATTTGCCTTTATTGATACGGGGACATACAGTAATGTCACGAAATGGTGAGAATTTCCTTGGTTAAGCAATACCACCTAGGGATAGGGGGTAGGACGATCAATTGTATTTCCTTCAATTGTAATGCCTTGCTAGTTGCTAGGGGAGGCTAGGGATAGCAAGTCGGTAATTAGTAATAGGCCCTTTTCGCCGAGGGATCGGGTTAAGGGGAGGCCAAGAAAGTTTGCATGCAATTAGATAATAAGGCAATTTAAACAAGAGGAGTAAATAAGAGAAAGCGGATAAGATGAAATTGTAAACCCCCAACAACTCCATTTATTCATACTTTTTTCTCGTCAATTGAATCACTCATTGCATGTTTATTTTCTGTCGTTGCATTCACTACAACAATTAATTTTTCTTTCACAAGTCTTACGATTTTAATTCATACGAATGATAAGGTCTTTCGAGTATCATGGGAAGAACGATAATGGGTTTTACCATTTTTATTACTTGATACGATATGGTACACTTGCCATTCCGCTAACAAGTTTTTGGCGTCGTTGTTGGGGACTCGAGGTTTGACTTATTTAGTAGTGTGAATTAATTGAGTTTGACTTGATTTTATGTTTATTTTTATTGTTGTTTTCGTTCTAATAAATGTTTTCTAGGGTTTTGTACCTAATTTTTGCATAATGCAGTTTGAACAAGAATTTGATTATATGGACATTCAAGCCTACCAAAATAATTTAAACCACTGGTGGGAACCTCACTCAATCATGGATCAAAATCAAAAAGAGAAACAATCCTCTTTGAGAAAAGAAACGTTGTGGGAAGCTGAACAACATTTACAAGATGAACAAGTCTCTTGTGCATTAAGGTCTCTGGGATTATTGGGGTTAATACTAAAGTGGACCCCAGAGAAGAATGTCAATCTACTATCTTTGCAGATGATAAGGTTATTGATGAAGAAAAGATAGATGAAGATGAGATAACAAATGCATTGATTTCTCTGGGCATTATTAAACGTAATGTTGCCATTAATCCTGGAGAAGAATGTCAATCTACCATCTTTGAGGATGATAAGGTAGATGAAGATGAGATAACAAAAGTATTGAAGTCTTTGGGTATTATTAGGAGTAATACTGAAGTTGACCTTAGAGAGGAGGCTATTGATGAAGAGATAATAGAGGAAGAAGAGATAACAAAAGCATTAATATCTCTAGTATTATTAAGGGTAACACTGAGGTTAACCCTAGGAAGGAATGTCAAGCCCCTAGCTTTGAAGTTGATAATGTTGTTGATGAGGAAAAGATAGAAAGAGAGGAAAAGATAGAAAGAGAGGAAAAGATAACAGAGGAAAAGATAGAGAAGAAAAAGCTGAGTGAGGGAGAGAAAAAGAAGGAGAAAGAAGAAGAAGTGGTTGAAAGAAAAGAAAAAAAAAATTAGAAAATGTGTGAAAATAAAAAAAAAAGAAACCAGGGAGAAATAAAAAGAGAAAGTTGAAGGGGAAGATTAAAGAAAAAAGGAAGAGGGGAAAGAAGAAAAGATTATATGTAAAACCTCTTCCTCATCAAAGGAAGAAGAGAAAAAAAAAAGAAGAAGAAAAGATCGTATGAAAAGTCCCTTCCTCAAAAGAAAAATCATAGGAAGGAAAAGAAAGTTAAGTACTTTATGGAGATCTTCAAGAAATTGCAGAATAAAGTTCCTATGGTTGATACATGGAGACATGTGTTTGATGTTCTCAATTTTATGAAGAAATTCAGCAGGAAGAAGAAGAAAAGAATATCAAGCGAGAAGAATTTCAACACCTACTGATGGGTGTTTGATTTGGGGCATCCCAACTGTTGTAAAACATTTTCTTGTTTTATTTTTTTTTAGTTTAGGTTTATTTCATTTTTGAACTTGTAAATATATGTATTTTCGGAAAAATATTTTGGGTAGCATCTACTGAGGGATGCTACCCGGAAGGTTCATCTACTGATGGGTGTTGAAAAGATTCGCACTTACTGACAAGTGCTAAATAGATTTGGGTCAGGGTCGTGACGTTAAACAAGCGCTACCTGGGAGGCAGCCCAGTTGATTGTTTGTTTTCAAACACTGTCTAAGTGCATTATAGGTTTGCATGTGCATTTGAGTGTGAAACGTTTTGTAATTGAAAAAGTAAAGGCCAAAATCAGGTGCGACAAGAAAGAATCACGCGAGGGCAAGCAAAGAAAAGGGAGGAAAAAAATGACCTATACCGCCAGGCGGTGCACTTATACCGTCGGGCGGTAGCGGCGAGAACTCTAGCCCAAGCCTTTAAAGCTGGGCGGTTTTGGGGTTCCATACTTGATACCTCCCCTTTGCATTCCACCAAGCGATCTTCTCTGAACCTAGCACCCAATTTGCGCCTTTGCAAGGATTCCTAAAGAATTTTCCCACATTCCCCTATCACTCACTCACTAAAACCTCATTTCTTGTTTACAATTTGGGGGTTTTTAGTGAGAATTAGGCATTAGAAGTTGTTCATCATCATTTTGGAGAAATTCTTGCAAGCATTTAGCATCTGCACTCAAGTAAGTTGTGCAATTTCATTTGTGGTTTCTAATTTTGGAATTTTACAATGAACATGCTTAGGAACATGACAAATTAGGGTTTTGGATTTCTTTGGATGAATTGTTGCATTAGAAACTGTTTTGACCGACTAAACTGTATGGATTTGGTCTGCATGAATGAAATTGATGTTTAGATGAAGGTTAGGGTTGTTTTCAACCATTTTTGCGAAAAACCCTGGCGCACCGCCGGGCGGTAATGTATGATGCCGGACAGTATTGCAACTTTAAGCATACTGTCGGGCGGTCCTTTTGGGCGCCGAGCGGTTTACCTCAATTTCTGTTGAATGACTGGAATTTAAAATCCTGTGGTGTGTTTGAATTGTATTTGATGCAGGAATGGCATCAGCATCAAGAAGGAGAAACACTGGTAGCAAGAGGAAGGAGCCTGAAAGGCCAACAGGATTTGACTCTCAGAGGTTCCTCTCTAAATAGCATGAGGACCACTTTGTAACTGTGCAAGAGAGGAGACTGCTGATGGAAAGGAAGGCTTCTTTCCTCTCTGACCTTGTTCCAGAATTTGGAGCAGAAATTCTGAGGAGAGACTGGGAGAAGCTGACAACTTACCATACACCAGCCAGTATTGAGTTGGTGAGGGAATTCTATACTAATGCCATATCCAGAGGTGGAGTTGCGGCTGGGAGGTATAGGAGCTTTGTGAGGGGGCATATTATTAAATACGACCCCGATACCATAAACACCTTCTTAGGCACTGAATGGCTAGGGGAGCAGTGCCAGTGTGTGGCATAGGTTGGCATGTTTAATGAGATAGCTGAGGTTGAGAGGATTATGTGCCTTCCTGGAAAGCATTTTCAGACTAATCCCCATGGAGCACCGGTCAACATTAGGAGGTTGGATTTGACACCTTTGGCACGATACTGGATGGCATTCACTCATGCCAACATCCAGCCATGCTCTCATATATCTGATGTCACGATGCATAGGGTTGTTCTCATTTTCTGCATGCTGAGACAGATGGATGTGAACGTCGACCAAATCATCGCCGACAAGATACGGAGGTGTGCCACTACAGTGAGCAGCAGGATGCCATTGGGACATCCATCTTTGATTACTTTTCTTTGTCAATAGGCTGGGGTGGATACTGCAGTTCCCCTATATGAGAGACTCAGGAATCCCATTTATGCATCCTACTTTCATCAGTTCTGTGCTAAGGAAGGAGCAGCACCCAGGAGACGTCCCAGAAAAGCTGCAGCACAACAAGAGCAGGTGCCTGATGATGCACCAACACAACATGCTGAGCCATTCCAGATGCGAGACATGTATATGTCTCTACTGGAGGCTAAGATGGATTCTCTTCGCAAAGGACAAGTAGCTCTTGCTAAGATATCAGTGGGGCAATATGATTATCCACCAGCCCACAGGTGGACTATGGATGAGTTCTACAGTGTGACGGCTTGGCCTCAGGAGCAAGGACAAGGTAGTGGAGCTGCTAGAGCAGCAAATGAGGATGAAGATGATGAAGGGAACCAGGAGGATTCTGATGACAACATGGGATGAGTGAGGGCATCTACTGATGGATGCCCATATTGTAGTCAGAGTTTTATTTTCTCTTTTGACTTTGCATTTTGAACTTTTAGAATAGGTTGAATTCTATTTTCTGTGTGTTTGCTTGGCTTAATACTTTTCTAAAAATGTTTGACCGACTAATTTGTGTGATGAGTCTATTTGATGATGATCTGATATGATTGATAATTGAGTTTGTTGCATGATGATATCCTGGGAAACAGATGTGTGATGAATTGTGATTGTGGTTATGATGCTAAGCAGGGTGTATGAATGAATGTGTGTGAGAAAGCATGTGTGTGAGGTATTGAGCTCCAGAGTTTTTAATTGCTGTATGAAATTACTCATAGGGAAGCATGCATGATATTGCCTAAATCTTGATGATTGAGTGAATTGCATGTACATGTCATATGATAAAGGCCATTTTTGAAAGCCCTTACTTAGCCAGATTTTACCCAAAGTGCTTGAAATTTTATACCCTTTTTGAACCTTGGCCTAAACAGAATGAAAACCCTTGTGCTGAAATTATTTACTTTGAATTGGGTTAATGACTGTAATTATATTCAAGGTTCAAGTTTGGGGTTGTGGGGAAAGTTTGACTGACAAAAAGAAAGGCAATGAGCTCAAGTGTTGAAAAAGAAAAAATACATGAGAAAGAGGAAAAATCATGAAAGATGAGCTCAATGTAAAAATAAAAGAAAAAGGGAAGAAGTTGGGGACAAATGAGATTGGTTGCAAAGAGAGAGTTAAACTTGAACCTTGATTGATGAATGAGCTCTCTTGATTCAAAGCTTTTGTGATCCAGAAAAACCAAATTTTCTTGATAACCTAGCCTCATTACAAGACTTGGAAAAGTCCTTTTGATGGCATTTGCATGTGATGATCTTGATTGTTTGAGATGAAAGGCAATTTTATTTCATGTGACTTGTGAATGATTTAGAGTTGGAGTGCTACCCTAAACACTTGAGTGATTGAGTGAAACACTTGCTTGGTGAGAACTTCTAAGTTTCATGATTGCATCTTTGCTTAGTGGATTGGTCATTCATAATATATAACATCTGTTGAGGAATGTGTGAGATAACTGAATTGAAAGCATGCATCTTGATTTGATCATCACTGAAGATCTGAAATTGCATAGTTCTCATCATGTACTTTAGCAAGGTTGAATCATTGGATGAAAGTGTAGAGAGCCAAGTTTTGTTTTATCTTTAGTTTTGATTTGTTTTGCTTGAGGACAAGCAAATTTCTAAGTTTGGGGTTGTGATAACGGTTGAAAAACAGTTATTTTCATGTGCTATTTTAGACCAAATTACTCCCTTTACTGCTTAGAATGAGCTTGAAATCAAACAAAACTTAATGAATGCGTCAGTCGAGAGTCAAAAGTTGTTTTTAGCGATATTATGCTTGTTTTGCAGCAATTTTGATGGAAGTGAAGAATGGAGGTGAAGAGGAAGGCCTTAGACTCAAGATCGAGGAAGACAATGAAGAAAAGAAGAGTCTAGAAACCGCCCAGATTCAGAATTGCACCGCTGGGCGGCCAAATGCGAGGAGTTGGCACCAAGGCAGCGACGCCTGGCGGTTTTGCGATAAGATGCAAACCGCCGGGCGGTGGACCCCTGACGCTGGGCGGTTTTGCGGCAAAGAGGCAAACCGTTGGGCAGCATAAGTGTGACGCCGGGCGGTTGCCTGTTGGGCTCGGGCCTGTGTTCTGTTGCGCTCTTCAGCTATAAATAGCCCTAGTTCGATTTCATTCTCATTCTTTTGACAGAAGAGGGCGGCCAGACCTACTTTTCACTCTTTGGAGAGGATCTCTTGGATTCTTAAGCTCCTTTTCATCTTTTCTAGGGTTTGCTTTCCATATCTTCCATTATTTTCATCTTGGTTCACCATGACAATGGTGAACTAAACCCTTTTATTGTTGGGGGAACAATGTAATCTTTTGATACTCTCTTTTATTGAAACTCTTGTTTCAATTATATGATGTTCATATACGTTTAATATCAATTGTTGGATTCTTATACTGTGCTTAAAGCTTTTATCGTTTAACTTATTCGGTAATTGATATTTGCCTTTATTGATACGGGGACGTACAGTAATGTCACGAAATGGTGAGAATTTCCTTGGTTAAGCAATACCACCTAGGGGTAAGGGGTAGGACGATCTATTGTATTTTCTTCTGTTTGTAAGGCGTTGCTAGTTGCTAGGGGAGGCTAGGATAGCAAGCCGGTAATTAGTAATAGGCCCTTTTCGCTGAGGGATCGGGTTGAGGGGAGGCCAAGAAAATTTGCATGCAATTAGATAATAAGGCAATTTAAACAAGAGGAGCAAATAAGAGAGAGCGGATTAGATGAAATTGTAAACCCCCAACAACTCCATTTATTCATACTTTTTTCTCGTCAATTGAATCACTCATTGCATGTTTATTTTCTGTCATTGCATTCACCACAGCAATTAATTTTTCTTTCACAAGTCTTACGATTTTAATTCATACGAACGATAAGGCCTTTCGAGTCTCATGGGAAGAACGATAATGGGTTTTACCATTTTTATTACTTGATACGATATGGTACACTTGCCATTCCGCTAACAGTTATGCATCATCAAAAAAGGGGGAGATTGTTGAGATTGTGATAGGGGGAGCACCGGTTTAGTTGAACCTACAATCTCAGAGCTTGTGGTTTTTGATGATGACAACACATAATTAATAACACATGCATTTCACTATGTTATATAATAAGATTTTATTTTTGATTGCACGACATGTGATTTAGAAAAGAAAAACCACATGCACTTTTGTTGAACTCTAATTCTGTGGCAAAACTGCAATTTTAGGTCGACTTCATTATGAAGTAAGTCTATTAAAACTCGTGGTTTTGCACAAACTTTTTCAAAGTATGCTATGAGAATTTTTGAAGAGAAAGTTTTTCAAAACTGCATTGAACTATTATATAGTCAACTATGTACGCAAGTTATTCGACTAAGTTTGTTATGTTTTGACATTTTGTTAGTGCTTGTCATGTCTAACAGCTATATTGTTAATGTGTTTGACCAAGCATTAATTGAGAATCAACTGAATTAATTGTGTAATCAATTAAGTTGCTTTGACTGCTAATATATGTTTTAAGTATCATAGTACATTTGACTCTATTAGTAGCAAAGTCCACTTACGAGCGTTAATTTTATGGAAAACTATATATAGACGCAAATTTGAATTCTGTAAGAAGTTTTGGTGATTCTAACGATTTTGTGAACTCTTTCAAATTTGTGCTATCTTACAGAACATGGAAAAAGCTCCAATAATGCATACAGAAGACCGTGGTGTTCGTCTTTGGTGATTGCTTGAAGAGCAAGAATTGTGTGCTTTGACTGTCTGATTAATCTGCACTTGAGGTGTCAATTTCGTGATCAGGTTTTCTCAACCTTGTGAAGATTGGTGTTTGCCCTGTTGTGATTACAGGAAGGGGACGTGAGGCGTTCTGGACTTTGAGGGTTGCTCAAAGGGTTGAAGACAGTAGGAGAAAGGGATTTCTTGCTACTGGTCTTTGTTTGTATATGCCTATATTTTGATTAGAAGGTTACAGAGATGTTTTATATTTTTGACGTGTTGTCGCTATAAAAGCCTTGTTGTAAAAACCTTGACCATTATAGTGCCTTTGCTTCTTGGGATTGGAAGGATACTGGATGTAGGCAAGTTGCTCGAACCAATATAAAAACTGCATTTGATTTCTCTATCCTGCACTTTTACATTTAAAGTCGACTTTAATTTTTACTTAGTCAACTATATTTCACTACACTTAATCATCTTATTCCTTGCGTTTCAAGAAAGTTTTGAAAAATCATCCTTTTGCGAAAAAGATTTTTAAAAGACTGATTTTCAAGTTCGCTAATTTATCCCTAATAATGGTTGACAATACCGTTATCTGTGATGTGATTTTGACACTAAATGCGCCCTTTCTGCTTAGAAACTTGCTAGAAATCATGATTTTCTGTTAAGTTGTGTGAATAAGAGAGTTGAGGTTAAACATAATGATTTTATTAATAAATTCCCTTGTTTTAGTAGGTTAATGAAGTGATTTGGAAGAGGAGTCAAAGTTTAGAGGAGTCGGAACTCAAGGAGTGAGCAGAACTGCAGAAAACGAGAAAAAAAAGCAAGTGCTAAAAAATTCCACAAGGCTTGGGCGCCCCTCAAAGGGGGCTTGAGCACCAGAAGTGCACCGCACACCGCTTAGGCACCCCTTAGTGGGGCTTAAGCGCCAGAAAGTACCGTTCGACGCTGAAGCGCCCCACTTAGGGCGCTTGAGCGCCAGGGACATGGGCCGGACTTTGTTTTCGCTCTATTTAAAGGACCCAGACGTCCTAAGGTTTGTATCTTTGGTAGATTGAGCGCAGTAGCACACTCTTTCACTCCCTGGAGATGGTTTTTGATGCAGGAGCTGCCATTCCCAATTTGTAGGGTTTTTCTATCTCATTCTTCTCAATTGTTCATCTAGTTTCTCCATGTCTATGGGGAACTAAACTCTATTTGTTGTTGGGGGATGATGTAACCTTGTGAACTCTTATGTATTTGAATTGGTTCTTAATAATATATGCCTTTTCATTAATTGTTAGAGTAATTCATCTGTTTCAACGCTTGATGTGTTTAATTCATCCATTAGCATGATTTATGAATTGCATGAGTGTCGGGAGGTTCCTTACAAATCAGGTTCTTGTTGAATTACTCCCAAGAGTAATATTTCTCAAGGATCAGGATATGATTCTTGGTTGTCTTAAAGCTTTTGATCTTCATAATTAATCACTAGGAATGCTAAGAATTGCATGAACTAGGGTCAAGGACAGGTTTATTCGTCGAGGGATCGGGTTTAAGTGATTTAGTGAGTGACGTTAATAGATAACGATTTAAAACACCATTATTTGAGATATGATTTTGATACTAAAAGCACCATTTTTTTCACTTAGAAACTTGCTTGGATTCATCCTTTTTGCATAAATTGTGTGAACAAGAGAGTTAAGGTTGATTTCAATCATTTTATGAATAATTCCCCTTGTTTTGACAGAGATTGAAGTAATACTAGAAGAAGAGATGAAAGACCGAGAAGAGGGAGCTCAGAAGGGGTCAAAAAGGCACTAGAAGGAGGGAAAACACGCAGCCTGAGCGTCCAGAAGCGTAGCCTAAGCGACCAGAATCGACATCCACCACCCGGACAGTGGCCCTCACCGCCCGAGTGGTGGCTCTCGACGCCCGGGCGACGCTGCTTCATAGCCTAGGTGATGGCAAAAGCAAAAGATGCTCTAGCTAGGACAAGCCAAATCTAGAAGCAACCAAGCTAACAAGAACAAGATGCTCAAGGTTTTAGATGGAATGCGGAATGGTGGTGGTATAAGGTGGAGGTTGTCACGGTTTTGGGTGTTTGAATGGTGATGGAAGGTGTATTTGGTGATTCCTTAAGAGAGGTTGGGCCAACTCTTGGAGGAAGGTGGCTAGAGGAGGCCACTTGGGTTGCTCTAGCCTAGTGTGACCTTAAAAGAGTAGTATGGCACAAAAATGGCAGCATAACTTTATTCTAAATCAAAGGTGATTACATGATGGAGAACACCTCTATTTATAGGCTAAGGTGTCTCAAAATGGGCTGAAACTTTAACCTAAAAGAGCCACCTTGGTTGTCTTGGAGAGCAAGGAGAAATCCTCTCCAATAAGATAGAAACAAGTGGCAAAAATCCTCTCAAATGAGAGAGTGACATGTGGCCACTACCTATGAAAAACACTCCATTCCTAGAGTGACACATGGCCACTAACTAGGAGGAAAACTCTCCAATGGGAAGCCTCCACGTCTCTAGGGCGAAATCTTGCTCCCTTGTCCTCTAAGATTAGCCAAAATGTTGACCCCTTGGTCAACACACCCATTTTGGACATCCAAGCATAGTCAACTTTGGGCCTTGACCCTTTGTTGACTTGTTTGGTCAAAATCCTATTCTACTTGGCCCAAAATACAAGGCCCAATTAAATCTTATACTACTAGGCCCACAATACAAAGCCCAAATAAAATCTAGACTACTTGGCCCATAATACAAAGCCCAAATAAAATCCAGAGTACTTGGCCCAAAATACAAGGCCTAAAATTATTCTAACTCTACTAAATCTTCATGATGGCTTTAAATGGCCTAAGAGAAAGAGTATAGGTCCATCTTCCATAGATGTCTCCAACTCTTCATGAATGTGCTAGGTCATGGCAAGGGCTATGCCATCATTCCCTCCCTCTTGAAAAGGATTTGCCCTCAAATCTTCAACATGGGCTAAAGGCAACTTCCTTTTCTTCTTAATCTTCAATTCTTCCTTAGTTTTCCGCCAGGGTCAAATACCCATTTTATAACACAAGTTAGAAAAAGTGTTATAATAGTGAGTATGTGAAGGATGTTGCTCCCAATAATGATACTCCTTAAATGAAGTGAATGATTAAGGTCTTGGAAAGTAGGAGCATTTTTCTTGAAAATGTTATTTTCTACACAATGATGCTTTGGGTCTTTTACTCAAGCTTTTGGCCCTTAACATCATAATTTTCTTGTTGGGGCATTCATGAGACTTGTGCACAATGCTTTGACATTTAGAACAAAATGTGTCTTTTATTTTCTTTTTACCTTCTTCTATTTCTCTTTCTTTTTCTATTTTCTTTGTCATTTGTGCTTGATCCTCTTCCACTTGAGAAGGTGTGAGAGGATGAAGTACAAACTTCTTTTTATTGTGAGTGATGGTTATTTTATTGGTGTGGCCATTATGTAGAGATTCTCTATCAAAAAGCCAAGGCCTTCCCAATAAAATGTGACAAGCATCCATAGGTACTATATCACATAGCACACTATCTTCATAATTCCCTATGGATAGCTTGACCATCACTTGTTGATTAACTTCCAATTCCTTGTCCTCATTGATCCATTGAAGTTTATAAGATTGAGGATGAGGAAAAGTAGCTAATCCAAGCTTTTTAACCAACCTAGTGCTACAACAATTTGAACATGAGCCACTATCCACAATAAGGGAACATGTTTTGTGTAAGATTTTACATCTAGTGTGGAAGATGTTATCTTTTTGAGTGTGCTCTTGTGAACTAGGTTGATTATGGAGAACCCTTCTTATCATAAGAAGTTCTCCCTCACAAGGATGGGCATCCTCACTTGGGATTTCTTCTTCTTTCTTTGCACCATTTCTCATACTCTCACTCTCACTTTCCTCATCTTGGCTACTATATAAATCAATACCCCTTAAGATCATGGTCTTTTTGATGGGGCATTGTGATGCAATGTGACCTCTACCAAGACACTTGAAACACTTAATTTCACTAGTGTGAGTGTGATATGATGTTCCCACTCTTGGCCTCTTCTTCTTTTATCTCAATCTCTTCTTTTTCTCTCTTTTCTTTCTCATTCATTTCTTTTATCTTTTACTCTTCATACTCTCTTCTTCTTTCCTCCTCCTTTTTCTCTCTTATTACTTGATCTTCTCTCTCTTTTTGTTCTTTCTCTCTTTTCTCATGCTCCTCTTTCTCCCTTTGTTCTTTCTTCCTTCTTTTGTCTTCCTCTCTTCTTCTCTTTATCTTCCTTAAATCCTTTTGTACTTTTTTCTTGTTTTTCATTAAGAATACTAAGCTTTTCTTCCAACTTAGCAAGATACTCTTCTCTTTCAATTCTTTCTTTTTCTTTGAGAAGGATTTCTTGCCTTTGCCAAATTTTAAGTGACTTTAGCTCTTTTGCTAAATTTTTCAAAGTGGGTTTTACAACCTTACTAGAGTCACTTCCAATTTCATAGGAATTAGTCTTAGACATCCTTAAAGGTTTTCAAAAATATGCCATGCAACAAACAAAATACTTATATTTCAAAGAAAGTTCCTTAAGAGACTTAAGGAGGCAAAAGACACCCTGTTACCAATAAGGGAGTATTGGTAAAACCTGAAGACAAGTTTTGATGATGCTGTAAATTGTAATTCTTGATTGTAATAGGAGAATACGATAAAAAGCAACTTGTAGTTTTTAAATGTAGTAGGAAATTGATAAATATTGTAAATTCTACTTGTATAATCGATTATGATTAAGGTATAATCGATTATCAGATGTTTTTGAACTAAAATAATCGATTATCATGAAGCAATAATCGATTATCACAAGTCACACTTGAATAATCGATTATCACTTCAAATAATCGATTATCTCTTTTTGAAATTTCTATAACGGACTTGAATAATCGATTATCACTTACAATAATCGATTATTCATGGCAGTTGGGAGCTGACCTTTGGCATTCAGTGTGCTTGGCTATATAATTGGTGTTTGAGAGCTTCAGAAAATAACTTTGTGAAAACTTAGAAAGCTTAGAACACTGAGTTGTCAGAGGAACGTTCTTGAGAGCTTTTGTTTTCTTTGTTCCCTTGCTTGATCTTGTGAAAGGAGAGGCTTACGTATCGTGTGTCGATAGTCGAAGTGGACTCTCTTCAAGTTGGCAAGGTTCTCTGCCTGGTCTTGTGAAAGGAGAAGCTAGTGAATCGTTTGTCGATTGCTGGAGCTGGTCTCTTCAAGTTGGTAGAGTAGTTCTTTTCATTCTGTTCTTGTTCATTTCATTGTAAACTGTTAAACTATTTTTAGTGGAACTGTTAATCACTCTTTGTAGTGATTAACGACTGGACGTAGATTCTATTGAATCGAACCAGTATAAAAATCCTTGTGTGCTTTTCTTATGCCCTATACTCATTCTACTTTAACGTACATCAACTACTTGGTTAATTTTCTAAAAGAAAATTATTTTCTTTAAAAAAAGAGAAAATCGTTTCAACTGTGACTTAATACGCTTTACGCTCTCTGTGTTTTTTAATCCGCTGCGCTAAACTCTTTAAAATTTACCCCCTCCGATACCATCACACCCAAGTTCACTTCCAGGAATGGGAGGTGAATCACAATGGATTTCTTAAATACCAAGCCTTTCCTAGCCAAAGTTTACCTTAGGCACTCTTGAACCAAATTTCTCAAAGGAAACTAAAGTTGAAATTAAAGTTGACACACACTAAGTTATCACAATTAAAGAAACAATTAAACTAGTTATGCGGCCTAATGATTAAGTTAGAAGAACTTTGGTTCCTCCAACCAACCAACTAAAAACGAATTTTACTAAGAAATAAAGGTTCTTGCTAGGAGATGGGATTGAGCACCAAAGACTCCCCCAAGACACCTAAAAAGGCCATGAATTACAAGAGAGAAAAAAGAAAGAAAGAAAGAAAGATTACAAAGCCAAAAATTACAACCAAATCAAAGCTACCTCCGAAGGTGTTTCTCTCCTTTCTTTTGGCTACCACTCTATACTTCAAGCTCCCTTTGGGTCTCCACCACCTAGAAGGCTACCTCTAAGATATTGGATCACCTCACAAAGAGAACCTACACCAAACAAAGTAACCAAAGCCAAAATTGTGCAAGAAGAAACAAGGGATAAAAGCAATAAAAAGGTCCAAAAACAAGAAAGGCTTTGCAAAAGGAATTTAATTATGACAAAAATAAGAAATCCAAGAAGACAAGCAAGAAATTAAAGGTTAAGAAAGAAAGGTTAGCACTCAAAAGAAATCCTAATGAAAGGTGCTAGAATAGATTCACAAAACAAAAACTATTAGAAGAAAAGTGAGTGGTTCTTGTCTTTTGGCAACTTTGAGCAAATGGGGCACTAAGGCCACTCTTTTAACATCATAGCCAAGACTTTTAGCCACTGGAAAGTGAAGATAAAAACCCAAAACAGTGAGCAAAACACGTTCCAAAACAGATTGCACAAAAACAATGGTAGTGGTCTAAGCACACAATATTTTTCAGCACTTTTTAGGCTCTCTTTTGGTACTCTTTTGAGGCCTTTTGCTTAAAAGCTTTTAGCACTTCTTTTTCCACTCTTTTTAAGGTGCAAAATAAGACCACCACACACTTGGAACAGAGGTGATTTATGGGTTTTAAAAGTCACAAAGACAAGAAACACAAAATAGAAGAGAATCCTACTAGAATCAAAAAATGGAGTTGAAAACTAGAAACATCAATAGGGAATTTTTTTTAAGAGCTTCCCAATGATCTAATGGCAAGTATGAACCCAAAACACCAAAGATAAGACCCTCAAATGGTTGAATATGGTGCAGTTTTGCAAACTAAGTTAGATTTTTTTTTTGATGATTTTTCAAATTTACTAGAGAAAATTGACAAGAAAAGAACCACACATAACTCTAGACAAACATGGATGGATTAAAAAATAAAAATGACTCAATCAATGAAATGCACCAAATATAAATCAATAAAAGACCCAACAATACAGTAAGGAATGACTCAAAAAAGAAAAGGCACAAAACAGTAGCCAAAACATAACATGGAAAACGCTAATGACAGCATTCTGGCAGCACTGACCTTTGCTCAGTGTTTTACTCATAACTTTCCCTACAGAAGTCCAAATGAATTGATGTTTTTTTTTTTTGAAACTAGACTCAAAGTGCTTTCTTTTGAGTATTTTTATGTATTTTTTGGACAACTGAGCTAGATGCAGTTTAAGTTTCAAAATCGTCATAGTTTACTGCCAGAAAAACAAAATGACAGATGGAAGAAAAAAACACAACAAGACAAGTAAGGAAAACAATAAACAACAAGGAAATGACAAAGGATCAAAATCAAGAAACTTAGCTCTTTGAAGACCCAAGGCTCTTGATACCAAATGATGGCAAAAATAACAGATGCTCTCGCTAGGACAAGCCAAATCTAGAAGCAACCAAGCCAACAAGAACAAGATGCTCAAGGTTTTAGATGGAATGCGGAATGGTGGTGGTATAAGGTGGAGGTTATCACGGTTTTGGGTGTTTGAATGGTGATGGAAGGTGTATTTGGTGGTTCTCTAAGAGAGGTTGGGCCCACTCTTGGAGGAAGGTGGCTAGAGGAGGCCACTTGGGTTGCTCTAGCCTAGTGTGACCTTAAAAGAGTATTATGGTAGAAAAATGGCAGCATAACTTTACTCTAAATCAAAGGTGATTACATGATGGAGAACACCTCTATTTATAGGCTAAGGTGTCTCAAAATGGGCTGAAACTTTAACCTAAAAGAGCCACCTTGGTTGTCTTGGAGAGCAAGGAGAAATCCTATCCAATAAGAGAGAGACAAGTGGCAAAAATCCTCTCAAATGAGAGAGTGACATGTGGCCACTACCTATGGAAAAACAATTACAAATATTAGTCACAGAGAAAAATAATTTGTAAGAGTTTAGAAATATGAAGTCTAGAGGTAAAGGGAGATTCAAATATGAAAAGAAAGAAAACCAAGGATCTTCCTCAAATTACCGATGCTACGGCTGTGGAGAAAAGGGGCATCTAAAAGCAAACTGCCCAAATCAAAAGAAGGGTGAAGACAAAAAGGAGAAGAGATTCTTCAAGAAAAAGAAGGCGTACATTGCTTGGGAAGATGACAATGAGACCATCACAGATTCAAGCGACTCAGATGAAGAGGCAAACATCTGTTTGATGGCAGATGATGATAATGACAGCCAAGTATTGCAGAAATCAAGAAAAGTCATGTGGTGCCTTGACAGTGGTTGCTCAAAACACATGACAGGAGACAAAACAAAGTTCACAAATTTTAAAGAAAAAGAACAAGGCTTTGTCACCTATGGTGACAACAACAAAGGAAGAATTCTTGGAAAAGGGGATATAGGAAGCAAAGACACTTTGATGATCAAAGACGTGCTATACGTAGAAGGACTAAGGCACAACTTAATTAGCATAAGTCAATTGTGCGACAAAGGACTCAAGGTAACCTTTGAAAAGAATTCTTGCACTATTTTTAAGAATGATTCTTCTGAAATTGCATTAAAAGGAGTTAGGCATAATAATATTTATTTAATTGATTTAGAAAATGCATCAAATAAAAATATTTCATGTTTAGTTGTTAAAGAGGAAAACCCATGGTTATGGCATAGGCGTGCTGCTCATATACATATGCAACAATTAAACAAACTCATATCTAGAGATCTAGTAATTGGTTTACCCAAACTGAAATTTGTAAAAGATAAACTGTGTGATGCATGTCAAAAGGGTAAACAAGTTAAAAATTCCTTTCATTCAAAAAATTGTTATAATTGCTGCAACGGAATTATTAGCGTGGAACAAACCAAGAGGGGGGGTGAATTGGTTATTTATTTTTCGCGTGCCTTCAATAATTTTTCTCTTTAATTTTTCTTACTAAGCAGATAATAAAATATAAACAAGAGTAAGGGAAAGAGAAAAATGCACAGGTGATTTTATCCTGGTTCAGATCACAAGGACCCTACATCCAGTCGCTTATCTCTAACAAGATAAATTTTTTCACTATCACAAAACAATTACAAATATTAGTCACAGAGAAAAATAATTTGTAAGAGTTTAGAAATACCACCTCTCTTGAAACCACAAGAGATGAACTTACAAACACCTCCTTTGAATAATCACAAAGGATGACCACCTCCTCCGAATGCTTCACGAAGGATGATCCTCTTCCAATCACTTCCTCGGACACACCAAGGATGAGTAAGCTATTCCTCCGTCACCGCTGTAGCACTTCTGGGATTTGCAGACGAGAGTTTCCTTAGCTTCAACAATCTCACAGAGTTCTCAAAGAGTTCAAAGGTTCTTAGCACAAGGGAAGAGTTGCTTTCGAAATAGGGAGTGAGCCATTTTATAGACTCAGCCCAATACCCTTCCATTCTTCGAAAACTTGCCATCTAACGCATTTAATCGATTATTATAAGTGTTAATCGATTAAAATGAGTACAACGGCTAGTTTTTCAAATCTGAAACACCCAACGGCTAGTGTTAATCGATTATTCCTAGGTTTAATCGATTAACTAACTTTTAAAAAGTATAGTCGTTGGAGCGTGTAAGCATAACAGAATTCCAAAATAGATCTATAATACAGTCGAATGTACTCTGGACAAAGTCCACTGACACATGGAAAAACATTTTGAAATTCTTTTCAATCCAAAACATTACAGAGCATTGATTCTCAAAATCTGTACAAAGGTTTTAGAATGGTCGAATCCATTACAGATGTATTCGACTATACTAGAACTTTGTCACACAATTATAAGTTTATAAAAGTGCTTGTGATTTTTCACTTTCCAGAATGTGCAGTAAAATATTTTTGATAAAACAGTTCACATGGCACATAATCATATAGAATAAAGATGTCTAAAACTCTTTCCTTATCTAAAGTCTTAGAAAGATTCTCCTTAATTTAAATACTTTTACCTTGTTTTGTAGGTTACAGAATAAAAGGTGCACAACATGCCTGCACCTCCTAGGAAGCTTGCCAATCAAAGGAGCACAAAGGAAGCTAAGAAGAATGTAATTTGCATAGCCAGCCGTGGCTTACACTCTTTACGGCACATGTTTCATGCTTTCCACGTGGACTACACTTCTTGAAGAACATGATCCATACCTTCCACGTTAAACATGCCAAACTTCCTCTGCACATTTCTTTTAGTTTCCAGCACGTTTTCAATAAGCCATTATAGTAGCTTGCTCTACACACATCACAACTCTTGTTCTCCTATAAAAGAAGAGCTCCACCATTTGTAAAAATAACTTGAATGACAGTAATGAAATGCTATTGAAATACAGCTTCTTCTTCAAGTTCAAACATTGTGCTAGCTTTAGCTTTGCCTCCTCTAGCTTTTTTCCCCTAAGGAAAGCCTTCTGAGCTAGAAATTCTACCTCCACACAATATCCAAACACGTTCACACATTTCCATAAACACCTTGCGTCCATCAGCTTCGTTCAACTAGAGAACCATTCCACTGTCACTTCTGAGTTGATGAGCCACTCCATTCTTGAAGGTGGAGGACGCTTCTATCATAAATTGTAGAACTGTAATAGCAAAGTGGTGAAAAGTATATTTGAAGATTTAAATAAAGATTGATTGTGTGGTGGGGGTAATATATGACTTTATCTTATTTCTTTTAAAAGGTTTGTGCATCTGATGTCAACTTATTGGATATTAGAGGCAATAGTGTTAGCAAATTTGGCCTTTAAAAGGAAATGACAGAAGAGAGTGAATGAATTAATTTAGTTTTACGGTCAACTTCACCCTAACCCCATCTCAACCCATTTTATAGGAGGTTTAAGGGGTTGGGGCTTTAGATAAGCCTCTTATTGAATGGGCTAAAAGTATAAGGTTTAGTTTTAAAAGGGTTGAAATATCGTTATTTTTATACTTAATTTTGATGCTAAAAACACCCTTTTATGACTTAGAAACTAGCTTGAAATCATGTTTTTGCTTCAGTTAAGAGAATAAGAGAGTTGAAGGTGGTATTATTGGTTTTATGCTTGGTTTTCCTTGTTTTGGCAAGAATTAAGATGAATTGAATCGAAGAAGTTGAAGGAGCAAGGAGTTGGACTCAGGAAAAGCAAAAAAAGAGCACAAAAGAATAATCGCAGCCACTGCTCAGCGCCATTTTCGCCACTGAGCGCCACTTTTGTTGAAGAGTTCATTGTCTGGCGCTTAAACGCCACCGCTGAGGGCTAAATCCAAGTGTCGCACCTACCGATGAGCGTCATTTTCACCTCTGATCGCTGGAGTCTTTAGAATTGCTCATGTTTCATGCCTGAGCGCCACCGCTGAGCGTCACTTTGAGAGTCGCACCTGCCACTGAGCTCAAATTCTAGCGCTAAGCGCCAATAACGTGGGCCTCGGCCAATTTTCTTTTATTTTTATAAGCTATATAAGGATTTAATTGACCTAAAGGGTCTATCTTTTGACAAAAAGAGGCGCAGAAACACTCTTTTCAGTCCTCGGAGGCGGATTTTGGATGCGGAAGCTCCAATCTACAACTTTTAGGGTTTTATCTTTCATTCTTTTCATTATTTTCATCTAGTTTCACTATGTCTACGGTGAACTAAACCTCCATTGTTGTTGGGGAAACGGTGTAATCCTTTGAAACTCTCATGTATTGAATTGATCTTTAATATATATGTTTTACTTCATTAATTGTTAGGGTTTTTCCTCTACACTCTATGCAAGCTTTCTTTAACTCATTCAATTGCATGATCATTAATTTTGTCGATATGGACACTGCGGGAAATCAAGAACTGGGGAAATTCTCCCCAGAGCAATATTACCTAGACATAGGGATAGGAGGATTGGTTGCCTTTAAGCTTCTGTGCGAATGTAATGCATAATTAGTTGTTAGGGATATAAGACATTGTGAACTAGTACTTAAGAGTAGGCTTTCTTCATCGAGACATCGAGTTTAAAGTTAATTAGAAAGTGACATTTGTTGAGATTGTTGACAACACAAACTCTATAACCAACTGGTTTTTGATGATGACAACACAATGCTTAATAATAGTACATAAGTTCCAGTATTACATGCTCAGCTGATATACCAAACTGTTCTGAAAAATGCTTTTGTTGAACATGTCTTGTTACTTTGCAATGTGTGTTCCTATGAATGATTATGTGTTATATGTTTGGAACATGCTTGTATTGAAATGTGTGATAAAATGATTTTGATTATTTCTGCAAATTTCTGAAGAAAATATCACAAGCACTTTTATGAACTTATATTTGTTGTGACAAAGGTCTAGTTCAGTTGAATACACTGGTAATGGATTCGACTATGCTAAAATCTTTGTAAAGATTTTGTGAACATGTGCTTGATGAGATTTTGAGATGAAAAGAATTTCAAAGTGTTTTTTCAAGTGTCAGTCGACATTGTGGAACACCTATTCGACTGTACTACTGTTATTTTTGGAATTCTGTTATGCCTACTTGCTCCAACGGCTATATTTTTAAAAGTTAGTTAGGATTGACTGACTGGGTCAACTGTCATGAATGTGCACTGATTTGGTTGACTGAGGAGCCTTTGTATCACTGTCTGTTATAACTATTTTAATACAGTCGACTGTATCAGTAGGCTATTCGACTGAGAATGACAGGAAAACTATAAATAGTCAGAGCACAAATTGTTCAAAAAGACTTTTGTAATCTAACATTTTCATTGTCCTGCTTCAGAGAAAGTTCTCAGTTTTGGAAGCTCCAAGAATTCTCCAAGAAGACGGTGGTGATCTTTCTTGAGAGAGATTCAAATTGAGGAGTTAATTGCACACACTGATTAATCAACATCTGCACAAAGAAGGTGCTTCTGTTTGATCCTGAAGGTTTGGTATCCTGTGAAGATTGCTTTATTTGACTGAAGGCTTGGCAACCTGTGAAGTCTGTTGTGATAGGCTTGGCAACCTGTGAAGCGTGCTATGATAGGCTTGGCATCCTGTGAATAGTGCTGGTTACACGTTGAGGATTGTTCGACGTGGGTTCAGATTGCAGAAGAGGGGATTCTTGCTGCAATTCTGGTTTTGTGTGTGCAACTATATTTTGCTTTGGGTTAGAGAGGAGATTTATATTTTTGCGTGGTGCTTCTATAAATTCCTTGTTGTAAAAACCGCAACCATTATAGTGCATTTGCTTCCAAGGTTGGAAGGACACTGGATGTAGGCATGGTTGGCCGAACCAATATAAAAACCAGTGTTTGATTTTCTCTATCCCTACACTCTTTATTTCAGTCGACTTTAATTGTTTTACAGTCAACTACGTTTTTTCGCTGCATTGAATTTTTCATTACTTACATTTCAAGGAAAGACCAAAATCTTTGAATTTTCATACTAAGATTGCAAAAAGATTTTGTTTTTGAACTAACACCAATTCACCCCCCCCCCCTCTTGGTGTAAAACGAAGCCAACATGTTTCCTAATAATTGGCACTAGAGCTGGTTTTCATAAAATATTTGAAAATTCAGTCGACTCTGTTTTTATTCTAGTCGACTGTAAAACCTGTGGATGACGTCAAATTTTCAAACTTTTGGTGAAGGTGCTTCAACAAAACAACCACCTCTGTTTGCTGGTGAAAACTATCTGTTGACTCGATGACAAGTGTACCATATCATTTCAAGTAATAAAAATGGTAAAACCCATTATCGTTCTTCCCATGAGACTCAAAAGGCCTTATCGTTCGTATAAATCAAAATCGTAAGACTTGTAAAAGAAAAATTAATTGTTGTGGTGAATGTAAAGACAAAAAATAAACATGCAATGAGTGATTCAGTTGACGAGAAAAGAGTATGAATAAATGGAGTTGTTGGGGGTTTACAATTTCATCTAATCCGCTCTCTCTTATTTACTCCTCTTGTTTAAATTGCTTTATTATCTAATTGTTATGCAAACTTTCTTGGCCTCCCCTTAACCCAATCCCTCGGCGAAAAGGGCCTATTACTAATTATCGGCTTGCTATCCCAAGCCTCCCCTAGCAACTAGCAACGCATTACAAACAGAAGCAAAAACAATTGGTCGTCCTACCCCCTATCCCTAGTGGTATTGCTTAACCAAGGAATTACTCACCAGTTCGTGACATTACTGTACGTTCCCGTATCAATAAAGGCAAATAACAGTTACCGAATGAGTTAAACGATAAAAGCTTTAAGCATAGTATGAGAATCCAACAATTGATAATAAACGCATATGAAAATCATATAATTTAAAAAAGAGTTTCAATAAAAGAGAGTATCAAATGATTACATTGTTCCCCCAACGACAAAAGGGTTTAGTTCACCATTGTCATGGTGAACCAAGATGAAAATAATGGAAGAAATGGAAAGCAAACCCTAGAAAAGATGAAAAGGAGCCTAAGCATCCAAGAGATCCTCTCCACAGAGTGAAAAGTAGGTCTGGCCACCCTCTTCTTTCAAAAGAATGAGAATGAAATCGCACTAGGGCTATTTATAGCTGAGGAGCGCAATAGAAAACAGGCCGAGCCCAACAGGCAACCGCCCGGCGTCTTTCTTATGCCGACCGGTGGTTTGCCTCCTATCGCGCTACCGCCCGGCGTCAGGGGTCCACCGCCCGGCGGTTTGCCTCTTATCGCAAAACCGTCAGGCGTCGCTGCCTTGGTGCCAACTCCTCGCATTTGGCCGCCCAGCGGTGCAATTCTGCCGCTGGGGGGTTTCTAGACTCTTCTTTTCTTGATTTTCTTCCTCTATCTTGAGTCTAAGGCCTTTATCTTCACCTCCATTTTTCACCTCAATCAAAATTGCTGCAAAACAAGCATAATATTGCTAAAACAGCTTTGGACTCTCGACTGACTTATTTATTGAGTTTTGTTTGATTTCAAGCTTTAAGCAGTAGAGGGAGTAATTTGGTCTAAAATAGCACATGCAAAGAACGGTTTTTCAACCGTTATCACAACCCCAAACTTAGAAATTTGCTTGTCCTCAAGCAAAACAAAACAAAACTATAGATAAAACAAAACTTGGCTCTCTACACTTTCATCCAATGATTCAATATTCCTAAAGTACATGATGAGAACTACTTAATTTCAGATCTTCAGTGATGATCAAATCAAGATGCATGCTTTCAATTGAGTTATCTCACACATTCCTCAACAGATGTTACATATTATGAATGATCAATCCACTAAGCAAAGATGCAATCATGAAACTTAGAATTTCTCACCAAGCAAGTGTTTCACTCAATCACTCAAGTGTTTAGGGTGACACTCCAACTCTAAATCATTCACAAGTCACATGAAATAAAATTGCCTTTCATCTCAAACAATCAAAATCATCACATGCAAATGCCATCAAAAGGACTTTTCCAAGGCTTGTAATGAGGTTGGGCTATCAAGAAAAATTGGTTTTTCTCGATCACAAAATCTTTTAATCAAGAGAGCTCATTCATCATTCAAGGTTCAAGTTTAACTCTCTTTTTCAACCAATCTCATTTGTCCCCAACTTCTTCCCTTTTTCTTTTATTTTTACATTGAGCTCATCTTTCATGATTTTTCCTCTTTCTCGTGTACTTTTCTTTTTCAACACTTGAGCTCAATGCCTTTCTTTTTGCCATTAAAACTATCCCCACAACCCCAAACTTGAACCTTGAATATACTTACAGTCATTAACCCAATTCAAAGTAAATCATTTCAGCACAAGGGTTTTCATTCTGTGTAGGCCAAGGTTCAAAAAGGGTACAAAACTTTTAAGCAAGATTGGGTAAAATTTTGGCTAAATAAGGGCTTCCAAAAATGGCCTTGATCATATGACATGTACATGCAATTCAATCAATCATCAAGATTTAGGCAATATCATGCATGCTTCCTTGTGAATAATTCTCATACAACAATTAAAACTCTGGAGCTCAATACCTCACACAACATGCTTTCTCACACACATTCATTCATACACCCTGCTTAACATCTAGACCACAATCATAATTCATCACACATCTGTTTCACAGGATATCAACATGCAACACAACTCAATAATCATTCACATCAGATCATCATTAAACAAACTCATCATGCAATTCATTCAGTCAAAACATCATCAGAAAAGTCTTCAAGCCAAGCAGACACACTAAAATTAAAATTCAACCTATTCTAAAAATTTAAAGTGCAAGAGTAAAGAAGAAAATCTAGGTTGCCTCTTAGTAGCGCTTGTTTAACATCGCGAGCCTGACCCAAACCTGTTTAGCACTTGTCAGTAAGTGCAATCCTTTCAACACCCTTCAGTAGGTGTACCTTCCGAGTATCCTTCAGTAGATACCAAAAGTTAGCATCCCTCAGTAGATGCTACCCAAAAATTGTTCAAAATATTCAAAAATAAACAAGTTCAACAAAAGATAAAACTAAACTAATATTTACAGCAAAAATAAACTGTCTCAGCAACATCACGTGTCATCCTTTTTGTTGGTGTCTCCAGTACACCAATTCTTCTTCTTCACGTTGGAATCTTCATCATCCCACCGACTCAGCTTTCTTTTATCCACCCTCCTAATAGCAGTGGAGTATGGCATTTGGATTTCCGTCATTCCTTTTTCTTTCAGCTCCTTTACTAACCATTCTTTTTTCTTAAATCTCACTTTACTCCCTGGTTGGAGTGGATCTTCTTTTGATTTTGGGTGAATGGTTCTTCTCCCTTTATCCTCAAGTACCTGCAGAACATAACAGCTGTCAGAATAATCAGTACCTACTATGCTCTCTTCTTGTTCTTCGTCCATCTCTGGCTTCTCAAATCTGTCTCTTTTTACTGTTTTGATCTCATCCCCTTCACGGCCAGTATAGAGAAATAAATAATTCAAATCCCTCATCATTATCCTTCCCTCATGAACATTAATAAGCATCTTTGATGTTGCCATGAAGGGTCGCCCCAAAATCACAGGATACTCTTCCTCAGTTTTCACATCCATGACAATGAAATCTGCTAAGAACTCAAGCCGATCTGCTCGCATAACAACATTTTCCACCATTCCCACTGGCACTTTTGTAGAACCATCTGCCATTGCTATAGTCAAGTCAGATGGTTTCAACACAAGCCCACTAATTTCCTTCAAAAGTTCCGTGGGTATTAAATTGATACTAGATCCATAATCTATCATAGCTTCCACATCCAAATCATTCAGAGCACATGACAGTGTTAAGCACCCTGTATCTTTAGCCTTAGGAGGATAATTACTCTTCTGTGGTTGAAAAACAAGATCCTCTTCTTCATTAGTAAGCTCAATTTCATCATCAAGGTTGATTTTAATTCTTTCTAAATAGGGAGGGAGTTGCTGATTTCCTAAAGGTACCACAGTCATTCGGTTGAAAATTTCTCTAAATCCCCCATTATGATTGCTTTTGGTTCCTATTTCCTCTTTTCCTCCACCAACCTTGATGAGTCGATATTTTATTGATTTCACTTAGCTTATTGTACTAGAATTAATCAGGGAATTGTGCTTAAATGCCCGGTATTTTCCCGTTTTTCATAATTATGCTTAATTTGACCGGAAATTCTAATTTTAATTAATTTGAATATTCTGAGCTAATTATTTGCATTTTTAATTGCAGGGAAAATTTTGGAGATATATTTTGGAGCATTGGGATGGAGACAAATAAATTCGAGACTCTCCACATGGACAATCTTAATTAGTTATATTTTAATTTAATAGTTAGAATTAATCATTGTGTAATTTAAAAGTCTAGTTTTTTTTAGACTACCTTTGCACATTGGGCCATTAAAAATATATGGACCCAAATTTTGTGTGATGACTTGGCACTAGGGTTTTTGGTGGACCCCACCCCATTTTTTTTAGGACACACGGTCCTAGAATTTCAACCAGCCGTCACTTTTGAAGGCTCATTCTCCTCTCGGTATTTTTTTGGTTGAAAGGCAGCCACACTTTGAAAAAGCTGGAACGGTGCCCTTCAACTTTGGCAGCAGCTGCACATAAGTTTGGTGAATTGGCTTGAACGTGTGGAGAGGGGCTGCAGGAACGGTTTTGACATTGCCCTTTTCCTTTGAACCATGGCTTTGTATTTGGATATGGGTTGAATGAAGGGCAATATTTTTTTTCTTGCAACGTTCTTAAACTTTGCACACGGTGGTTTAATTCTACACTTGGAAGGGAGGCGTTGATTTATTTTGCAGCTGCAAGCAATGAATTTTCTTATGAAAAGCTCTACGTTAATTTCCTTTGCTGATTTACTCAATACTCTTTTCATTTGGTTCATGCATATTTTTTTCTTTTATTTGAAGTTTGATTCCAGCACGGACAACAGCTAGCTTTTATGATAATCACTCATTTTGTTTTTAGAAATTTAGATGCGGTGATTCATGGAGGGTTACGGTGGATTGCAATTTTAATTTTAAGCACATGCTTTTGTTTCTTTTAGCAAGAAGCAGACTTCATTTGCATTAGGTGGTGATGTTGATTTTATTGGATAAGAGAGCAGCAGCAACGTTGGAAGAAGTGGAGCACCGTACAACCTTTTTCTTTATTTTATTCTTTTCCTTGCATTTACTTGCTTTGAATGAAAATGTTACTACTGATGGGAGACGGTGATTGAATTGGTGGCATAAGTGAACTTTTAAGATGCATTCAATTTCTTACTTTAAGCATAGAATTATTTTATTCCTGCTGAATGTTCTTTTATTTTTATTTCTTTATATTAAAGAAGCTTACTCATGATTTCTTAGCACTTTCACGTGTTTCTTTCTTTTTGTTATTTTTGCTTCAATGTTTATTTCATTTATTAGTCAATGTAGTTCAATAGCGTAAGATGCAATTTCAAGTTTGGAAGTTTCATTTCACGTGCATCATGTAGGTTGAATTAAATGCATCCTCTAACTGTTCAATTATTTTTCTTTTAGTGTTGATTCTGTGATGAATATGAGTTGATAGAATGTTGCATTTTATTTTTCTGCTCAATCATTGCACTTGATAGCGTAAATTTCATTGCTTATTCTCTGTTGCGATTTAATTAGTTCACACATCTTGTTTTAGGACCGTTCGGGGTTTATGTTTTCCACATCTCTTCCAGTATCTTCAATTCTGTTTAGTTATGTTTAATTTCCATGCTTTAATTCAGTTTAATTATTTTCACAAAACACTTTCAAACACCCCCCTTTGTGTTAGACTCGAAACTCGAACCGCAAAATTGGTCCTTGAGAGACGACCTAGGAGTCACTTCCTAGCACTATACTGCATATTCTCAATTGCAATTAAATTTGATTGGGCGGCGACACCCATCAAATTTTTTTTTTTATTTTTTTTTATTTTTTATTTTTTTTTGCAAGAAAAAAAATAAAAAAAAAATAAAAAAAATAAATAAATAAAAAAAAAAATCATCTTCTTCATCTTCACTACTCATGGGTTCAAAGAATTCAACCATCAGCATCTCTTCCTCTTCATTATTCACCAAATGGAATGGTTCACCGTCTGCTTCCTAACCATCCTGGCTCGTAATAACCTTGCATTCTCTCTTAGGGTTAACCTCAGTGTTGGCCCTAAACTGGTTTTTCTCCGTAATTTCTATTCTTGTCACCAGCTGCCCAATCTGTGACTCCAGTGATTTAAAACTATGATGGGTGTCGCGGCCCATTTTGATGTGCATAAATAATGCAGTATAGTGCTAGGGAATGACTCCTAGGTCGTCTCTCAAGGACCAATTTTGCGGTTCAAGAATCAAGTCAAACACGAAGTGGGGGGGTTTGTGAAAATGTTGTGGTGAATTAAAGTAACACGACCAAAGACATTGGACAACATTAAAATAAATTAAAATTCTAAATACCAACACTTCTATAATCAACTATCTAACCACAATTAAGGCCATTAAAATGCAACACTAAATTAAATGGATGAAAAACTACTAAACATATAATGTTAAACATTCTTAAGGCAAAAGAAAAATAAAATAAAAAAATTAAAGTTGCTTCCACCAAATTCATGTAACCTCCCTTGCTTTTAAAATGAAAGAAATTGAAACCCATGTGGGTGGTAGTGTGGCAACTAAGTGTGTGGCACTGCAAGCCAATTTTTCTACTTCTCCCAACACCATTTTAACTAAAGCTGCAATTAAAATAAAATGGGTGTGGCTGGTATCGTGTGCACACCCTAAATTACTAGCATAATGCCTTTTCTCCCAATCACCACCGTACACTTATTCAAATCCCATCCAATAGCTTCTTTTTTCTCAAAGAAATAAAACAAAACATTGCTACCAAACGTCCCATCACTCCACCTAGTCTACTCTTGAATTCATGAAATTCAAAATAAAAGCTAGCACATTCAATCACCGTACTGCCTCACTTTTAAAAGCAAAATGAACAAACTAAATCATTCTTTAAAAGTAAAATGAATAAACTAAGAAATAGCTGCTGTAACCAGTGCATGAAAACCCAAAATGAAAAGGCAAGAGTGTGCTTCTTCCATTCATTCAATGTAACAGTAGAAAGCATTCAAAAACTCATCCTCCAAATAAAAATAAAATGTTCAAAAGCAAGACAGTCAACATAAACTAAAAGTGCTGGAATGAAGAAATGAAAATGTGACTAGCCGTAGCCCTCCATCTCCCAATGTAATGTAACAGTGTTCTCCAAAGTGTTGTGGCGGCTGTCCTCCTGAAGCAGCGCCACCTTCTTCTCGGTATGTGGTGGCTTTTATATGATGTCCAGCCCTCTAGAAGAAGAAGAAAATTCCCAAGCCGTGCAACCCTTCTTTCCCGTGTTGGTCTTTGCTGTATGCACCTCTTCAAGCTGCTCGTTGAAGTGGGTCGTGGAGAAGCCTGGATAACGTGGCAGCTAAATAAATTGCAGGCAGAATTACCATCTGCACCTCCTCCACAACGTGTTGTACATGTTGTATCCAAGATTGCTGGACAACGCTGCTGCACGTGGGCTTCTAAATTGTATCCAATTTCACATTCAACAAGTGTTGCAGCGTGTTCCCTCACAAAGCTGTTGGACTCTCTTGCAGCTGGGCTTGCGTGTTGCTCCAACTTTCCTTGGGTGGCAACTATTTTTTTTCTCTTCCAACCGATGCCTCAAGATGCTGTCAAGTGCGTGTAGGCATGGCCTGCTGTAGCTAGCTTCTGCTTTGGGCCAATGCTTATTGGATGAAGAAATGAGTGACCACCCATTCACGTGTTATTGGCTGCTGGGCCACACCCTTAAATCAATGCTCTTTTTCTTCTTTTGCTGCACGTGTGAAGCCCACATTTCACTTGCTTCCTTGGGCTGCTGCCAATCCATGATCCTTCCCATCTTGTGCCAAGTGGATGTGCATGTCGTGCAATTCATTCACTAAGGAAGTGCCACTTTAAAATAAATCAACACATCTTTGCAGCAAGAGCCTGATTGTGCTTCTTAAAAATGAAAGCAGCGTTTACATGTCATTTCACTTCTTCAAATAAATCAAGGAAAATTCATCACTTATCATCATACAGCATGACATAGCCCATTTTTAATTGAAGTAAATCAACAGCTGGACCAAGGCCGTGATGTTGTTTTTGCTGGACGCCACTACTCTTTCAATTGAAACACCCTTTTAGCTCCAAGATATATCCTGGGCCGTGGCAACACTCCAAGACCGTGCACACTTCTCTTTTTTTTTAATTTCCAACCAGCACATCACATTATTCTCCTTGCAGCCGTGACCATGTTTCCCAAATTAAATTCAGTCCAAAGTCCAATTGAATAAAACTGAAAGTATAATTTTTTATTGCAGCCAGCTTGTGCACCAATGAATTTTCCCTGATGGGCCCTGATAGTGTAAGAGCTTCATTTAATCTCCAAATGTCCCAAATTATATTTCCAAAATTTTCCCTGTAATTAATAATGCAAATAATTAGCTCAAAAAATTCAAAGTAATTAAAATTAGAATTTCCGGTCAAATTAAGCACAATTAGGAAAAATGGGAAAATACTGGACAATTTAGCACAATTCCCTGATTAACTCTAGCACAATAAACTAAGTGAAATCAATAAAATATCGACTCATGCCTGAGTGCTATTTAACTGCTGCTCATATTTTTTGAAGAAGTCATCAAATCGGTTACTTAAGGTCTTGACAGACTCAGTCAAATTACTCACTTGCTGCCATAGAGGTGACGGTTGTTGCTGCCGGAAGCCTCCTACTTGCCCAGAAGCATTATTCTGATTATGTCCAATGTTGGGGTGGTTCTTCAATCCTTGGCTAGAATTACCTTGGTTAAAATTACCCTGCTTGAACGAGAATTAATTCCCCATGTAGTTGACATCCTACTGCATTTCTTCAGGAAAAGCACATTGACCATTGATGTGGTCACCACCGCATAAGTCACAAAGTTGTTGAGTCTGAGAAATATTTCTTAACCCTGTTGGAAGTTCAGAAAGAACCTCTGTTAGCTTGTCCAATTTTTGGTTAAGAAGATGATTTTGCGCAGCCATTGCATCATTAGCAGGGAGATGCAAGATTCCTCCTTTCTGTGCGCCCCTCTCACTTTGAGAAACTTCATTTAGGGCCATCTCCTCGATCAAATCATAAGCTTCGTCTTCAGTCTTCCTATTAATACTGCCTCCAGCCGAGGCATCCAACATCATTTTGGACTGAGTATTCAGCCCTCCGAGAAAAGCGAGCAAATAAGAAGTCTTGTCGAATCCGTGGACAGGAGTTTTTCTCAACAGGCCTTTAAATCTGTCTCAGGATTATCCGAGAGTTTCCTCCATCCCTTGCTTGAATGAGGAGATTTCGAGCTTCCCTTGATGAATCTTGGTCTGTGGAAAAAATCTGGTGACAAACTGTCTCGCCAAATCATCCCAGTTTCTGAACGTCCCTTCAACAAATGAGTGCAACCAATCTTTGGCACTTCCTCCCAAAGAAAAAGGGAATAGGCTAAGTCCGACCCTCTCATCCGAGACTCCGACCATCTTAACAGTATTGCAGATTTCGCCAAAGATAGTCAAATGTTTGTAGGGATTCTCATTTGACAATCAGTTAAACTGGTTGCTCTGAACTAATTGGATGAGCGCAGGGCTCATCACCAAATTTATGGTATTATCCGCAGGAATGGCAATGCTATTGAAATTCAAAGGACCCACGATGTTTGCTGAGTCCCCGAGTGTGCGTCTTGGAGGAGGTTGGTCCGCCATCTCCTCTCTACCTTGTGCAGAAGATTCTGGTGAAGATTGCAAGATTGTTACAGGAGAAGGAAAGTTTTCACATGCAGAATATATAACTTTCCTCCCTCTCCTGTCTGGTAATCCCTCGAGAAGAGGTTGCTGGTCTTTCCTGCTTCTAGTGTGTATCCCTTCCTGCATACATAAGAAAAATACCCCTAAAAGCACTTTTACAGAAAAAATAAAAATAAAACACAAAAAAAAATAAAAGTATAGACAAATAATTACAAACAAGTCAAATTCAGTCAATTCACACTACTAAATAAGTCAAACCTCGAGTCCCCGGCAACGGCGCCAAAAACTTGTTAACTGAATGGCAAGTGTACCATATCGTTTCAAGTAATAAAAATGGTAAAACCCATTATTGTTCTTCCCATGAGACTCAAAAGGCCTTATCATTCGTATGAATCAAAATCGTAAGACTTGTGAAAGAAAAATTAATTGTTGTGGTGAATGCAAAGACAGAAAATAAACATGCAATGAGTGATTCAGTTGACGAGAAAAGAGTATCAATAAATGGAGTTGTTGGGGGTTTACAATTTCATCTAATCCGCTCTCTCTTATTTACTCCTCTTGTTTAAATTGCTTTATTATCTAATTGTTATGCAAACTTTCTTGGCCTCCCCTTAACCCGATCCCTCGGCGAAAAGGGCCTATTACTAATTACCGGCTTGCTATCTCTAGCCTCCCCTAGAAACTAGCAACGCATTACAAACAGAAGCAAAAACAATTGGTCGTCCTACCCCCCTATCCCTAGGCGGTATTGCTTAACCAAGGAATTACTCACCAGTTCGTGACATTACTGTATGTTCCCGTATCAATAAAGGCAAATAACAATTACCAAATGAATTAAACGATAAAAGCTTTAAGCACAGTATGAGAATCCAACAATTGATAATAAACGCATATGAAAATCATATAATTTAAACAAGAGTTTCAATAAAAGAGAGTATCAAAAGATTACATTGTTCCCCCAACAACAAAAGGGTTTAGTTCACCATTGTCATGGTGAACCAAGATGAAAATAATGGAAGAAATGGAAAGCAAACCCTAGAAAAGATGAAAAAGAGCCTAAGCATCCAAGAGATCCTCTCCAGAGAGTGAAAAGTAGGTCTGGCCGCCCTCTTCTGTCAAAAGAATGAGAATGAAATCGCACTAGGACTATTTATAGCTAAGGAGCGCAACAGAAAACAGGCCCGAGCCAAACAGGCAATCGCCCGGCATCATACTTATGTCGCCCGACGGTTTGCCTCTTATCGCGCTACTGCCCGGCATCAGGGGTCCACCGCCTGGCGGTTTGCCTCTTATCGCAAAACCGCCAGGCGTCGCTGCCTTGGTGCCAACTCCTCGCATTTGGCCGCCCAGCGGTGCAGTTCTGCCGCTGGGCGGTTTCTAGACTCTTCTTTTCTTGATTTTCTTCCTCTATCTTGAGTCTAAGGCCTTTATCTTCACCTCCATCAAAATTGCTGCAAAACAAGCATAATATCGCTAAAAACAGCTTTTGACTCTCGACTGACTCATTTATTGAGTTTTGTTTGATTTCAAGCTCATTCTAAGCAGTAAAGGGAGTAATTTGGTCTAAAATAGCACATGAAAATAACGATTTTTCAACCGTTATCACTATCCTTTTTGAAAAATTCGCATGCAGATCTTTCTTGAATCGCAAGATAAAGGAATTTTGGATGTCACTTTAAAATGGTCCATTTGTGCCTACAAAAACTGTTGATAGTAAAATTGTTTTGAAACCTTTTACTGAGTGGACTGCTGATGAAAATAGAAAAGCTCAGTATGATGTGAAAGCTAGAAATATTATTGCCTCTACACTAACAATTGATGAATTTTTAAGGATATCCCAATGCAAGTCTACAAAGGAAATGTGGGATGTTCTAGAGGTAACACATGAAGGCACGGATGAAGTCAAGAGAGCCAGGAAGAATTCACTGATACAAGAGTATGAGTTGTTCCGAATGAAAACTGGTGAGAGCATCTTTGATGTCCAGAAATGATTCACTCATATTGTAAATCACCTTATGGCTCTTGGCAAAGTCTTTGACAAAGAAGAGATCAATATCAAGATTCTGGAAAGTCTGAACAGGAATTGGCAACCAAAAGTCACTACAATCTCTGAATCCAAAGATCTTACAACTATGAATATGGCTACCTTGTTTGGCAAGCTACGTGAACATGAGTTAGAACTTGGTAAACTGAAGGATGAGGAGGAGATTAAAGAAAAGAGGTCCATTGCTCTGAAAGCTACAAGCAAGAATCTCACAGAAGTAGAGATGGACGACAGAGAGCTTATGACCTTGATGGTAAGAAAGTTTAGTCGACTTATGCAAAATGATAGTCAACTGTCTAACCATGCAGGTCAAAGCAAGAAGAAGAGCTTCAGTACAAACACTGTCCAGTGCTATGAATGTGGTAAAGAAGGTCACATCAAGCCTGACTGTCCTGAAATAAAGTCAAAGCAGAAAGAGAAGAAAAGATTTCCTCAAAGCAGAAATATTAGAAAGAAAGGAGCCTACATTGCTTGGGAAAATTCAAAATCTAAAAGCTCAAGTGATGATGATGCTGACCACGAGGAGAAATCCAACATGTGTCACATGGCTGGAACTGCAAAGAGTGAAAGTGACAGTGATAGTGATGAAGAATTTGAGAAGCTGCCTATAGAAGAAAAATATCAGCAGTTGATTGAGACATACAGAGAATTACATGCTGAAGTAATACGACTGGAATACAAGGTTAATTGACTGAACTCTGAGAAAAGAGATTTTGAATATAGAATTGATAACCTTGTTGCTGAAAATAAAAGATTAGAAAAATAATTTAATGAGGCTTCTCCTTTGGGAGAGTTTGTTCAAAGTGGTCCCTCCTTTTTTCAAAAGTTCACTTAAGTCCTATCTTTTGCAAAAACTATTCAAAGTGGTCCTTTTTGCTAACGGCGTTAAGTTCAGTAACGGCAGACGTGCCAGGTGTCTAACATCTGCTGATTTGGCATTGTAATTTGTTTTTAAAAAAATATATAATAATGACGTGTAAATAAATATAATTAGGGTTGGATTAAAGAAAGATTTAGGGATTTTGATGATTAGGGTTGGATTAAATCCGAAGCAGAAACGACGCCGTTCTCTCTGCACGTTGTCCTCTCTGTCGTTCTTCTTCCTGTTCAAGCCGCCTCCTGTAACCAACTCGATAGAGACTCACTCTTGGCCTTCTCCAGGAACATATCCACTCCTTCTCCTCTCAATTGGTATGCTTCTGTTGATTGTTGTCTCTGGGAAGGCATTAAGTGTGATGACAATTTCAGAGTCATACATCTATTGCTACCATCCAGGGGTCTCGCTGGCTTCATCTTCCCATCTCTCACAAATCTCACTGCTCTCTCCCTTCGTGATCTATCCCAGAACCGCTTATCTGGTAATCTCCCAGACCAATTTTTCTCACTTCTTAATCACCAATTTTTCTCACCACTGCTTCTCCTCAGAACCACCATCAGCCACCTCATTACCTTCGAACAATCTAGCACGCGAATCCTAAAATCGCAGAGTGTCAATCCCAGACCGCAAGAACCACACGAAATGCAAATTGAAACCACCCAGACGAGAGTTCAAAATTTGTGTTCTCCATTCGAAAGCCACATATCAGAATCGCAATACCTGCAAAACCCCAATTCGTTCATCAAGCTTCTCCAATCTACACCGCGAATTCCAATCACCTGCAAGAAAACCAATAACAACAGAACAAGACCACGATAATCATCTTTCTCACACCTGCAGCATCTGCGAAATCGCAAAATGAAAAGCAGAACCATGAATCTCCAGGCACAGATTTCAGTCCAAATGATTTTTTTTTGAAGAGGAACTCTTGAATCACAATAATTTGCCCTTCAACTAGGAGAAAACAAATAAAAAAGATTGAGGGTTTTCTTCCCCAATTTAGGGTTTCTGGTTCTAGTTTCACTTTAGGGTTCTTAGGATTCAGAATGGGGATTTTTCTCCATTTTAGATTTCCAAAAACAATTAAGGTTCTTAATGAGATTTTTAATTAATTACCCTCCAATTAACCCCAAATTCAATTTTTAATTTAAACCTAATTTTATTAAATTCCACGTCACAATTAATTATTTTTTTTAAAACACATAACACTGCCAGCACAGCCAAAACGTTACACCTCAGCAAATATTAGCCACCTGGCAACTGTGCCGTTAAGAAAGTTAACGCCGTTAGCAAAAATGACCACTTTGAACAGTTTTTGCAAAATGTAGGATTTAAGTGAACTTTTGAAAAAAAGAGGGACCACTTTGAAGAAACCCTCCCAAAGAAGGGACCAAAATAGGTATTAAACCTTAAAAAACGAAGAAACATCGTCAACAACTTTTATTGTAGTGAAAAGAAAATCCTATTATAATAATATGGATATTTAATGTAACAAAGTAATTTTTAATGTAATATTATAATATAGTTATAAAATTGCATAAATTAAGGAGTATGAAAATATTATTAAGAAGAACTAAATATGTTTTTAGTTTTAAATTAAGAGCTGAATTTGAAATTTATTTATATATTAAACTTTGATTTTTTTACAAACAAATAAACATATAATTTCAGTTTGTAATTTTTTTCCTTTTTAAATGATATTTTCGATTGACGTTAAAATGAAAATATGTTAGATGAAAATACTAATGAAGTTTGACATGAAAAAAAAATTGATATAGTTAAATTAAAATAACTACATGCATCTTTTAAATTTGAAAAATAAAATATAAGAAAGTGGCAAATTTTAATTTAGGATAAGAAACTAAAATCACATTTAATTATTAAAAAAAAAATAAAATGAATTAATCCTCGTAAAATCCAAATAGAAGGCAGAGGAAATGACGCTTTGGATTCTTTGAAGGCGACAGAAAGCGTTGATGGAGAAAGAAAACGATTACACGATGGAATTCAGAAGCTACAGAGACGATGCGTGGTACACGGCGCGCATTTCGTTCGAGGGAGAGATGCTGAGAGTGTGGTGCTTCGACTTCCCTGGAGAGTGCTACGATGCGTTTGAAGCGTCCCAGTTTGGGGAATGTGAGCACCTCCATGATTTTCAGCATCGCTTCAGACCTCTGTCTAAACAGCTTCAAGACAGCGAGTGTGGTTCAGTCGCGCCAGGAACCAGGGTCTGCGCGTGTCAGCGCTTCGGCGACGGTGACATTCGCTTCTACGACGCCGTCGTGGATGGGGTCAGTCTCCACTCACCACTCCTACCTGTGTTTTGCCTCTTGTGAAATTCAGGGTTTGTTTGGTTTAAGCTCGTAGATATAAGCGCTTTTAGGGGATGGAACTGGCTAGTTTGTTTAAATAATATGAGCATTTTTTTTTAAATTTAAATGTTTTATATATATATATATATATATATATATATATATATATATATATTTTTTTTTTTTTTTAAAAAACATTTATTCCAGAAGCTGAATCAGAATTTGCTTACTAAAATAATCTGATAAAAAGTAAAAAAGATGTTTAAACTTTATTTAGTTCAGTAGTTTTTCTATCCAATATCGATCCATTATTATAGATTTGCTACCACTTTTTCGGAAGATGTTTTTTTAGAAGTGTTAAGAAATATACAAAATATGTATTTCTTCTTGCATTTCTCGTATTGTTTGGTAAGAATAATTTACTACGAGCACTATATGACATGCTCTTAAAGGTTCCTTTTTAAAACAGTATGTTGGGATTTCCATACGGAAAAGACTCATCATTGCTCACTTGAGCAAATAGTAATGTATGATTCTTTCCACGTTTATGAGAATGGTGTATAAGTTGAAATGAAAATTAAGTGAGTCCTAGATAGTAAATTCAATGAAATAGAAAGGTGATGGTTTCTTAGTTTGGGGAGAATAATGCAGGCAACTTTTACATTCTTGATTAAATTAAATTGTTTCCTCTGTATGCTTCTTAGGTGAAACGAAGTAAGCATTCTTTGACAGCAAAAGAGAAATCATGCGTGTGCACCTTCATACTTTTCTGGTTGAATGGGCCAAAAGAGGGAAATCTAACCGCCACAACAATTGAGGATATCTGCATAATTCAATCTGAAGGAGAGCTAGATCCTGTATTGGTTTCGTTTCTGGAGATGGCAAAGGGGAAAATAAATTTGTTTTCCACTCGTTCTGTTTCAGCATCAAAGGGGGTTTTTAGCATGGAAATGGCCGCTGAAGGGGACAGAAGCTCACGCACTACCTGTGGAATTGGTTATTTTGAGCGAATAGAAAAGGCAAATACTATTTTTTTTTTCTTTTTTTTTATGTAACCATGAATAATTTCTACTAACTTGTTGAATGTATTTTCAATGCCTGAATATCTTACATTATATTATTCGACAGGAAAAACGACATGCTAAGCCGTCTGTTGCCAAAGTATTTTCACCTGAAGGTTTGTTTCTGTGTAACAGTAGAGTTTAACAGTAGAACTGGGTTCGACTCACCGGGTTTTGCTTCAAATCCATTTCATGTTTTCCAGATATTTTTATAGGTCCCTTCGTATGATTGTCTATCTAGTTCTGTCAGGACTAAGTCATAAACTGTCAAAATTACAGGTCAACATTTAGGATCATATGATTTTACTTACTAGGCGTGTAAAATTGTGTCAAATTCTACATGACTGATTACTTGTAAGACTGTATTTAAGTAAATTTAACATTGTCACTTTGCCATTGTAAAATTGTTAAGAATTACAATACAACTCATAATGTAGTTGAAAAATGAGCTCTTGGCCTATTGATTTTATGGTTAGACTGTACACAATTTAAATGGAATGATTGTTATTGGATTTGAAATGAAAAATATGATCTATCTATTCTTGACAACTTGTGCTTTTGTTTGTTTGAGTTGTTTGTGTATTTGATCTTCTTCACTTTCTTGAATTTAAATTTGCTTTGTTCTTTACTTTTGCACTTTCTTAGGTCTTTGTCAAAGACTTTACTACAATTCTCAACCTGATGAATTTCTGTATACAAATGGAACATTGTTTCGTTTTTTCTCTTTTCTCACGTTACATCTGCAGTGATCTATATCCATTGCTACGGTAATAAATTATGAACAATATGGCATTCTAGATTTGTGTTTATCTGTCTCTTCCTACTTAAAATGTAAGCCATGTTTGTTTTTTCTGACAAGTTAAAGTACTTCTTGTGGATCCATATGTTAATTTCTGTACCTCTCTCTCTAGATACTTCTTATAATTGTTTGGGACCTTACTGTCCTGCCTTAAATTTTATGGTCATATGATTCAAATCCTTGGGAGTACTTGTTTGACATTGTTAAATGCTTATTCGACATTCTAATGTTTTAATTTTTCTCTACCATTAGACATGTTCGTATGTATAAAGAGATTGGAAAGCTGCTTAAATTGAGCGCTGTCCACTCTAGTTCCATTCTCATCCCTCATGAGTTTGCACCTTGGAACAATTGGATTATGGAATGGATTGCACTTATGCATATCAAACCTTTCTAACATCTCTTGGGCATATTTCTTTTGACAAATAAAAGTACCTTCTTAAACTTTGCAGGACTTCTATGCTGAGACAGTATCTCATTTGTCAAAAGATCTGACATATCAAATTCATGCATCATAGAATTTTTAAATTCTTTAAACATATGCTCATCATTGCCCGTAAAAATAAGATTGTCAACAGAGGCATATAATCAAGATTTTACCTCCATCTCCAACTTTGACAAATAGGTTATGCTCATTAGGACATTGCCTAAAACCTTCATTGGCAAAGTATGACTTTATATGAATATACGAGGCTCGTGGTGCTTGCTTTATAAAGCCTTTTTTAGCTTGTAGACTTTTTGTTCATCACCCTTTTGTTGATAACCAGATGGCTGTTCAATGAAGACCTCTTCACTAATTTCTCCATGGAGAAAAGCTGACTTGACATCAAGCCAAAGAATTTTCCAACTTTTCTGTGCTACAAAAGAAATTACCATCTGATAGGTTTCGTAGGAGCAAGAAACCTAGAACACAATTCTGGTTTAACACCAGAAAATGAAACACAATTTGTAGGAGCAAGAAACCTAGAACACAATTCTGGTTTAACACCAGAAAATGAAACACAATAAAGAACACTGTTTCTTTATTTCAGAAAACACAACAATTGTACAACACTTTCAAGGAATCTTGTCTTCCTCCCTCACAGGATGTGCAGATCCTGTCTCAACTACAAACAATACCAAACCTCTCCCCTGACAAAACTTATTCCCCCTTATATAACTAAATCCCAGCTACTCCTAAAACAACCTCCTAACGTAATTGCCTAACCAGTCCCCCTCCATTCTATTTTATGTTCAGTTTTTCCCCCCCCTTTTTCCTGATATAAACCCTTAAGACCCTATCATTACTCGTTGACCTCTAAATAACCTTGTCCCCAAGGTTGAAATCTGGGAATTGGTCCTGTGATCCTGGTCTCTCCTGGGTGGTAGCTTTGCTGGTTCCCTGAAAATCTCCTCATGCTTCCCTAAGATCTTCTCAAGTTCTATGGACTGCCTAGGTGATAATTGATCCACCCGTCCTGTTTTTTCTTCTAGCTTTGTTTATTTCAAACTCCCAACTAAAGTCATAGCCTCAATTTTTGTTTCCTTTAGTAAAGCCTATGGAGCCACCACTTTCCTAGCCAAAGTAGGATCCCCTCTAATCATCACCTCCCTTTCTCCTTGGACAAAACTCATAGTTAATTTTCTCCAATTGATCTTGACTTCCCCTAATGAAGCCAACCATGATACCTAATATCAGATCTACTCCTCTGAGTTTAGATAGATAAAATTTCTCCTTTACTTCCAGCCCTTCCAACACAACTAAAACATCCCTACAACATCCGCTTGTGACCTTCTTGTGGCCATCTGCCAAGCATATTTTATAGGGAGCAATTTCTTCTATCCCCAAACCCAGTTCTTTTACCAGTTTGGCAGAAATAAAGTTATGGCTGACTCCACTATCAATCAATACCATCACCCGTCTTCCTTTTACCTCACCCAATAACTTCATTGTGTTGGTTGGCGTCAATCCTCCAGCTGAGAATGCTGACAATTCCATTTGTTTCTGCTCCATTTCATCCATCTCTTCCCTTTCTTCTACTTCCTCATCTGTTAGGGTATAAGGTGGGAGGTAATCATAAGGGTTGGAAAGTATATGAGAAGGAGAAGAAAGGTAGGAGAGAAGTGAGGCCGAACGGTGGAAGGCGTTGAGTGGTCCAGCCAAACGGTGGAAGGCAGTGAAGCGCTGGGGCTGAACGGTAAGAGGTAGGGGGAAGCAAGCCAAACGGTGGAAGGTGCTGAAGAGTTGAAGCTGACTGGTAGGAGGCCGGTGGAAGACCAATTCGAACGGTGGAAAGCGGAGAGAGGCCAAACTGAACGGTGGAAGGCGGGGAGCGATCAGGCCGAACGGTGGACAATGGGGAGCGAGCAGGCCGAACGGTGGAAGGCGAGGAGCGATCAAACCGAACGGTGGACAACGGGGAGCAAGTAGGCCGAACGGTTATAGGCTGTGAGGATGGACGGGAACTAATTACAGTAAAAGGAGTCACATTCGAGGAGAATATTCAGTATAAGTTAATTAGAGTAAATAAATATATTTCTCAGGGAAATATTCAATATAAGATATTTATAATTAATGATATATGCTAGGGAAATATACGGGGGATACTTATATTAAATATATGGATATTTATATTAAATGCAAATATATTTTAGGGAAATATTTAGTATGAGATAGATGGGAAATATTTTAGTACAAATAGAGCTAGGGTCTATTGTTGGTTATGATTTGGATTATTAAGTTTGTTGACAGGCGGCTACCGTTCTGTGAGGGAGGTTATGCTCCCAAGTAATTGAAGGAGGTTATGCTCCCAATTATGTTTGTTTACTTTTGTTTATTCATATATTACCATTAATAAAAGAAATTCATTCGTTCAATTCCATTCTTTCATTATTCTTTTGTTTTCTTCTGAGCGTTGAGAGTTCAGATACCTAACATCATCCTTCGCCGTAATCAAAACTCTAATACACTTTTTGGGACACCTGTGACCAGGGCTATTGGGCCCTCCATAATGAAAACAACTAGCCTCTTCCCTCCTCCGTATGTACTTTGGATATGGAAGGTTTCTTACCCCTTACTTCTGTTATTTCCTCCATCGTTACTGCTAATCTTGGGACCCCCAGTGGTAGTAGTTCCTTCCTTTCTTGTTGTACTAATTATAGTAATGAGAGATTTCCACTGTTATCTCTCTCATTACTCTAATTAGTTTCTCGCTCATCCTAACCACTGTGGCAGTTAGGATGCTTCCTCGCTGCTTCCAATCGTTCGGTTTGGTTGCTCCTGTTATCTGCCGTTCGCTCCGCATGCTCCTTGCCTCCCACCGTTCGGCTTGGTCGCTCGCCGCCTTCCACCGTTCGGCCTAGTCGCTCCCCCTTGTCTACCATTCGGCCAACTCGCTCCTCGTCTTCTACCGTTCAGTCCCTGTCTTCTACTGTTCGGTCCCCTCCTCTCTCTCTCCTATACCTTCTTCTCTCATATACTTTCCAGCCCCTAACATTAACCACCGCCTGATGATCAACCTTGTCCTCAAGGTTGAAATCTGGATATTGGTCTCTGATGGTCATGGCATCTTCCCATGTTGCTCCATTCGGTCCCCCCACTTGCCATTCTATTAACACTTGTTGCACCTCGTCCTCCCCTTGTTGTACTTGTCTTCTATCCAAAATTTTGATCGGTCAAAAGGAAGGTCCCTCCACCTGAAAATCTGTTGGCAATTCCTTCTCCACACTTCTTTCCCCCACTGCCTTCTTCAACTGGGATACATGGAAAATTGGATGTATCCGTGCGGTATCCTGTAATTGAAGCTTAAAAGCCACTTCTTCGATCTTCTGCGTGACTTGGAAAGGTCCAAAATACCGAGCAACTAACTTAGGATGCAATCTGGAAGGCATCGAAGTCTGCCTGTGTGGTATGATCTTTATGTACACCCATTCTCCCACCTCCACATCTGCTGGTCTCCTTGCTTTGTCGGCCTGCTTCACCATCAGTTCTTGAGCCCTTGCTAAATGAAATTTTAGTTGTTTTAGTGCTTCATCCCTTGTCTGCAACTCCTGGCCGACTGCTTCCACTAAGGTCTTCCCTGGTATGAAGTTGTGCAAAGAAAGGGGAGATCTCCCATACACTGTTTCAAACAAAGTACACCCCGCTGCTTCTTGGTAGCTAGATTGTACCAATACTCCGCCCATGGTAATACTAAACTCCATCCCTTTGGTTGTTCTGAGCAAAAACATCTCAGGTAACCCTCCAACACCCTGTTCAACACCTCGGTCTGCCCATCTGATTCAGGATGATAGGCGGTGCTCATCTTCAGTTGGGTCTCCTGCAGTTTAAACAACTCCTTCCAAAAGATACTTAGAAACAGTGGATCCCTGTCACTCACGATAGATATTGGTACCCCATGCAATCGGACAATCTCCTTAACAAACACTTCAGCTATGGTACGGGCAGAATAGGGGTGTTTCAGTGTTAAGAGATGCCCATATTTACTGAGACAGTCTACTACTACCAAGACAACATCATACCCGTGGGAAGAAGAAGAAGAAGAACAATTATAATAATAATAATAATAAAAATAATAAGAAGAACAATAAAAATAAGAATAATAATAATCTTAGTAATTGCAATAATAATAATAATAATAAAAATAATAGTAACAATAATTATAATAATAGTAATAATAATAATAAGTGCAGTGAATTTTTTTTCTATATTCTCCTTAACATGTGCAACTTTCTTTCCTTCACCAAGAAAATTATAGGACCCTTGTATGTTTATATATGGTACTCTTTGAAATAATATATATGTATTACTCTTGTGGAGAGGATGACAAATAATTATGCTATTGGCACACTAGGCAGCTCGCAACAAAGTCATTCACGGTTTTCTTCATCCTTATCCCATAAAGTGATTGTGTCACCTTGCGATACATCTGATAAACCCCAGAATGCCCTCCTGTTTGAGTCATGTGAAACTCTGCTATCAGCTTTAGGTACCCAGGCTGATTGAGCTGAAATCACAAGCCTTCCTTTATAGTGTAATTGGTCATGCTCCAGGGTAAAAGATGGATGCGAGTTTAGGTCCTTTTTCAGGTCTCCTATCACCTTCTTTAATGCTTCATCTGCCTCAACCTCCTCCAGAATCTCTCCAAAATCTTGCCAATAATGTCTGGCCACAACTCTCAACTCCTTTTCCTCCTCCGTGTCTCCTCCCTCCTTCGGGATAAGGCGTCTGCGACCCTGTCGGTGACCCCCGACTTGTACACGATTTCAAAATCATACCCTAGGAGTTTTGCAATCCAATTCTGCTGATTTTGAGTGGTGATGCGCTGCTCCAAAAGGTATCTAAGGCTCCTTTGATCAGTGTGAACCACAAATTTTTGACCCAATAGATAGGGTCTCTAGTGGTGTATGGCCATGACCAAAGCCATCAGTTCCTTCTCGTATATCGACTTACTCAACGATCCCTCTGATAACGCCTTGCTGAAGAAAGCAATGGGCCTTTTTCCTTGTATGAGAACCGCTCCCATTCCTCCTCCTGATGCATCACACTCAATATGGAAAGGTTGGTCAAAGTCAAGTAGAATCAACACTGGTGTCGTGGTAACGACCTTCTTCAATTTAGACATGGCTTCATCTGCTTGCTCTGTCCATGTAAACTGCCCTTTTTAAGTAGATCGGTCAATGGTTTGACAATTTTCCCATAATCCTTCATGAACCGCCTATAGTATCCTGTCAGACCCAGAAATCCCCTCAAAGCCTTCACCGATTTGGGCTTCTCCCAATCCACCACAGCCCTCACCTTGTCCTGGTCCATCTCAACACCCTTCTCCGATATCCGATGACCCAAATATCCTATATGGATTATGCCAAACTAACATTTTTTTTTTCTGTTGGCCACCCAATTGTTCTCCTCTAGCCTCCTTAGCACTAAACCGACATGCTCCAAGTGCTCCTCCCATGATCTGCTATACTCCAATATATCATCAAAGAACACGAGTACGAATTTCCTCAGGTAAGGCTGCATCAGGCTGTTCATCGCACTCTAGAAGGTTGTTGGTATGTTGGTGAGACCGAACGACATCACCATGAATTCTTAATGACCTTGGTGCATCCAAAAAGTTGTTTTCTCTATATCTCCTTCTCCCATCCGAATCTGGTGGTAGCCTGACTTCAAATCCACCTTCGAAAAATACTTGGCTCCTTTCAATTCATCTAATAACTCTTCTATTAATGGGATGGGAAATTTGTCAGGTACCGTAGCTTGGTTAAGGGCTCTACAATCCACACAAAATCTCCAGTTGTCATCCTTCTTCTTCACTAGTATCACCGGACTCGAGTATGGACTGGTGCTCAGCCTTATGACCCCTGTCTTCAGCATCTTGGTCACCTGCTTCTCTATTTCGCCCTTCTTCACATGGGGGTAATGATATGGTCTTACATTTACTGGATCCGTGCCCTCTTTTAGTGGTATCTGATGAACCATGCCTCTATCCGGAGGTAGCTCTCGGGGTTTGTGAAATACACTCGCGTACTGATCTAGAATATGATCCATTGCCTGATTCTGTTCCTCCGTCAGTTTATGACCGAACGGTCCTTCTTCCTCGCTCTTCCTTGTCCACCCTAGCTCCCATACCAACATCCAAGCTTCCACTTCCTTCATTTTGAACAAAGCTCCCGGTTCAACCAACCTTCGAGCTAAAGTGGGGTCCCCTTTTATGGTCCTTTTCTTCCCTCCTTGATCGAACACCATGGTCAATTCCCTCCAGTTCAGTGTTACTTCTCCTAGCTTGGCGAGCCACTCTCCCCCTAGTATCACATCAACTCCGCCCAGTTCGAACAGATGTAACCGTTCGATAACCTCTCTCCCATGTGAATTACTACCTCGTCAAAACATCCCCTCGTCTTCTTCCTCTGTCCATCTCCCAAGCTCACCAAATAAGGTGGAGTATCCACCACGGGTGATTCCAGCACTTTCACCATTTCGTTGCTTATGAAGTCGTGGTTAGCGCCACTATCAATCAGAATCAACACCTGTTTTCCTCCTATCTGTCCATACAATTTCATCGTTCTAGGCTGCGTTAGACCTCCAACCGAGAAGGCTGACAACTCCATTTGCATCTGATCAAGTTCGGTCTCCACTTCCTCTTCGTCTTCTTCCTCATCTTCTTCCAATATCGTCATCCGCAGGCTCCTTTCTGCGCATTGGTGACCTAGACCGCACGGTCCCCGACACCTGAAGCATCTCCCTTCTTCCCTTCATTTCAGAAATTCCGCATAAGGTAAATTCCTTATGTTTCTTTCCTTGTTTGTTAAAGTGTTGAGGACCAACCACATTAGATGCGTCTAGGAACTTTCTCCCAAGCCATCTCTTTTGTGTTTTGGTTGGATGCTTCCGGCGAGGGTTGCAACAATATCTCCGAAGGAGGGAATAATTCTCTAGAAGTTCGAGTTCTCCTTTTCCTCTGGGTTTCACTCAAGCCTTCAAGAAGAGGTTGTTGATTTTTCTTGCTCCTAGTATGAATTGCTTCCTGCATACACAAGAAACAAAACCCTAAAAAATACTTTTATATAAAAATAAAACAAAAACAAAAACAAAAACAAAAATCAAGTCAAATTCAATCAATAATCACACTACTTGAATAGTTAAACCAATGAGTTCCCGGCAACGGCACCAGAAACTTGTTAAGGGTCTGGCAAGTGTACCAGATCGTATCAAGTAGTAATAAAACGGTAAGACCGAGTATCGTCTCCCAAAGGACTCTTAGGCCTAAACTTTCATGTGCTTTAATTTATTAAGACTTGATGAAACGAAAATTAGGGTTTTTATATGCAAATAACGAAAATTGAAATATGCATGCAAAATGGTTGATCAATTGACAGTTGAATGTAATATGGATGAATGATATTGTTGGGGTTTACGAATCCTCCTAATCCACTCTTATATATCTTTTAATAATTCTACTCTTTCATTATTGTTAATGCAACTTTCTAAATTACCCTAATCTCAATGTCTTGGTGAAGAGAGCCTATTCCTAATTACTAGTTTACTATGTCTAGTCTCCTTAGTAATTATTTGTGCATTATTTTAACTTGCGCAGAAGCTTAAAACAATTGGGTCTCCTATTCCTATGTCTACGTAATATTGCTTCTAAGAGATCTTCCTAGATCTAGACTACCCATACGTGTCCATACTGATAATCAAAGAGCATGCAATTGAATAATGTCTTATCTCAAAGCATGAATTACAATGGAGGAAATATTCTAACGAATAATGAAATCAAGCATATGAACGAAGAACAATTCAATATATGAGAGTTTGAAAGGATTACATCATTTTCCCCAACAACAAAAGGGGTTTAGTTTGCCATTGTCTTGGTGAACTAGATGAAAAGAATGAAGATGATGGAAAGATAAACCCTAGAATTGTAGGTTGGAGCTTTCACATCCAAAATCCGCCTCCAAGAGGTGAGAAAGAGTGTTTCTGCATCTTCTTCTGCCAAAAGATGACCTCTAAGAGTCGCATTGATCTATTTATAAACTATGACAAATTAAAGAAAACAAGCCCAAGTCCAAAGTACAGCGCTCACCTGTCATATTTGCTCACTGGTTTCTACAAGATCAGGCCCTCATGGAGCTCTAATATCACTTGTTGCAAATTCAAAACAGTGAGCAGATAACCACTACTATTGATTAACTGATATGGCCAATATATAGCCTTACACAAAATACACAAAAAACTATAACCCACGTTTTACAACCTACTAATACGGAGAATAACTAGGAAAACATTATCTAAATCCCTAAAAGATAGGGATTATTGATAGCACTAACTAACAAACATGAAATATTCAAAGCACTAACTAACATACTTGAAATCTAATTTAAATCTACAATAAGACTCAAATTAAAGACTTAACAAACTTCAACATTTTAACTTTTTCTCAGATTTCCATTTGGTTCTGATTTCTTCTTTGATTTGGTTTATAGTCACTTGTGATGACATGAAAGATCGGGATCTTGAAGGCAGAAAAAATGTGTGTATGATGTTGATTGCAAATATCGATGGAGAATTATGTCCATCTACAGTTACACAGTTCTTGCAGAGGCATACTTTAGTATCAGCTAGAATCTTAATTTTTCCAAATTTGTCATCGGATGTATATACCAGGGGAGCCATTATATTGGATTCTGAAAAAGAGCTCCAAAAGATGTGGGGCTTTCTAAATGATCCCAACTGCATCATAACGTCTTCAACTGGCAGGTATTCCGTATGTATACTTCTTAAATATGATGTTTGCAGCTATAAATAATCTACTTTCATTTTTGGTTCAATTGTGAAAAGTAAACGTCTGTGTTAATCCACTAAATGTTGAAACAGGGCTTGTTAATTCTTTTTGAAGTAATTATTTTAATAATTTAACTACGATGCCTACAAAATTCTGAATATATTTAAATATTTTATATTTACTTTTACTATTTTAGAATTAATCTCTTCACTATTTTTCCCAGGCCATGGGTGATACTTGAAAAGCTAGTGGGGCTAAAAGAAATTAAATCATCAATAGGAACATTTGGGCATACATCAGAGGTAACTTTCGTACACAAATTTCTTTACTCCTTTTTTGCTTCCATTTCCCGGCTTAGTACATGGAAATTGTTCGAGACTATATGATTACCAAATGGTCAAATTTGGACACCAGGAAAATCGTTAAATTTATGATAGAGTAATAGGGGCACCTAGTCCAATCGAGAAACCGTATGCAGTGAGGGTAATCATCATCTTAAAAGTTGGTTTTTTAAAATTAAGTATAGATTCACTTGTTAAGATGATATTAGGGTTTTTCCTTTGGAAGATTTGTAGGATATATTGGGTCATCTATTATCATGCTATTAGTGGATCACTTATAAATATATATTTCCACAAGATATTCAATCCTCCGCATTAAAAATATTACATCGATTAGAAATGTAATTAAATTTTGTATAAAAATAAGTATACATTAGTTGTGCCAACCAATGTCTTATATTACGATTGTATTCACTCTTCTATTGTGATTAGGATGACAAAAGCTTAATCCAACTTATTTTGGTACAACCCCTCAATAGCCATCTGAACTGGGATGACATTTCAACAAAATGAGCCAAAACTTTTTATTTTTATTTTTATCTTTTAATTTTTTTATTTTTCTTATATATATATATATATATATATATATATATTTAATCATATAAATATTTTTTAAACTTTTAATTAATTAATGTTTTTAATTGAATAAATTAAAATAACTATTATATTTATATATTAAATTATTTTTATAACTAATAATTTGAACTTTATAAATATTAATGATTTAAATTACAATCTTATTATTACATATTTATCTTTTAAAAAAAAAGTATATTTAAGAAAAAGACAACTCTTTAATTTAACGGATTAGACAGACTGGTCATAACATATTGATGGGCTGAAAATGTTCTATCTTAATAGTAACCCATTGCAGTTCTCGACATGCTTCCTAACTTGTTGGCTTAATGATTCTATCTTTCGCAGAGTATATCACGAAAAGGAAAGAGTGGAACAAGCAACGATTTGAAGGTTCTACACCCAGGAACTCAAGAATTTAAGAGAGCTAGTGATATGAGGAATTTGCTTTTGGAATTTATTAGTCATCAAGAGCGACTACATAAGAGACTTGCACTTGAGGAGAGAAGAATATTTGCTGATGAACAACCTACTTGTTCGGATTAAGGGATATATAAAAGAAAAAAATGAAGGGAAAGAGACTGGAAAATGTTTTTCTACTGATTTTGTATGTAATTGAGCAGATATTGTAAATATAACCATACTAGTAGGGTATGGATATGCTCCTTTCCCCAAGATTGTTGTTGGGTTATTAAAGACGGTAAAATTATTTGAGAATATTGAAATACGTTTCTATACTAGAAAATTCAGTGCTTGTTATGGAATGTGTTAAGTCTTCTATTTTACACCTTTTCTAACAGTTTGTCACTTTGAGGCACGAAAAGTGAGAGTATAAATTTATAGTTTTCCCTTGTCGGAAAATGATAATTTATAGCATATTTATATGATTAAGTATTTGACTATTCATTATGAGGGTTGAAGATGACATTCTGTGCTCTAGAGTAAAGGGAGTCGATATTAAACTTACTGATGACATGTGGATCAATCGGATTGAAGGTGAAAAATGTCACCTAGGAATAGAGGGTTTCCTTAAGTACACTAAGTATCAAAATACTCTGAGGAACCCTGATGACTGCAGAGACCATTCCAATTACAAAACTGGTGGGACGAAGACAGATGATCGACTTGCTATCCTATAACAATTATAGTGATATTGACAAGAATAATAGTAATAATTACCCACTATTATATATAATAATAATATTATTATACTATAATGATATCATTATCAATTATTAACAAGGTACCTAGTTGATTATTATTCTTATCTATTATTGATAATATTATAATAATTATAATAATAACGATAGGTTATTACTTAAATATAATCATTATTATCAATATTATTATTAATAATAATGATTATATTGTAATGACACTAATATTAACCTTATTATTCTTATGATTAATTACAATTATTGTCAATCATTAGTAAAATTGTTATTAATAATAATAATTATTATGGTACCCTTATAATAATACAATACAATAATACAATACACACAACGGTACAAGAATAATAAGAATTATTAATTATACTATTATCATTAATGGAATAATTATAATAGTAACAATACCAATATTATTATTAGGCACATTGGTGATTATTATTATTATTATTATTATACTATCAGGGTAATAATATTATTATAATAGCTGTAAATACCATAATTAGTACTATTCTACCATACTAACTTAGGTCTTACCATTCTTATTAACCTATTATTTAACTCTAAGAATATACTATTATCATTATATACCATATTATTATCAATATTAGAGGGTAATAATATTATAATATTACCTAATATTAATATCATTATATTATTATTATTATTATTATTATATTATTATTATTATTATTATTATTATTATTATTATTATTATTATTATTATTATTATTATTATTGTAACATCCAAAAATATATAGCAATGTATATAGATATAGGATGCAACAGTCATAATTAAAGAAAGCAGTGAGAGTAGTAGATAACTGTATATGTATAAATTACAGTCGTCCAAAATAGAAGGGAATTAAAACGAATAATAAGGAAAGTACAAAGGTCTTTCAAAATATGATAAGCTAAAAAGAAATAAAAACAACATGAACGCCTAAGCACTAGGTGTTGGATCTTCCTCGGTCTCTAACGCCTGCTCCAGAGGTACATCATCACCTACTGCTCACATCCAAAGGATTGGATGATCATCGTAAGGGAGGAAGGCAAACACACACAACATACAAGTGCAAGGGTGAGCTAGGTTTCAAACAAACATACACATCAAAGCAAAGTTATCTAACATTACCGAAAGCGTAGATTTACATTCAAGCGTACAAGTCATCATAATAATAAGCACATATTTCATCACTTAACCAAAATCAATCATCTTAACATGCAAAGACTCCTAGACACGTCCGGACATAGAATGAATGTAGAGCTGGGGCGGGTTGTGCACTTGTGATGGCCCCTGCTACTTTGCAAAGCCATTGCCGAGGGGTTCCACCCGACCATACACAAGGCTAGTCCGTTACCGCGGTATAGGCCTACAGTGAAAGCGCCTACCCTAGGACCTCCCACTACTCCCACCACACGCATCAATCCTCTCTAAGTGAGAATGAAAGACCGTTGGAGCGTTAGGGATAACCCCCCATATGGAAGCCTCTCACCATTCAATCAATACACTAACAGATCTCACCGAGAGATCATAATTTCATAACCAAATCCAACCACTTTAATCAAATGATATACCTCTTTGATTCATCAAACATACAATTTCATAGTAATTCAAGTGCATTCTTACTAAATTGTCTCATACCAAACCCATATACCATCATACAACATCAACCATGTCATAAAACAACTCATACATTACATACTTTCACAAAACCAACACTTATTAACACAAATTTCTTTAGGACTTTTAGTTATTAATACTTAAGTAATTCAAACAGCCATGAGACCCTCACCAATGGATCCGGAAGGGTCAAAAACCCCCAGAACGACCTAGAGAACGTCCAAAACGGACCTCTGGAACTCCCGAAACGTCAAAAACAAAAACGACAACAGAAATAGTGTGCTGAATACCATTCAGGTGGCGCCCAGCGCCATTCAGGTGGCGCCCAGCGCCAGGAAACAGAACCAAATGGTGCCCAGCGCCAGGAAACAGAACCAAATGGCGCCCATCGTGGATTCTGCAGGTTTTATGCAGATTTTGCACAACTCACACCCCTAAGTTCCGTTTTAGACCTTTTTATGAATTTCTAATCATTATAACTCGAAATTTATGTGTATTTAAACTTGTCTAAAGGTGTATAAACATTCCTAACCTCAATTCCTAACAACTATGCATAGATTTACACTCAAGAACCTCAATTCTCTCAACTTATCTACCCAAATCTAATTTTACTAGTTAGATACTGTTTTTACAACTTTTAAGGCTTCTAATAAGTCACAATTGACTCAATCAAATCGTCCCCACTGTCCACTTACACCCTAGATTTCAATTACTCAAAAACACCCTCTCACTTCCTCTAAACTCACTCAAAACACTAGTTTTTCCTCAACTTAAGGGCTCAATTCTAAATTTATCACTTAAGGACTGTTTTTCTTCATTTTGACACTTCTAACAAGTCATATTTGACTTATCTATGTGGTCTAAACTGGTCAATACTCTTTATGACTCCAACTTCCAAATTTGACTACCTTAGTTCCTTTAATATAGCCTAAAACACCTTGATTTACCTAGCTTTTCCTTTAAGATCTTTCACAACAGTATTCTACTTCCTTTTAACACTCTATAATTCTCATTGCCTCTCATCCAATCTACTTTATTAGCTACCAACCACAGAATCAACATTTGAATATCACATAACAATTTACTCATACATGCATTTTATCAAACTTCAATTCAAAATAGCAATATTTCATCCAAATCACTTCGAATTACACTCTTCAAACAAAACTTACAAATCATGCAACCAAAGATTCATCACAAAAGAAAAGAAATCTAGCTCCCCTTACCTCTACGGTGCACGATCAACTCAAGGGATGATCCTAGACCAAGTACTTTGACCCCAAGGTGTGAGAATCACCTAAAATCATCAATTGATGATGGAAAACGAATTTTAGGACTAGATTGAAGTTAAATTAAGAAAGAAAACGAGATGGGTTGCATGCAACAAGAATTCACATGCTAGAAACCCTAGGGCAAAGGGGAAAGAGGGCTTTCTTACCGGTTGGATGAAACGGAAAATCAATCGGTAGAAACGCAGCTCTTGGAGTCTTGAATGCTTAGGTAGCTTCAATTTTAGAATCCAACGGTTAGAATCTGAGTTATGGTAGATAGAAGGTAGAGGAATGAAGAAGAAGAAGAAGGAGAAGAAGAAGGAGGGAAGTTGTATGTTTCTACAAAGTGTATTATTTTTTTTTTCAAGGCTTTACATTCTCCCCAACAACAAAATTTTTGTCCTCGAAAATTAAGACTTACCAGAAAATAGGTGGGGATAAGACTCCTTCATCTCTTCCTCTTTCTCCCAAGTAGAATCGTCGGTCCTGCTCTCCTATATGACTTTAATTAGTCTAGCGGTTTTCCCGTCTAATCGCTTTGCTAGTCTCACATCTACTTTGACCGGCTGCAGTTCAATAGAGAGATCTTCCTTCACTTGCACATCGTCAACTTCCAATACGTGAGAGGGGTCGGGAACATACTTCCGAAGCTGAGATACATGAAAGACTGGGTGGAGATTAGCTAGCTGAGGAGGCATAGCTATCTCATATGCTACTGGTCCGATGCGTCTAGAAATCTGGTAAGGTCCAAGGTATCTGGGAGAAAGCTACTTAGCACGAATGGCCTTTCCTACTCCAGTAGTAGGCGTCACACGGAGGAATACATGGTCACCTGCTTCGAATTCCAAAGGTCTGCGCCTTTTATCTGCGTATGATTTCTGCCTACTCTGTGAGGCTCTCATCCTTTCTTGAATTACTCTCACCTTTTCCGTCGTTTGTTGCACTATCTCTGGTCTAGTCAACACAGATTCTCCATCCTGGAACCAACATAAAGGTGTTCTGCAACGCTTCCCATAAAGAGCTTCGAATGGTGCCATTCCAATACTGGCTTGATAACTGTTGTTGTACGTGAATTCCACCAATGGTAACACCTCATCCCAGACTCCTAGATGGTCAAGAACACACGTTCTCAGTAAATCTTCCAATGACTGTATGGTTCTCTCAGACTGTCCGTCTGTCTGAGGATGGTAAGCAGAACTCATCTGGAGTCTACTGCCCATCTCACTTTGCAAGGTTTGCCAAAAGCGAGATGTGAAGCGTGTGTCTCTGTCAGATATAATACTGGAAGGTACACCATGTAATCTGACTATCTCCTTGATGTACAACTGGGCTAACTTCTGCATAGGCATCTTCAAATTAATTGCCAAGAAGTGGGCACTCTTGGTCAATCTATCAATTATTACCCAGATGACATCATGTTTTCTGACAGTGTGTGGCAAATGAGTGACAAAATCCATAGCAATACTGTCTCATTTCCACTCAGGGACCTCTAGCTGCTGCAACATACCTCCTGGCCTCTGGTGTTCTATCTTAGCCTTCTGACAGGTAAGGCAAGAAGACACAAACCGAGCTACATCACCTTTCATGCCTGACCACCAAAATGACTTCTTAAGGTCCTGATACATCTTAGTCATGCCTGGGTGCATGCTAAAACGACTCCGGTGACCTTCTTCTAATATCAACCGTTTCAGTTCTTCATCATTTGGTACATAGGTTCTACCTCTGAACCTCAAGAGATCATCTGTACCTGTGTCAAAATCTTTTCCTTGCTCCGTGCCAATTAAAGCTTTTGACTTTTGAAGCTCGGGGTCTAAGAGTTGCCCCTCTCGGATTCGATCAAAGATCCCACTAGATATCACCAGTTTGCAACATCTTATACCATCAGGTTCAAATTCCACATCCAACTTTAGATCACTAAAGCTTTCCACCAGTTCCAATTCTTTAACCATCAAAGCAGAAACATGTAATGATTTTCTGCTTAAGGCATCAGCAACTACATTGGCCTTCCCTGGATGGTAAAGAAGATTAAAGTCATAGTCTTTCAAGAACTCCATCCACCTTCTCTGTCTCATATTAAGCTCCTTTTGATCAAATAGATATTTCAGGCTCTTGTGATCACTGAACACCTGAAATTGGGCTCCATACAAATAATGCCTCCATATCTTGAGAGCAAACACCACTGCAGCTAATTCCAAATCATGTGTAGGGTAGTTTCTCTCATGAATCTTGAGTTGTCTTAAGGCATATGCAACAACCCTTCTTTCCTGCATCAAGACACATCCTAGTCCCTGGTAGGACGCATCACAGAAAACCTCAAAAGGTTTATCTGTGTCAGGAATGGCCAACACTGGAGCACTAGTCAATCTCTGCTTCAACTCCTGGAAACTTGCCTCACAACGGTCTGTCCATGCAAATGGAGTGTCTTTTCTAGTTAGTTGCGTCAAAGGGGCTACAATCTTAGAAAAATCTTCAATGAAGCGACGATAGTAGCCTGCTAACCCAACAAAACTCCTGACCTCAGTGACTGACTTTGGTCTTTCCCATTGCAACACGGCTTGAACCTTGGCCGGATCTACAGAAATCCCATCAGCTGATATAATATGACCAAGGAACTGCACTTCTTTCATCCAGAATTCACATTTAGAAAGCTTGGCGTATAGCTTCCTTTCCCTCAATATCCCCAACACCGTTCTAAGATGATCAGCATGTTCTTCTTCACTCTTAGAATAAATGAGAATGTCATCTATGAAGACGACAACAAATTTATCTAAGAAATGCCGGAAAATTCTATTCATGTAATCCATGAATATGGCAGGGGCGTTAGTCACACCAAAGGGCATGACCACATACTCGTAATGGCCATATCTGGATCTAAAGGCTGTCTTCTGAACATCATCCGCCTTAACCAATATCTGGTGGTAGCCAGACCGTAGATCAATCTTGGAAAATACAACCGCTACATATAGTTGATCCATCAAGTCATCAATTCTAGGTAAAGGGTACTTATTCTTGATGGTCAATTTGTTAAGTTGCCTGTAATCCACACACAACCTTGAACTGCCATCCTTTTTCTTCACAAGCAACACCGGCGCGCCCCAAGGAGAAACACTAGGCCGGATGAATTGTTTCTCCAACAACTCTTCAATCTGCTTTTTCAACTCAGCCAATTCAGCCGGCGCCATGCGATATGGGGCTATAGAAATAGGCCTGATCCTGATACAATGTCTATAGAAAACTCCACTTCTCTCAGAGGAGGTAAGCCAGGAATTTCCTCAGGAAACACATCTAGGAACTCACTGACTACCGAGAGGTCTACATCGGAACATCCTTGATTAACATCCATGTGTGATAGTATTAAGAAGCAACATGCGCCTTCTATCAAGTCTTGTCTCAACACACCAAGAGTCAACGGTAGATAATCTTCTTCACTAGGAAATATTAGCTTCTTCTCTCCACAATCGATGAGAATGCGATTGGCAGATAGCTAATCTATCCCTAGGATGACATCTAAACCCTGCAAAGGTAAACATATCAAGTTTACCTTGTACCGGCGTCCCTCAACCACTACTGGACATCTAACACAAATTGTAGATTGCTTCACTGTTAGCAAAATGATGAAGATGAAGTTTTGATGATGTCCAAATCAAGTCAAGACCAATCAAGAAAAATGAAGAAACTTGTTGAAGACTTGTATCATAGCTTAAAGCTTTTGTAATAATTAGTATTTGATGCATAGAACTTAGGAAAACTTAGTGTATTTGATTTTGTATAAGTTAGAAGTGTAAAAATACATTCAGAGTCAAAAATACACTGATTTAATCGATTAACCCAGGCTGTTAATCGATTAATCCAGAGATGAATTGAAGAAGACAAGCTTCAGTGAGTTAATCGATTGACCAGGGGTGTTAATCGATTAACGTTAATCGATTAACTTGGGGAGTTAATCGATTAACCTAGTTTCCGTTGGAGAAACTAGCCATTTTTCGAGCTGTTGGACTATCCGTTGGTTTGTCCTTTAGTGGTTAATCGATTACCACTTAAGTTAATCGATTAACACAGGTCAGAATGGCTGAAAATGAAAATGGAAGAGCCTTTGGCTTGAGTCTATAAATAGACTCTCATTTGCCTTCAACCAGGCACCACAAAAGATCCATAAGAACTAAGACTCTTCCCTTGTGCTAAAACACTCAGAACTCTTTGAGAAGTGTGTTTGTTGCTCGGCTTGTGAAACTCGCGTCTGTAGAGCTGGTGAAGTGCTGCTACGGTGACAGAGGAAATAGCTGGTTCATCCTTGGTGTGTCTAAGGAGGTGTGTGGAAGAGGATCATCCTTGGTGTGTCTGAGGAGGTGGTTCATCCTTGGTGTGTCTAAGGAGGTGTTCATCCTTGGTGTGTCTAAGGAGGTGTTCATCCTTTGTGAAGTATTCGAAGGAGGTGTTCATCCTTTGTGAAGTATTCGAAGGAGGTGTCTCATCCTTTGTGAAGATTCAAAGGAGGTGTAGTCTAATCTCTTGTGGCTTCAAGAGAGGTGGTATTCTAAACTCTTACAAGTTAATTTTCTTTGTGACTATTAATTGTAATTGTTTTGTGATAGTGGAAGTTAATCTAGTTTTAGATTAACAACTGGACGTAGGATTGGTAAGATCCGAACCAGTATAAAAATCATCTGTGCAAAATTCTCTCAACCTTACTCTTTTACTTGTTGGTATTATTTGCATAGTAAGATAAATTAAGTAGAAATTAAAAGGCACAAGTTTGAGTTAAAAACCCTCTTGGTTTGTTATACCACGCTAACCATTCCGCTGCAAACCCACTCTGACAATTGGTATCAGAGCTTGCTTTGATAGTTATTCAAATGGCAGGATCTTATCAGACTTTTAAAGAGGGAGCTTCTATCAATAGACCACCACTATTCACAGGTGAAAATTATGCATTTTGGAAAGTAAGAATGCAAATATTTATTGAGTCTGTTGATATTGATATTTGGGAAGCTGTTGTGCATGGTCCTTTTGTTCCTACTAACAATATGCAGGAACCTAAACCTCGTGATCAGTGGACTCTTGAAGATAAGACAAGAGCACAATACGATGTAAGAGCTCGTGACCTTATTTCATCTGCTTTAATTATTGATGAGTTTTACAGGATATCTGTCTGTAAGACTGCTAAAGAAATATGGGAAGTGCTGAGAGTAACCCACGAAGAAATAGATGAAATTAAGTGTGCTCAAAACAACGCATTGATCATGGAAGAGTATGATTCAAACTCTTCATCAAGCACAACATCAAGAATGGGCGATTCTGATGAGCAAGCATGCACTTGTTTAGTAGCAGACGATGACACTGGAAGCCAAGTAAGTACATCTAGCGATTCTGATAATCATAGTCAATTTAGTGAAAATGAATTGCATGAAACTTATGCTGCTCTACTTGTAGAATCTAAAAAATTAGTTAAAGCTCATAAGAAATTGAAAAAGGATTTCAAAAATTTTAAATCAAAATTTGAAAATATTCTAGAAGAAAATAATAATTTGAGAACAAATTTTGAAAATATTCTTGATGAAAATAAAAATTTGAAAAAGGATTTTAAAAATTTAAAATTAGATTTTAAAAATATTTTTGAAGAAAATAAAAATTTAAAATCAGATTTTGAAAATATTTGTGAAGAAAATAAAAACTTAAAATCAGATTTTGAAAATATTTTTGGAGAAAATAAAAATTTAAGATCAAATTTTGAAAATATGCTTGAAGAGAATAAAAATTTGAAAAATAAAATTTTATCCTTTGAAAAGGGAAAATTTGCTAGTAGTGAAGAATGCCTATCTTGTGTTAATTATAAGCAATTACTAGATAAAACAACCTTAGGAGAATGTAGTAAAATTAATTATCATAAGGTTGGTAAAAATAAGCATGTTCCTAAAATCAAGAACAAATATAGTAATAGAACCCATAGAAATTGGATAGAAAAAGGAACAACTCATAGGAACCCAAATATTGTATCATGCTTTTATTGTATGAAAAAGGGTCATACATCAACTAAATGTAGAATTAAGCATTATGGTGTTCCTAGTGGTAGATATATTTGGGTTGTAAAATGATCTCAATTTCTTTGTTTTACCCAAATAAAAATGTTTTTTTTAATATTTAAAATTTTAAGAATTTTTGTTATTAAAGTTTTTTTTTTTTAAAACAACAAAAATTTTTGAAAATTTTTTATTCCAAGCATGTTGTCTTTGATAAAATTGTAGACCTTGAGGCACAACCTCTTGAGTCAGTTGAATTAGATGCATGTAATGATGAAGACCTGCAGAAGACAACAAAAGAAGAAAAGAATAATGAAAATCCCCAAGACGAAGATCTCAAAAGAATATCTTTACACAATGAATTTGGAGATATATCTAAAGGGGTAACATTAGAAGGGGATCTAGGATTTTTAGAAATCTCTTAGGATTGCATTTATTATTGTGCATTGTTTTTGCATTTTGAAAAATCAACCATATTTTAAAATTCCTATATTATATGGTTCAATGCATGATTTTTTTAAAGTTCTTTATCCCAAAATTATATGCTTTAAATCTCCTAATGTGTATGTTTAAATGAAACTTTAAATTTGAAATATATTTTAGCTCATATGCATACATGCTTTTATTAAGGGGGAGCATTATCTTAGGGGGAGAACATGAAACACAACTTTTTAATTATGATAAAAAAGGGGGAGAAATAGTTTAAAGCTTATTATTATTCTCTAATTTCTTCCTAGTTGTGTTTTTGTAAGAACAGATTATCATCAAAAGCTTTAAATCAAAGGAAATTTTGATCATCATCAAAAAGGGGGAGATTGTTAGCAAAATGATGAAGATGAAGTTTTGATGATGTCCAAATCAAGTCAAGACCAATCAAGAAAAATGAAGAAACTTGTTGAAGACTTGTATCATAGCTTAAAGCTTTTGTAATAATTAGTATTTGATGTCTAGAACTTAGGAAAACTTAGTGTATTTGATTTTGTATAAGTTAGAAGTGTAAAAATACATTCAGAGTCAAAAATACACGGAGTTAATCGATTAACCCAGGCTGTAAATCGATTAATCCAGAGATGAATTGAAGAAGACAAGCTGCAGTGAGTTAATCGATTAACCAGGGGTGTTAATCGATTAACATTAATCGATTAACTTGGGGAGTTAATCGATTAACCTAGTTTCCGTTGGAGAAACTAGCCGTTTTTCGAGCTGTTGGACTATCCGTTGGTTTGTCCTTTAGTGGTTAATCGATTACCACTTAAGTTAATCGATTAACACAGGTCAGAATGGCCGAAAATGAAAATGGAAGAGCTTTTGGCTTGAGTCTATAAATAGACTCTCATTTGCCTTCAACCAGGCACCACAAAAGATCCATAAGAACTAAGACTCTTCCCTTGTGCTAAAACACTCAGAACTCTTTGAGAAGTGTGTTTGTTGCTCGGCTTGTGAAACTCGCGTCTGTAGAGCTGGTGAAGTGCTGCTACGGTGACAGAGGAAATAGCTGGTTCATCCTTGGTGTGTCTAAGGAGGTGTGTGGAAGAGGATCATCCTTGGTGTGTCTGAGGAGGTGGTTCATCCTTGGTGTGTCTAAGGAGGTGTTCATCCTTGGTGTGTCTAAGGAGGTGTTCATCCTTCGTGAAGTATTCGAAGGAGGTGTCTCATCCTTTGTGAAGATTCAAAGGAGGTGTAGTCTAATCTCTTGTGGCTTCAAGAGAGGTGGTATTCTAAACTCTTACAAGTTAATTTTCTTTGTGACTATTACTTGTAATTGTTTTGTGATAGTGGAAGTTAATCTAGTTTTAGATTAACAACTGGACGTAGGATTGGTAAAATCCGAACCAGTATAAAAATCATCTGTGCAAAATTTTCTCAACCTTACTCTTTTACTTGTTGGTATTATTTGCATAGTAAGATAAATTGAGTAGAAATTAAAAGGCACAAGTTTGAGTTAAAAACCCTCTTGGTTTGTTATACCACGCTAACCATTCCGCTGCAGACCCACTCTGACATTCACTATCCCAGAAGCGGGAGTAGATACAGTCAAGTCATACTGTAGCTCTCTCACTGGCAACCCCAAAATATAGCCTAAAACACCTTGATTTACCTAGCTTTTCCTTTAAGATCTTTCACAACAGAATTCTACTTCCTTTTAACACTCTATAATTCTCATTGCCTCTCATCCAATCTACTTTATTAGCTAACAACCACAGAGTCAACATTTGAATATCACATAACAATTTACTCATACATGCATTTTATCAAACTTCAATTCAAAATAGCAATATTTCATCCAAATCACTTCGAATTACACTCTTCAAAAAAAACTTACAAATCATGCAACCAAAGATTCATCACAAAAGAAAAGAAATCTAGCTCCCCTTACCTCTAGGGTGCACGGTCAAGTCAAGGGATGATCCTAGACCAAGTACTTTGACCCCAAGGTGTGAGAATCACCTAAAATCATCAATTGATGATGGAAAACAAATTTTAGGACTAGATTGAAGTTAAATTAAGAAAGAAAACGAGATGGGTTGCATGCAACAAGAATTCACATGCTAGAAACCCTAGGGCAAAGGGGAAAGAGGGCTTTCTTACCAGTTGGATCAAACGGAAAATCAATCGGTAGAAACGTAGCTCTTGGAGTCTTGAATGCTTAGGTAGCTTCAATTTGAGAATCCAACGGTTAGAATATGAGTTATGGTAGATAAAAGGTAGAGGAATGAAGAAGAAGAAGAAGAAGAAGAAGAAGAAGAAGAAGAAGAAGAAGAAGAAGAAGAAGAAGAAGAAGAAGGAGGAGGGAAGTTGTATGTTTCTACAAAGTGTATTATTTTTTTTTTCAAGGCTTTACAATAATTATTATTATTATTATTATTATTATTATTATTAGGTTTAATACCTATTTTGGTCCCTCCTTTGGGAGGGTTTGTTCAAAGTGGTCCCTCCTTTTTTCAAAAGTTCACTTAAGTCCTACCTTTTGCAAAAACTGTTCAAAGTGGTCCTTCCTTTTTTCAAAAGTTCACTTAAGTCCTACCTTTTGCAAAAACTGTTCAAAGTGGTCCTTTTTGCTAACGACGTTAACTTTCTTAACGGCACACTTTGAACAGTTTGCTGAGGTGTAACGTTTTGGCTGTTAGCAAAAAGGTAGGAAACTGTTCAAACGGTTGAAAGTGTGCCGTTAAGAAAGTTAACGCCGTTAGCAAAAAGGACCACTTTGAACAGTTTTTGCAAAAAGTAGGACTTAAGTGAACTTTTGAAAAAAGGAGGGATCACTTTGAACAGTTTTTGCAAAAGGTAGGACTTAAGTGAACTTTTGAAAAAAGGAGGGACCACTTTGAACAAACCCTCCCAAAGGAGAGACCAAAATAGGTATTAAACCTTATTATTATATTGAGGCAATAATCATATTACTATCATAATATGGTACCATATTATAATAATAGATGGTATCCTATTTAATTAGGATACCTTGTTACTGTTACCATTACTCGATAGCTATGATAATTATCATTCGTATAATTATCATACCTATAATTATATGTATAATTATATGGTAATTATAATAAAATATAATTATAGATATGATAATTACTATTAAGATTATTACTCGTAATAATGACTATGGTACCATTATTATACTTTATTGATAATGATAATAATATTATTCGCTAATAATAATAATATCCATAGTATTATAATATATTAGTATACCGTTAAAAATCATTATTAATAATAATAATTATATATTATTATTATTACCTTAATAATATGTAAGGTATCATTATAATATATAGTTCCATAATAGAGATATAATTATGTAGCCAATATTAGTAGGTCCTCATATATAACCATACCTTAATAAAATACCAATGCGAATAGTATTGTTATTATTATGTTCCTATATTAGTGTACTATTAGGAAATAGGGTAATAGTACCATAATATTATTAGGGTGTTTCGGTAGATAATTTGCGAGACTGAGAAATTAACCTGGCTGACGTGACTTTGACTCTTTCTGACGTTTGGACTGGTCGGATTGCTCGCTTTTCCTGGATCTTGACTGCTTGCTTTCCTTCACCTTTGACCATTTGGTGATCTTCAAGCTTTGACCGGAGGGGGGAGGTACCTGCAATGGCACTGCGACGCCCAAGTTAGACGTGTATTGAAGAGCCTCGGCTCTTGATTGAATATTTAGTGAAGGGTTTTCATTATTTGAGTATTTGAGAATATGAGTTGAATATGATTGGAAGGTGATTCGAAGTGTGATTGGAAGATGATTTGAAGATACCTAGCTTGTGGCCCTGACTCTCTCTTTATAATTTGTCTCATGAACCTTGAACTGATATAAGCACAATAAAATATAAACAGAATAAAATATAAACAGATTTACCTGAAAATCTAGTTAGTTGCTAAATATCTTTAAATAGATATTCTTGATTATTTTATATCTTTAATAAGATATATCGTAACCGCTCGGCCTTGATATCATACTGTACATTATGGCCCCCAAGTCCGAGTTAATCGTTTGGCTTTAGCCACGAATAACTATAGGACTTATAAGTTTGAGGGAAATTGAATTTGTTGTATAGGGGAGCGTGCTTTTAGGCGTTGCTTCTTATTTGGGCCGGACGGTTGAGTACATGTGACTCGTTCATTGTCAACTTCCTGGTTGATGAGAAGGATTTACCTCTCGGTTTTTTCTTCAACGAGAGGGATTTATCTCTCGGCCGAGAGGGATTTACCGCTCGGTCTTTGTTTTCAACTTTCTAGTTGACGAGAGGGATTTACCTCTCGATTTTTTCTTCAACGAGAGGGATTTACCTCTCGGCCGAGAGGGATTTACCGCTCGGTCTTTGTTTTCAACTTTCTAGTTGACGAGAGGGATTTACCTCTGGGTTTTTTAGTTGACGAGAGGGCTTTACCTCTCGGTTTTTTAGTTGACGAGAGGGATTTATCGCTCGGTCTTTGTTTTCAACTTTCTAGTTGACGAGAGGGATTTACCTCTCGATTTTTCCTTCAACGAGAGGGATTTACCTCTCGGCCAAGAGGGATTTACCGCTCGGTCTTTGTTTTCAACTTTCTAGTTGACGAGAGGGATTTACCTCTCGATTTTTCCTTCAACGAGAGGGATTTAACTCTCAGCTGAGAGGGATTTACCGCTCGGTCTTTGTTTACAACTTTCTAGTTGACGAGAGGGATTTACCTCTCAATTTTTCCTTGAACGAGAGGGATTTACCACTCGGCCAAGAGGGATTTACCGCTCGGTCTTTGTTTTCAACTTTCTAGTTGACGAGAGGGATTTACCTCTCGATTTTTCATTCAACGAGAGGGATTTACCTCTCGACCAAGAGGGATTTACCGCTCGGTCTTTGTTTTCAACGTTCTAGTTGACGAAAGGGATTTACCTCTCGGGTTTTTCTTCAACGAGAGGGATTTACCTCTCGGTTTTTTCTTCAACGAGAGGGATTTACCTCTCGGCCGAGAGGGATTTACCTCTCGGCCGAGAGGGATTTACCTCTCGACCGAGAGGCATTTACCGCTCGGTCTTTGTTTTCAACTTTCTAGTTGACGAGAGGGATTTACGTCTCGGTTTTTTCTTCAACGAGAGGGATTTACCTCTCGGCCGAGAAGAATTTACCGCTCGGTCTTTGTTTTCAACTTTCTAGTTGACGAGAGGGATTTACCTCTCGGTTTTTTTTTTCAACTAGAGGCATTTACTTCTTCGGCCTTCAACACGAATCGAGAGGGATTTACCTCTTCGGCCTTCAATAGGAACCAAGAGGGATTTACCTCTTCGACCTTCAACATGAACTGAGAGGGATTTACCTCTTCGGCCTTCAATAGGAACTGAGAGGGATTTACCTCTTCGGCCTTCAACATGAACCGAGAGGGATTTACCTCTTCGGCCTTCAACATGAACTTTTGACAAGAGGGATTTACCTCTCAGTCTTCAGCATCAACGAGAGGGATTTACCTCTCGGCCGAGGGGGATTTACCGCTCGGTCTTTAACTTCATATTCTTTCTGGGGGACTGTCTTTGATTTATAGTCCATGGGGGATTGTGTTTGATTTGTAGTCTTGTGACCTGCAAGATATATAATGTAAAAACTATAGGCGAGACCGTTTGGTCTTTTGTTGAATGTTTGGAGAATCCATATTAGGATGTTTCATGGCCGGAATGTAACTGTTTTATAGTCTTGTGACTAAGAAAAATGTGCGGAAACCAAGGACATTCCTTTTGATTCCATGTGCTCCGTGACTTGAGTCTACCATTATCCAAGAGGATATGGTAAGCATTGATGTGGTGAGCCAGTGGTCTCTCATCCCTGAATAGAGCTTTTGCTTTTTACTGTAATCACTTAAGATATTAAATTTTTCAATCAAAGAATAAGATAAATTTATGATGATTTTATAGAAAATAATTATCAAGTATGTTTGATATGTCATACGTTAAACCATAATGGCTTTGGAAAACACGATGCAGCACGATAAGATTAGAAAATGGTTAAATGATGATGGAATCATGCAATGCTATTATATGTAGCATAAAGATTTTGAAAAGGAAACTCCTTTTTATTAGGTAACAGTTTATTTTCTGGACAAAAGAACAGTAAAAGAAAGGGGTAAGCAGCTTTGGATTCTCTGGAATAAAAAACACTATAATAAAGACAGTCACAAAGCTCACAGCTGTAGTGGTGTAGGGTATTGATTTGCTTTTCATGCACTCACTCAAACACCTAGAATATGGTGCAGACCAGGGGTTTGACACTACTCTAAAAGAAGGAATTGTTGATTTTGGAACAAGCAAACAAGTCTCACAGCTGCTGGAAAGTCACTATGCTGCTGCACCAGAATTATGTAGTCCAAAACAACACTTTGCTGCACCAGAAATTATGTAGTCCGCACACCAACTTTGCTGCACCAGAAAGCACCTCAAGTTGAACTTTACTTGCTCCAATCTTCTTCCTAGGATGCTCCTAGTGGGAGGAAACAACCTGGACTAGTTTCTGCACCAACTTAGAGCTCACACAGACCACCAATGATCAATTATGAAATCAGGAAGTTACTGTTGCTGCCACAAAATCACAGAACCAGAATGCACCACTGTATTTATGTCAAACAGTTTATGTGCAGGATTTTCAAGCAATGAAATCAATCAATTAAACAGTTTCCAATGAAAGGTGGCACTCAAAATGAACTTAAGAAAGGTTCTAAAGTAGATTTGAAAAGCAAGAAACGTATACAAGTTGAAGAAGTAGCAAATTTAGACTCAATTTTGAAGTAGACAAATCTATTTGATGAAATGTCTAAAAGAATTCTTTGACTGATGCACCAAAATTGAAACACAATTGATTGGTACTGGTATGCACGACTTTTTCAAATAAATGCTTTTGTTGAAACTGCATTGTATATTTCTTTTAATTCAATTGCACCAAGCTTTTGCTACCAATTTAACACTGGAATTGATGCATTAATCAAAGTAAACATGATTTTTCAAACAGTTGCAACTTATATAAGAAAAATAGGCTGAATAATGGTGGTTTGGATGGCCAATTTGCACAAACATGTTTAGACTGCCAATTTAATGATTCAAGCAACTTTAGTTTACCAAAATAGACTTGTGTAAACATCCAGCAGCAGCTAGAAGCTACTGAATCAAAATTTCACTAGTGCAGTTGCTTGTTAACACTAAAATTAGCTAATTCACCAATTCAAATTCAAGCCAAGGATTCAAAATGATTTGTAAACAACTTTTATCACTTTAGATCAGAAATTAAAATTGGAATAAAACTTTAGGAATGGTTTAAAAGATGTCCAGGGGAGAGTGCTATGATAACGGTAATTCTTACCATTATTTATGGTGCAATTTTCTTACCAAATCAACTATCATGAAGCTTGAAACAATCTTAATCCTCCCTTTAATTTAACTTTGTGAATAACTTCATCTTAGGTTACACACACTAGTTTTCATCACTAATTCCTCAAATTTTGTAGGAACTTTCACTAGTAAAAAAATAGGGCATTTACCGTACACATTATGCCGCGGTTCACCCGAAACCGCAGCATAATATAGCGCGGTGGCATTTTTGAAAATAAATCAAACTTATAGGCCGCGGTTCACAAGAGAACCGCGACATATTCCCAAGGTCAAACTCTACCTTTGACGCCACGTCAGAAAACAAAAAATTTTGTAGGGTATAGACCGTGGTTCTCTGAGCAACCGCGGTCGATTCCCTGACTTTCTGAATCCCAACTTCCTTTTTGGGAATGTCAGAAATTGCAGGGGGGAATATGCCGCGGTTCTATACGTAACCGCGGCGTATACCCCCTACAACTTCTGAAATTCCCATCAGGTCAGCCCTGTATTAAATTTGCAGGAGAATCGACCGCGGTTGCACTATAAACCGCGGCATATTCTCCTGCAGATTTAATACAGGGGCTGACCTGATGGGAATTTCAGAAGTTGCAGGGGGTATATGTCGCGGTTAAGTACAAAACCGCGACATATTCCACCCTGCAATTTCTGACATTCCCAAAAAGGCAGTTGGGATTGCAGTTGGAGAATTCAGAACGTTAGGGAATATGCCGCGATTGCTAAGAGAACCGCGGCCTATTGATAACGGTTGAAAAACCGTTATTTTCATATGCTATTTTAGACCAAATTACTCCCTTTACTGCTTAGAATGAGCTTGAAATCAAACAAAACTCAATAAATGAGTCAGTCGAGAGTCAAAAGCTGTTTTTAGCGATATTATGCTTGTTTTGCATTGTTTTGTAGCAATTTTGATGGAAGTAAAGAATGGAGGTGAAGATAAAGGCCTTAGACTCATGATAGAAGAAGAAAATCAAGAAAAGAAGAGTCTAGAAACCGCCCAGCGGCAGAAATACACCGATGGGCGACCAAATGCGAGGAGATGGCACCAAGGCAGCGACGCCTGGCGATTTTGCGATAAGAGGAAAACCGTCGGGCGGTGGACCCCTGACGCCGGGCGGTAGAGCGATAAGAGGCAAACCGCCGGGCGACATAAGTGTGACGCCAGGCGGTTGCCTGTTGGGCTTTGGCCTGTTTTCTGTTGCGCTCCTCAGCTATAAATAGCCCTATTGCGAATTCATTCTCATTCTTTTGACAGAAGAGGGCGGCCAAACCTACTTTTCACTCTCTGGAGAGGATCTCTTGGATGCTTAGGCTCCTTTCCATCTTTTCTAGGGTTTGTTTTCCATTTCTTTCATTATTTTCATCTTGGTTCACCATGACAATCGTGAACTAAACCCTTTTGTTGTTGGGGGAACAATGTAATCTTTTGAAACTCTCTTTTATTGAAACTCTTGTTTAATTATATGATTGTCATATGCTTTGTTTATCGATTGTTGGGTTTCTCTTCTGCGCTTAAAGCTTTTATCGTTTAACTCATTCGATAACTGTTGTTTCTCTTTACTGATACGGGAACGTACGGTACTGTCATGAACTGGGGGAAATTCCTTGATCAATGAAATACCACCTAGGGATAGGGAGGTTAGGATGGTCAATTGTTTTTGCTTCTATTCGGTAATGCATTGCTAGTTGCTAGGGGAGGCTAGGGATAACAATCCGGTAATTAGTAATAGGCTCTTTTCGCCGAGGGATCGAGCTAAGGGTAAGCCAAGAAAGTTTGCATAACAATCAGATAATAAAACAAATTAAACAAGAGGAGTAGATAAGAGAGGGTGGATAAGATGAAATTGTAAACCCCCAACAACTCCACTCATCCATACTCTTTACGTCAATTGAATCAACGCATTGCATGTTTATTTTCTGCTCTTGCATCCACAACAATTGATTTTATTTCTTTACAAGTCTTATTATTTTAATTCACACGAACGATAAGGCCGTGAGTCCTTTGGGAGAGAACGATATCGGGTTCTACTGATTTTATTACTTGAAACGATCTGATACCTTGCCAGGGAGTCAACACCTATTCCCTGATCTAAATAAATTTTAAAATTTTAAGAGAATATACCGCGGTTGCGCGCTGAACCGCGACATATAGTTTGAAAAAAATTTCAAAAATGCCATTTTCATTTATTTTTTTCAGGAGAATATGTCGCGGTTAAGTGGGAAACCGTGGTATATACCCTTTTATTACCGCGGTTAAGTTAGGAACCGCAGCATATTCCCTTTTTAGGTTTAAAAAATAAAAAAAAAAGCAGAACAGTTCGTCTTCTTCGCGAAAACACTGCATCTCCACCTCCACCGTCGACGATGCTGTTTCCTTCGATTTTCCATCGATTTGCACCGTTTAAAATCAAATTTCTTCCATTCATTTGCCATTTTCATCGTTCGGGAAGAGTTTTGTCCAATCAGAATCGTCAAACTTCATTTCCGCCGTTCCTCTCGCCGTTCAAAGTTCTGGCCTGCCATTTCTCTCCGCCATCAAGATCCTATCTGCCACGCCCCTTCCTCCTCGCTGCGCCCATTCCAGGTATTGCCTTTGATGCTCTTTGTCGTTTTTGCTTCCTTGAATGTTTGCTTATTAATGGTATGATTGTATGACTGAATTGATTATATGATTGAATTGATAATTTTATATAGCAAATTGTATAATTGTAATTTTGTAATATTTAGGAATGTATAATTGTCTGAATTGCCTTTGATGCTCTTTGTCATTTTTGCTTCCTTGAATGTTTGAATTGATCATTGGAATGCTTATACCTGCATGGAAAGATGTTGATTGTTTAAGATGAATGGCAATTTTATTTCATGTGACTTGTGAACAATAAAGAGTGGAGTGCTACCCTAAACACTTGAGTGATTGAGTGAAGCACTTGCTTGGTGAGAACTTCTAAAGTTCATGATTGCATTCTTTGTTTAGTGGACTGATCATTCATACTGTGTAGCATCTGTTGAGGAACGCATGAGCTAAACTAAGTTGAGAACAAGCATGCATCTTGATTTGACTTCATTGATTATCTGAAATTGAGTAAGCTTTGTCATGTACTTTGTAAATGTTGAATCATTGGATGAAAGGGTAGAAAGTCAAGCTCTGTTTTGTTTTGTGGTTTTGTTTTGTTTTGCTTGAGGACAAGCAAATTTCTAAGTTTAGGGTTGTGATAACGGTTGAAAAACCGTTATTTTCATATGCTAATTTGGACTAAGTTATGCCCTTTATTGCTTAGAATGAGCTTGAAATCAAACAAAACTCAATAAATGAGTCAGTCGAGAGTTTATGCTTGTTTTGTAGTAAAATTGACAGAAGTGAAGATTGGGAATAAAGATGAAGGTCATAGACTCAAGAAAAGTGAGAAAATCAGAGAAAAGAAGAGTTTAGGCATCGCTCGGCAGTAAACCCCTGGCGTCGGGCAGTCAAACGCGAGGAGAAGACACCAGTATTGGGCGCCGGGCGGCAGACCCCTGCCGCTGGACGGTTTTGCGGCATGAGGGAAACCGCCAGGCGGTAAACCCCTACCGCCGGGCGGTGGTGCGATTCAAGGTCACCGCTGGGCAGCAAAGTGTGACGCCGGGCGGTGGTCAGCTGGGCTTGGGCCTATTTTTCTGTTGCGCTTCTCACCTTTAAATAGCACTGCTACGAATTCCAATTCATTCTTTTGACAGAGGAGGGCGACCAGACCTACTTTGCACTCTTTGGAGAGGATCTCTTGGATGCTTAGGCTCCTTTTCATCTTTTCTAGGGTTTGCTTTCCGTATCTTCCATTATTTTCATCTTGGTTCACCATGACTATGGTGAACTAAACCCTTTTTGTTGTTGGGGGAACAATGTAATCTTTTATAGTCTCCTTTATTGAAACTGTTGTTTGAATTATATGATTTTCATATGCGTTTATTATTAATTGTTGGATTCTCATACTGTGCTTAAAGCTTTTATCGTTTAACTCATTCGGTAACTGATATTTGCCTTTATTGATACGGAGACGTACAGTAATGTCACGAACTGGTGAGAATTTCCTTGGTAAAGCAATACCACCTAGGGATAAGGGGGTAGGACGACCAATTGTATTTGCTTCTGTTTGTAATGCATTGCTAGTTACTAGGGGGGCTAGGGATAGCAAGCCGGTAATTAGTAATAGGCTCTTTTCGTCGAGGGATCGGGTTAAGGGGAGGCCAAGAAAGTTTACATAACAATTAGATGATAAAGCAATTTAAACAAGAGGAGTAAATAAGAGAGAGAGGTTTAGATGAAATTGTAAACCCCCAACAACTCCATTTATTCATACTCTTTTCTCGTCAACTGAATCACTCATTGCATGTTTATTTTTTGTCTTTGCATTCACCACAACAATTAATTTTTCTTTCACAAGTGTTACGATTTTGATTCATATGAACGATAAGGCCTTTCGAGTGTCTTGGGAAGAACGATAATGGGTTTTACCATTTTTATTACTTTAAACGATATGGTACACTTGCCATACAGTTAACAACAGGATTTTTCTATCTTTTGTTTTTGTATTTATTTGTTTCTGTTTAGTAGTGTAGGGTTGATGAACTTGGTTGGATACTATATCTGATGCAGTGGTTTGATATTGATATTTTTGCATGATGGGTATTGCTTGATGATGCTTTGATATTGATGATGTTGAGATTGCACAATATGCTAATATACAAGTGGTAGTTCACAAGCTATGTGAACAGATGCGTGATGATGTTGTGATTGTGATTATGATGCTAAGCAGGATGTTTATCTAAAATATCTGGAATAATGATTGAGCCTATGAGTGAGGTTTTGAACTCTAGAGTTTTTGTTTATATATATTTGCTATCTATGTGAAAGCATGAATGATTTTGCCTAAGTTTCTGTGATTTATTGAATTGCATGTATGTGTCATATGATCAAGGCCATTTTTGATAAGCCCTTTGCTAGCCAAATGAAATTTTTGTCCCACATGAAAAAAGAACATCTTATGTTCTACCCTTTTTGAACCTAAACCTTAAACAGGATGAAAACCTTGCTTTGAAATTCTTTGCCTTGAGTTAGGTTGAGAAATATGTTGTGGTATTTGATGAGTCAATATTTTATTAACTGCACTTAGTTTATTGTACCGGATTTAATCAGGGAATTGTGCTTAAATGTCGATATTTTCCCGTTTATGCTAATTATGCTTAATTTGACCGGAAATTCTTATTTTAATTAATTTGAATATTCTGAGCTAATTATTTGCATTATCAATTGTAGGGAAAATTTTAGAAATACAATTTATGACATTGGGAGATTAAATGGGTGCAGCCACTACTCACTTGCAATTTTATTTGCTGTGCACACTAATTTCATTGCAGCAGAAATATGGAGCATGATTGAATTAATTTGGGCTGAAAAGAAAAGCAATTTGACCCAAAGGTGGAAGTTTATTTTTTTATGTGCAATTAGTAAAAAGTGCAACACATGGAGGTGCAACAAAGGGACAACACATGGGCTGAGAAATAAAAAAAAAAGTTGCAGCACGTTCACCAAGCTCCAACACGCACGGCCCAAGGAAAGCTTCACGCATTCAGCAAATATGTGGTGCAACAACGCGTACAACAATCTTGACACGTCCTGCAAGTAAAAAGACCGACATGTCCAACAATTAAAAAGGAAAGTCCACTAGCATGTGAAGGGATGGAACACTTTGGTTTTATGCAATAAGAGAAGATGGGCCAGCTGAGAAAGAAAAACAACACACGGCCTGAAGTTTGGTGGGCAACGTCTCTACGGTCCAACTTCATCCACCCATGCACCTTAGCAGCAGTTTGCATCCCATGAAGCAAGCAGGTCCAGCACGTTGGCAGCAAGGGGTGTAGTGGTAATTTCAGCAGTGTCCATGAGGGCTTCACTTAGGGGAATAGGTCAATCTTATCTTGATATTAAGTTGCAGCCGCCACAGAAAGAGGTAGGACACGGATATTCAAATATGGAGGGTTACGGTTGAATTTAGATTCCAGCACACGGATAACTTTTATTACAATCATTTTGCTTGTTTTTGCAGACTTCAATGTTGGAAGAACACTTTTACATTTAAATATATTTCAGCATTTTATTTGCATTTACTGTTTTTGATTCAGCAAAAAAGAGTGACGGTGCTGATTCTTGTGCACGCTGTTGATTTTCTTTTATCAATTCCATTTGCTTCCTTTGTTTTAGAAAAGCGGTGCTGCTCATTTTATTCATTCAGCTGGTTATTTATCTTGGGAAAAAGGGTGATTTTATTTGTTGCACACGTTGATTCATGAAGAAAGTAAAAGCAGTGTTGGAATAGAGAGACACTTTAAAAGAGGTGTACGGTGTAGAATTCTTGCAAGCACACAGCTGCAATCATTCACGGTCTGCAAACTTTAAAGTAGCTCACTTTCATTTCATTTAGGAATTGCACACGGTGCTGAATTAGGAGGAACGTTTTGAACTTTTATTGAATCAGAAAAGAAATCTTTTACGCTGTTCCATTTTGACTCAACACTTTTGATTTAACAATTTTGATCTAGCACACATGTTATGACACTTTAGTTTCATTTGGCTTATTTAATCTTTGCTTTAATTTAATTGGAACGCACCTTTGAATTAAGCAAGCAGCCCGTTGTCATTTTATTTTGCATATGGTGATATTAATTTTGGGGTGAAAATCATTTTTCTTGTTGAGGAAAGCTCTTGCATGATTTTTATTTATTCTTGCTGCAATGTGTAATTCCTGTTTTAGCTTAACGATGCATTTGAATAGCATTAGAAACATTTCTTTATTTTCTACCGCAGTTACTTAGTTCACACATCTTGCTTTAGGAATGTTCAATTTACTGTTCTTATGTTGTTTGTCATGTTCAGTTTAATGTTTCCGTTTACTATGTTGTCTGTTCTGTTTGATTGTATTAATTTGATTGCGATGTTAGCTTAGGTTAGTTGGGTTGGTCGTTAGCGATATTACATTGTTTCCTTGAGATTTATTGGACTGTACTTGTGTTTATTCTGTTTTGCCTGACATTCTGTGAAATCTGACTGTGTTCTTGCAACGGGTATACACTTAGTTGCCCAGTTGGTGATTGTATCTTCGCTTAGTTGATCGATCTGTATAGAACACATAGGATGGAATAGATGTGATACAAGAAGGCCTAGCACCATAGGACTTATCACAAGAGGAATGGCCAAGAAGCTTCAAGATGAGTATTATCCACAAGGTCAAGTACTCTTTGCTATTTTTGGATGGAAGCTTGGAGACCAAGGAGATGAATCCAATTTGCCAAGACATGGAGAGGGGTAAAGAAGACATTACCACATAAGGAGGGATGTGCCTAGCATCATAGGGGCGGCATTAGTGATTTTACCCTCCTTATGCGCATAGTTATTTTCACATGTGATTCATAAGGCTTTCTAGAAGCCATACACATTTTGCACATGAGTGATGAGCTGGCCTAAGATCCGTAAATTGTGGATCTAGGCATTTTCCATACATGGCCTTGAGGTTGATCTATAAAACCTCATTGGCAAAGGTTGTAACTCACTTTTGGAATCATAGAAAAGAAATTCTGTTGAAATTATGGCACAATTTTCCTCCAAGAGTCCTCCTCAAAGCTTGAGCTCCATTGCAACTTTCTTCCACTCCATGGAAGCCTTCTGAGTTGTGAACCATCTCTCCAAGCTAGCCTCCATTTTCACTCACCATAAACACCAATCATCCGCTGCCATACACCACCAAAATCCAGCCAAACCAGAGAAGAACGCCAGAATTGATTTTCCAGCTCTGCAGCTTTTACTGCATCACTGTTCCATTGGTTTTCTCTTCTGTCCGAGATCCAATTCCTCTCCAATCTAATGGTGCAACTTCACTACTTCGCCCTGGATGTATCAAGTGGTATTCAGAGCATAGGTTCTAACTTGAACCGTGAGATAAGTGGTTTCATTTTCCATTTCCAAACTGTCATTCAATTCCTGTTATGTCTTGTGGTTCTTCTGAATTCTGTTTCTGTTTCAGCATCTATGATGTGTTTAGGCTTCTATGTTTTGAGTTTTATTGATACCAGCTCTATTTGCTTAAGTATTTCATCATTTTATTCGGCTATTCTTTGCTGCTTTGAGTCATTTTATCATTTAAACATCAATTTTGTTTTGTTTAGAGTCATGTCAGTATAGTTTGCTTTTCTGTCATTGCATCTGGTTTTTCAACCAAGTTTTACCAAAAACTAAATTTTTTGGATGAGGCTACACCAATTAAGAGCAATGAACAATTCAGAATTGAGCTCAGGTGTTTAATTTGCCAATCAAAACTCAGATCTGCTTTGTTTGCAAATGTTGTTTCGGTTTCCAGAAATCTGTTTCTGCTGCAACAACAGTTCACTATTCATATGGCATTTGTACTGTTTTATTGAACATCAATTGATTGAGTCAATGCCTGAATCATTTGGAAGATGAAACTGAGTTGATTCCAAGTGTTTTTCATGTTGCAAGCCTTTAAAAGCATTAAGCCGAGTTGCTGCCCATCTTTGAGATAAAATTCTGCATAATTGAGTCAAGGTTGGTATTAGATCATTTCCAATCATTTTCAAATTGTTTCTGTTGTTTGAGCAATTTTCAAATACCATTTCCAAACTCTTTTTGCTGTTCTCAAACCAGAATTACAGTCCAAGTGCATTTTGACCATGCTAGTTATGAATTTTAGTGGAAATTTGGTACTGCAGTAGTGAAATTCTGATCTATGCTGTTTTGATCCATCAAATTAGGGTCAACAAGTCTTAAATCATCATTATAATATGTTTGAATCATTGGATTGAACCTATATGCAGTACTGTTCATTTGGACAATTTTCTGCACTGTATTTTTGATGACTGCCGAGAGCTATGCTGTGAGTTTCCAAAATCTGCATTGCTTGTTGTTTGATTCCACAAAATTGAATGCAACAAAAGCCTGTGGTCCATAAAAATAGCAAAATAACAATTCAAAAGAGTTACCAAAGATGTTAGCATAAAGCTAAAGAGAAGAAATTTTGATGATGTCTCAAAGTCAAGTCTCAAGTGCTCTTATTGCAGGAAGATCTTCATGAAGACTTATTTTTATATTAAAGCTTTTTTAATTTAGTAGATTGATGTATAGGATGTGGTTTATCTTTGATTATATGTATTACTTGTCTTAGGTTGCGTTAAAATTAATTTTTAAATTAGAAAACCTCATTTTATACTCAAGATAATTGATTATTAAATTATAATAATCAATTATCAATAATTAATTATGACTTGCCATAATTAATTATCATGAGCAATGATGAGAATTTTTAAGCAAGTTTTTTACCGTTGTGCATTCATCAAATGCATAATCAATTACCATAAGTGGAAAATTGACTATCACAATTAATTAGTTGACAACGGATTTTTGGAGGTATCCTTGAGTGAGATCTCTATAAATTAGATTGGGACTCTCATTCTAAAATACGACGAAAAATACAAAGTGTATTTCTCTATATTCTTATCTGCAGTGTGCGGTGATAAGTGTTCTGGGGTTTGCTGAACCCCTGTGCTGTGGCTTTGAGAACTTGGCGTGTTGGCATAGAGCGAGAACTTTCACAGGTGGTGTGATTGAGTGCTGTTGTTGTTGGCATAGAGCGAGAACTTTCACAGGGAGTGTGATTGAGTGCTGTTGCTGTTGCTGAGTTGAAAGCCTATCATCCTTCGTGAAGCATTCGGAGGAGGTGTTCATCCTTTGTGAAGATTCAGAGGAGGTGTTCATCCCTTGTGGGTTACAGGGGAAGTGAGTTTCATCTCTTGGGGTAACAAGAGAGGTGTTCTAACCTTAAACTGTTTTATTTTCTTTGTGATTGTAACAGTTTGTTGGTTTGTGCTAGTGAAGCGTTAATTCTCAGTTGAGATTAACAACTGGATGTAGGATCTCTATGATCTGAACCAGTATAAAAATTACTTGTGCAATTTTCTCTCTTCCTTACTCTTTTAATTTATTTAAATTGTTTTAAGGAAATTATTTTTATTGAGAAAATTATTAAAAGAAAGATTTACGATAAGAAACCAATTCACCCACTATTGGTTTGTTGAACGCGTTAACCATTCCGCTGCACCGCTCTGACAATTGGTATCAGAGCTTGCTTTGATAGTAATTCAAAATGACAGGGCAACATCAAACCTTTGCTGAGGGTGCCTCTATCAATAGACCTCCATTGTTTACTGGAGAAAACTATGGTTTTTGGAAAGTGAGAATGCAAATTTTCATGGAATCTATTGATAGTGAGATTTGGGAAACTGTCACAAATGGTCCTTTGCTTCCTATTGTGGTTAATAACAATTTGCAGGAATCCAAACCGCGAGAACAATGGAATGCTGATGATAGAAGAAGATCCCAACAAGATGTAAGGGCTCGTAACATAATATCATCTGCTTTAACTGTTGATGAATTTTACAGGATCTCAACCTGTAAGACTGCTCAAGAAATGTGGGAGACACTGAGAGTCACCCATGAAGGAACTGATGATGTTAGGAGAGCTAGAAGAAATACTCTAATCCAAGAGTATGAGATGTTCCGCATGAAGCAAGGAGAAACTATTGTAGATGTTCAAAAGCGCTTCACGCATATAGTGAATCATCTCATCGGGTTAGGTAAGTCCTTTGATAATGATGAATTAAATATAAAAATTCTCAAATCTTTAGACAGGACTTGGCAACCAAAGGTGACTGCCATCAGTGAGTCACAAAACCTCAATACCATGTCAATGGCTGCATTGTTTGGTAAGTTGAGAGAACATGAACTAGATCTCGGGAGATTGAACGAGGATGAAGAAAAAGCAAAGAAAAAGACTTTAGCGTTCAAATCTGAGATTGACAAAGGCAAAAATCTTAAAGAAAAAGATGACTCTGAAGAAGATGAAGAAAATATGAGTCTCTTCATTAAAAAGTTCAACAAGTTCATGAAGTCCAAAGGAAAAAGAAGATTAAATGACAGGAAGAAGGAGATCAAAGAATCATCATCAAATTATCGTTGCTATGATTGTGGTGAGAAAGGACACATGAAGACAAATTGTCCAAATCCAAAGAAGGATGAAGAAAGAGGTCAAAACAAGTTCTTCAAGAAAAAGAAGGCGTATATTGCTTGGGAGGAAGACAATGATTCTACAACAAGCTCAAGTGACTCTGATGAACAAGCCAACATATGTCTGATGGCTGATGATGACATCTCTGAAAGTCAAGTAAGTATCTCTAGTGATTCTGAAAATTCAGATTATAGTGAAAGTGAATTACTTGATACGTATAAAGAATTATTATGTGAATCAGAGAAATTAAATAATGCTAATAAAAAAATAAAAAAGGATTTCAAAAAATTAAAATTAAATTTTGAAATTATTTTTGAGGAAAATAAAAATTTAAAATCAAATTTTGAAACTATTCTTGAAGAGAATAAAAATTTGAAAAACAAAATTTTATTTTTTGAAAAAGGTAAATATACCAAAATTGAAGAATGTGCTTCTTGTTTAAAGAAGAAGATACCTCTTGATAAGACAACTAACGCTGAATGTAGTAATAATTTGAAAATGAAAAAGGTTGTTAATGATGTTCCCAAAAATAATTATAATCACTGCGATTATAATTATAAAATTGAAAATGTTCCTAAAAATAATTATAATTATAATTACAAAAATAAAATCAAATATTTTCCAAAATATAATCAAAATCATTATGATTATAATTATAGGAACCCAAATGTTGTTACTTGCTTTTATTGCATGAAAAAGGGTCATACATCAAATAAATGTAAAATAAAACATTATGGTGTTCCTTGCGGAGAATTTGCTTGGGTTATAAAATAATTTAAATATTTGTCTAACTAACCCAAAGGACCCAGAGTTTGGGTACCTAAAATAGTCTGTTCATTTTTTTTTATTTTGCAGATAAGTTTTAAATCCAGGAAGTCCATGTGGTACCTTGATAGTGGTTGCTCAAGGCACATGACAGGTGATATTAAGAAATTTACAAACTTCCGGAAGAAAGAACAAGGTTATGTCACATATGGTGACAATAACAAGGGAAAAATACTCGGAGTAGGAGACATAGGAAGTGCAGATACCTTGATGATTAAAGATGTATTGTTTGTAGAAGGTTTGAAGCATAATCTTCTCAGTATTAGTCAATTATGTGACAAAGGTTTCAAGGTAACTTTTGAACCCAATTATTGCATTATCCATGAAAAAGATTCTTCTAAAATTGCTTTGAAAGGTATTAGACATGCTAATATTTATTTAATTGATTTGGAAAATATTTCAAATAAAAATATTTCATGTTTAGTAGTAAAAGAAGAAAATCCATGGTTGTGGCATAAGAGAGCTGCTCATATTCATATGCAACAATTGAATAGACTCATATCTAAAGATTTAGTAATTGGTCTACCAAAACTTAATTTTATAAAAGACAAACTATGTGATGCATGTCAAAAGGGTAAACAAGTTAAATCATCTTTTGATTCAAAAAATATTGTTTCAAGTGAAAAACCCTTAGAACTCTTGCACATGGATTTATTTGGTCCTTCAAGGATAAAAAGTTTTGGAGGAAATTATTATGCTTTAGTTATTGTTGATGACTATTCAAGATATACATGGACATTCTTTATTACTCTAAAAAGTGAAACTTTCAAAGTTTTCAAAAAGTTTGCGAAACAAGTTCAAAATGAAAAAGATTTGAAAATTAAATTTATTCGTAGTGATCATGGAAGGGAATTTCAAAATGAATCGTTTGAAAATTTTTGTGAAGAACTTGGAATTTCTCATAATTTTTCTGCACCTAGAACTCCACAACAAAATGGGGTTGTAGAAAGGAAAAATAGATCTCTACAAGAACTTGCAAGAACTTTATTGAATGAATCAAATATTCCAAAACATTTTTGGGCTGACGCTGTGAGTACTGCATGTTATGTTTTAAATAGAATGCTTATTCGTCCTATTTTAAAACGTACTCCTTATGAATTATTTAAAGGAAGAAAGCCTAACGTTTCTCATTTAAGAATATTTGGATGCAAATGTTTTGTTTTAAATAATGGAAAACAAAATTTGGGTAAGTTTGATTCAAAATCCGATGAAGCTATATTTCTTGGTTATTCTTTATCTAGTAAAGCATATAGAGTTTTTAATCGGAGAACATTTGAAATTGAAGAATCTATGCATGTTGTCTTTGATGAAATTGTGGACCTTGAGGAAAATCCTCTTGAGTCATGTGAATCAGATACAGGTGAAGAAAAAGACTTGCAGGAGACAACAATTAATGAGACAAATAATCAACTTGAAGATTTAGCGAAGACATGGCAACAACCCCGAGGATTATCATTAGACAATATTATTGGAGATATCTCAAAAGGGGTAAGTACTCGTAGAAGCTTATCAGATTTTTGCATGACTGTGGCTTTTGTTTCACAATTAGAACCTAAGAACGTCAAGGAAGCTCTAGAAGACGATCAATGGTGTGTAGCAATGCAAGAAGAACTCAATCAGTTTGAAAGGAATCAAGTGTGGGAGTTAGTCCCCAGAGAAAACACTCATCAAGTGATAGGAACTAAATGGGTGTTCAGAAACAAACTGGATGAAGATGGAAACATCACCAAGAATAAAGCTAGGCTTGTTGCTAAAGGATATAGTCAAGAAGAAGGTATTGATTATGATGAAACATATGCTCCTGTTGCCAGGTTAGAGGCAATACGCCTACTTCTTGCTTATGCATCTATTATGAAATTTAAATTATATCAAATGGATGTTAAAAGTGCTTTCTTAAATGGTTATCTAAAAGAAGATGTATTTGTTGAACAACCACCGGGTTTTAAAGATTATAAATATCCAAATCACATCTTTAAGTTAAAGAAAGCTCTTTATGGTTTAAAACAAGCACCTAGATCTTGGTATGAAAGGCTTAGCAATTTTCTGCTAAAAAATAATTTTAATAGAGGTAAAGTTGATTCCACGTTGTTTATAAAAAGAGTAGGAAAACATATTCTGCTTACTCAGATCTATGTTGATGATATTGTATTTGGATCAACTAATAAATCTCTTTGCGAGGATTTTGCTAAGACTATGCAGGGTGAGTTTGAAATGTCACTGATGGGTGAATTGACATTCTTCCTTGGTCTACAAATCAAGCAAACGAAAGAAGGTACATTTCTTTCTCAAACCAAATATTGTAAGGAAATCCTGAAGAAATTTGAAATGGATAAAGCTAAGGAAGCATCAACTCCTATGGCAACATCATGTTATCTCGATAAGGATGAATCAGGTACGCCCGTAAACCAAACTCTATATAGAGGCATGATAGGTTCATTGTTATATCTCTCTGCTAGTAGGCCAGATATCATGCAAAGTGTATGTGTTTGTGCTAGGTACCAAGCCAATCCTAGAGAGTCTCACCTTACTGCAGTTAAGCGTATCCTTAAGTACCTTAAGGGAACTGTATCTTTTGGGTTGTGGTATCCTTGTGGGACTGAACCTAGTCTTGTAGGGTTTTCAGATGCAGACTATGGCGGTTGTAAGATATATAGAAAAAGCACTAGTGGTACATGTCACCTCTTGGGTAGTTCCTTAGTTTCCTGGCATTCTAAGAAACAAGCTTGTGTAGCCCTTTCCACCACAGAGGCTGAGTATATTGCTGCAGGTAACTGTTGTGCCCAAATATTATGGATGAAACAACAATTAGAGGATTTTGATATATACCTTGACCATATACCTCTTATGTGTGATAACACCAGTGCCATCAATCTTACTAAGAATCCCATCATGCATTCTCGAACCAAACATATAGAGATTAGGCACCACTTTCTTAGAGACCATATCCAAAAAGGGGATTGTGAGATAGAGTATGTTGATACCAAGCATCAATTAGCTGATATTTTCACCAAAGCTTTGCCCAAAGAGAGATTTTATGAGCTTAGGAGGGAATTGGGGATTCTAGAAATTTCTTAAGCGTTTTGTTTGTTGCATTTTTTTTTTTTGTTTTTAAAAAATCCTCATGTTATGTTTTGTTTTGATTTAAAAAATTTGCCTTAATAAAAATTTGCCTTAATGTTTATCTTGTCTTATTTTTACTTATTTATTTTTGGCTTATATTAAGGGGGAGTATTATTTTAGGGGGAGAATTTTTTTCATCCATAGCCCTTTTTAATAATGATCAAAAAGGGGGAGAAATATGTTTAAAGGCTTAATTATATTTATCTTTTGTCTACTAATCCCTCTCCTTTAAGTTATGTACGAGTTACATATCAATACAAGTTACAAAAAGCTTTAAATCAAAATATTTTTGATCATCATCAAAAAGGGGGAGATTGTTAGCATAAAGCTAAAGAGAAGAAATTTTGATGATGTCTCAAAGTCAAGTCTCAAGTGCTCTTATTGCAGGAAGATCTTCATGAAGACTTATTTTTATATTAAAGCTTTTTTAATTTAGTAGATTGATGTATAGGATGTGGTTTATCTTTGATTATATGTATTACTTGTCTTAGGTTGCGTTAAAATTAATTTTTAAATTAGAAAACCTCATTTTATACTCAAGATAATTGATTATTAAATTATAATAATCAATTATCAATAATTAATTATGACTTGCCATAATTAATTATCATGAGCAATGATGAGAATTTTTAAGCAAGTTTTTTACCGTTGTGCATTCATCAAATGCATAATCAATTACCATAAGTGGAAAATTGACTATCACAATTAATTAGTTGACAACGGATTTTTGGAGGTATCCTTGAGTGAGATCTCTATAAATTAGATTGGGACTCTCATTCTAAAATACGACGAAAAATACAAAGTGTATTTCTCTATATTCTTATCTGCAGTGTGCGGTGATAAGTGTTCTGGGGTTTGCTGAACCCCTGTGCTGTGGCTTTGAGAACTTGACGTGTTGGCATAGAGCGAGAACTTTCACAGGTGGTGTGATTGAGTGCTGTTGCTGTTGCCATAGAGCGAGAACTTTCACAGGGAGTGTGATTGAGTGCTGTTGTTGTTGCTGAGTTGAAAGCCTATCATCCTTCGTGAAGCATTCGGAGGAGGTGTTCATCCTTTGTGAAGATTCAGAGGAGGTGTTCATCCCTTGTGGGTTACAGGGGAAGTGAGTTTCATCTCTTGGGGTAACAAGAGAGGTGTTCTAACCTTAAACTGTTTTATTTTCTTTGTGATTGTAACAGTTTGTTGGTTTGTGCTAGTGAAGCGTTAATTCTCAGTTGAGATTAACAACTGGATGTAGGATCTCTATGATCTGAACCAGTATAAAAATTACTTGTGCAATTTTCTCTCTTCCTTACTCTTTTAATTTATTTAAATTGTTTTAAGGAAATTATTTTTATTGAGAAAATTATTAAAAGAAAGATTTACGATAAGAAACCAATTCACCCACTATTGGTTTGTTGAACGCGTTAACCATTCCGCTGCACCGCTCTGACAAAAGACATTAAAAGGCAAAAAGGACCATTGCATCTTAAGTTTCGAAAAACCAGTGCTGCACATCAAGCTTTGCTGTCAAATTTATGCAAGTTCATTGAGACAATTCATCAAACAATTTGGTACACTTTCATTGCATAGCTATTTCGTGCTTAATTCTGGTTTCTGGTCTTTTCTTGTGTTTTAAATCTGATCTAGAGCTATTCCTAGGTTCCATTTGAAGTGCCTCCGTGTTTGATTCCCTCTTAATTGCTTGATTTCGAGTTTTTGAGTACTCTGCACACCAACTGTTTCATGTAAATCATGGTGATGCTGTCTTTTGGTTGAGACTTTTCTAGCAATTGTGGTGGTATTTTCTGTGGTTAATTGGCTTGCTGGTTAGGTGATTTGTACCTTAGAAGGATTACCACAAGTGGAAGCATCAAAGAAGGTTCAATGATGAGAAACAAGTGCAAGAAGATGGCTCTTTGGGAGGGAAAACCATGACCAGAAAACTGCACCAGATTTGCTGACTCTGTGCGACAGCCACACTGCACCAGCAATAGTTTTGCTTTTCTGCAGAATGTTCGTTTCAACTGAGTGATCACATTGCAGTTGAGAGATTTGTGTGAATTAAGCATAATTCACTCTTTGTTTTGAGAAGCCAAAGCTGCACACATCAATTCTCTAGCCTACTTTAAATGTTCTTTTTTCCATATACCAAGTTCTTTGTAATTTTCATTGGTTTTTGGGTTGTAAAGGGCCAATTCAAGCAAGTGAGGTGATAGAGTTCATAAGTGCTCTTCCCTCATTTGTTAACTAGACTCAAGAAGTCTCACCACCTAAAATTGAGTAGTCGGTGAGTGTGTCTTAGATCCAAAGTCTAAGCCTCACCATAGGAGACCTCACCTTTATTTTTCCATCTTTACTTTCAAGTTTCATTGTTTTCATTCAAGGACTAGGAGCGCACCTAGAGTTCGAATCTTAGAGTCCTAATCTTTGTTGTTTTTCTTTGTTTTGTGTTTTCTTTGTTGTTTTTAAGTCCATCATAATGTCTAGAAGGCATTCGCCTAGGATTAGTGATAGTGAAAAAGAAAATTTTTCTCTTCAAGCTTTAGTTAATGAATTCAAGGAAATGAGAAGGGAAATAAATGAGGAAAAGGTCAATAAGGAGCTTCAAAATGCAGTCATTCAAAATGAATTAAGATTGTTGAGAGAAAAGTCAAGGGGGAGTCATAGTGATTATTCTCAAGAGGGAGGGATACCTCTGAATGTGGGTGATTATTACCATCATCAACCTTCTTCTTCAAGAAGGCATAGAAGAAATTCTCATGTACCCCCACCCCCAAAAGAAGTCAATGTGGTGTTGCCTCACTTCCATGGGAAGGACAATGTAGAGGCTTATCTTGATTGGGAGATGAAGGTGGAACAATTGTTTGAATGCCACCAAGTGAGTGAAGAGAGGAAGGTCTCTCTAGCTACCCTAAGCTTTCAAGGGTATGCCATGTATTGGTGGACTGCCTTAGTCCAAGAGAGGCTTAGACATCAAGCCCCTCCCATCCATTATCGGAATGATCTTAAGTCTGCCCTTAGAAGGAGGCACATTCCCTCCTACTACAATAGGGAACTCATGGATAAACTCCAAAGGTTACAACAAAGGTCTATGACAGTTGAGGAATATAGACAAAAGATGAAGTTATATATGATGAGGGCAGGCATAGTAGAGGGTCCAGAAATTACTTTAGCTAGATTTTTAAGTGGGCTCAATTTTGAAATAAGAGATAGGGTTGAACTTCTACCTTATAGAGATTTGAATGATCTTGTTCAAATGTGTATAAAGGTAGAACAACAAAACTTGAGAAAATCTTCTTCTAAAAGAATTCAAGTTCAACCTACTTTTGAAAAGAAAGTTTTTAAAGAAAAAGAGCCATTTAAACCTCTAGCCAAAATAGAAGAGAGACCCAAGAAAGAAACACCCTCACACACAAGAACAAGTGAGATCAAGTGCTTTAAATGTCTAGGAAGGGGTCATGTAGCTACTCAATGTCCTACAAAAAGAAATATCATTTTGAAAGGCAAGGACATTTATAGTAGTGAAAGTGACACCCCAACTAGTGAAAGTGAGAGTGAGGAAGAAGAAAGAGAAGAGGAAATATATGCTGATGATGGGCAACTTCTCATGGTGAGAAGGATCCTTAGTAACCAACCAAGTCTAGAACACCTATCACAAAGAGAGAATATCTTTCATACAAGATGTAAAATTCAAGAAAATCATTATTCTCTCATTGTTGATAGTGGTTCTTGTTGCAATTGTTGTAGCACAAGGTTGGTTGAAAAGTTGAAGCTTGATGTTATACCTCATCCAAAACCTTATAAACTTCATTGGCTAAATGAAGATGGGGATATAATAGTCAAGAATCAAGTGAAATTGGCATTTTCCATTGGGAACTTCAAAGATGAAGTTTTATGTGATCTAGTTCCCATGGAAGCATGTCATGTGTTATTGGGAAGACCATGGCAATTTGATCATCAAACTATCCATCATGGTCTAACCAATACCATCACTATCCATCAAAAGGGCAAGAAGTTTGTGCTTCATCCTTTGACTCCTACCCAAGTGGCTAAGGATCAAGCACAAATGAAGTCTTTAAGAAAGCAAGAACATGATCAAAAGAAAAAGTCAAAAAGAAAGGAGAGTGGTGAGACAAGTGTGCCATTTAAGGTCACTCAACATGAAGTCCTTTTAAACAAAAAGACTTTAATCAATACACTTCAAGTTGAGCAACCTTCATACCTTCTTCTTTGTCAAGGGACACTTACATGCACATCTAGTGATTCCAAGACTTCAACTCTTTCTCCACCCATTCAACAACTTTTGAAAGAATTTGATGAGCTATTTCCAAAAGAAATTCCAAAAGGGCTTCCACCCATAAGAGGAATAAAACATCAAATTGATTTCATTCCAGGGGCAATTCTTCCTAATAGGCCTGCCTATAGGAGAAACCCCCAAGAAACTAAGGAGATTGAGACCCAAGTCCAAGAGTTGCTAGATAAAGGCTTAGTTCGAAAGAGTCTAAGTCCATGTGTTGTACTAGTCTTGCTTGTACCAAAGAAGGATGGGAAGTGGCGCATGTGTTGTGATTGTAGGGCTATCAACAACATCACAATCAAGTATAGACATCCCATTCCTAGGCTTGATGATATGTTGGATGAATTTCATGGAGCACAAATATTTTCAAAAGTAGATTTAAAAAGTGGATATCACCAAATAAGAATTAAAGAGGGTGATGAATGGAAAACTGCCTTTAAGACCAAGTTTGGATTATATGAGTGGCTAGTTATGCCTTTTGGTCTTACAAATGCTCCAAGCACATTCATGAGACTTATGAATCATGTCCTTAGGGAATGCATTGGGAGGTTTGTAGTTGTTTACTTTGATGACATCTTGGTATATAGTCAAAATTTGCAAGAACATGAAAATCATTTGAGAATTGTTTTCACAATTCTTAGAAAACACAAATTGTTTGCAAACTTTGACAAGTGTACCTTTTGTGTTGATAGTGTCATATTTCTTGGATTTGTGGTCACCAAAAATGGGGTTCATGTGGACCCAGAAAAAATAAAGGCCATACAAGATTGGCCTCCTCCAAAGAATGTAGGAGAAGTAAGAAGCTTCCATGGGTTGGCAAGCTTTTATAGAAGATTTGTACCTAACTTATCTAGTCTTGCTTCACCCCTCAATGAGTTGGTGAAAAAAGATGTTACATTCCATTGGGGGGAAAAACAACAAAAAGCTTTTGAGCTACTCAAAGAGAAGCTCACACAAGCACCCATTCTAGCTTTACCAATTTTTTCCAAAACTTTTGAGTTAGAATGTGATGCTTCAGGATTTGGCATAGGTGCAGTATTATTACAAGAAGGACACCCAATTGCATACTTTAGTGAAAAACTTCATGGTGCCTCTTGTAATTACCCCACCTATGACAAAGAACTCTATGCACTTGTGAGGGTTCTTCAAACTTGGGAACATTACCTTGTTGCCAAGGAGTTTATCATTCATAGTGATCATGAATCACTTAAGTATTTCAAGAGTCAACACAAGTTACAAAAGAGGCATGCTAAGTGGTTAGAATTCATTGAACAATTCACTTATGTTATTAAATACAAGAAAGGAAAATCCAATATGGTGGTTGATGCTTTGTCAAGAAAAATGAATCTCTTAACCACATTGGGAGCTCAAATTCTTGGATTTAATAACATTCTTGAGTTGTATTCACAAGACCCTGATTTTGCTCATATCTATGAGGAATGTCTCAATAAACCTCAAGGAGGATTTTATGTGAGAGAGGGGTATCTTTTTAAAGAAGGAAAAATTTGCATTCCTCAAGGCTCACATAGAAAACTCCTTGTCAAAGAGACACATGAGGGAGGATTAATGGGGCATTTTGGGGTAGAAAAGACCCTTGGCATATTAAAAGAAAAATTCTTTTGGCCTCACATGAGAAGGGATGTTCAAAGGCATTGTCTTAAGTGCATTACTTGTTTGGAATCCAAGTCAAAATCAATGCCTCATGGACTTTATACTCCTTTGCATGTTGCATCAACCCCTTGGGAAGAGATAAGTATGGATTTTGTGTTAGGACTTCCCAAAACTTCTAGGGGTTTTGATTCTATCTTTGTGGTGGTGGATAGATTTAGTAAAATGGCTCATTTTATACCTTGCCACAAAGTAGATGATGCAAGCAACATTGCAAAGTTATTCTTTAGAGATGTGGTTAAACTTCATGGGTTACCTAAGGTAATAGTTTCGGATAGAGATACAAAATTTCTTAGTCACTTTTGGAGGACCTTATGGTCTAGATTAGGGACTAAGTTATCTTTTACTACTACTTGCCATCCTCAAACAGATGGTCAAACTGAAGTAGTCAATAGATCTCTTTCCACTTTACTAAGGGTAGTTCTTAAAGGAAATCACAAATCTTGGGATGAGTACCTACCTCATGTTGAGTTTGCCTACAATAGAGTAGTTCATGGAACTACTAAATTGTCTCCTTTTGAAGTTGTTTATGGCTTTAATCCTTTGACAGCTATAGATTTAATACCCCTTCCAAAATCCATTGATTTTGTTCATCAAGATGGGGTATCTAAATCTAATTTTATCAAAGAATTACATCAAAGGGTTAAAGTTCAAATTCAACAACAAAATGAGAAATATGCCAAGAAGCATAACAAAGGCAAGAAAGAGTTAATCTTCAATGAAGGAGATCTAGTTTGGGTTCATCTTAGGAAGGAAAGATTTCCTCAACTAAGAAAATCCAAACTCAATCCTAGAGGAGATGGTCCTTTTAGAGTCATAAGGAGGATTAATAACAATGCATATCAACTTGATCTTCCTCCTGAATATGGTGTTCATACTACCTTCAATGTATCTGATCTTAAACCTTTTGCAGGTTATGAAAGTGCCGATGAAGACCCTTTGGATTTGAGGGCAAATCCTTCTCAAGAGGGAGGGGATGATACAAGAAGGCCTAGCACCATAGGACCTATCACAAGAGGAATGGCCAAGAAGCTTCAAGATGAGTATTATCCACAAGGTCAAGTACTCTTTGCTATTTTTGGATGGAAGCTTGGAGACCAAGGAGATGAGTCCAATTTGCCAAGACATGGAGAGGGGTAAAGAAGACATTACCACATAAGGAGGGGTGTGCCTAGCATCATAGGGGCGGCATTAGTGATTTTACCCTCCTTATGCGCATAGTTATTTTCACATGTGATTCATAAGGCTTTCTACAAGCCATACACATTTTGCACATGAGTGATAAGCTGGCCTAAGATCCGTAAATTGTGGATCTAGGCATTTTCCATACATGGCCTTGAGGTTGATTTATAAAACCTCATTGGCAAAGCTTGTAACTCACTTTTGGAATCATAGAAAAGAAATTCTGTTGAAATTATGGCACAATTTTCCTCCAAGAGTCCTCCTCAAAGCTTGAGCTCCATTGCAACTTTCTTCCACTCCATGGAAGCCTTCTGAGTTGTGAACCATCTCTCCAAGCTAGCCTCCATTTTCACTCACCATAAACACCAATCATCCGCTGCCATACACCACCAAAATCCAGCCAAACCAGAGAAGAACGCCAGAATTGATTTTCCAGCTCTGCAGCTTTTACTGCATCACTGTTCCATTGGTTTTCTCTTCTGTCCGAGATCCAATTCCTCTCCAATCTCACGGTGCAACTTCACTACTTCCCCCTGGATGTATCAAGATGTATTGCGTTCGCTTAATTCGTAATTATGATAGCATGATTAACCTTCGCTTAGTCGGTTAGTTGTGTTGAATTAGAGGTTAGAGTAGTCTGTACTTGTTATTTATTTGGGATGGGAAGCATAGTAATTGAGTTAATGACCAACCGTTTTCATTTTGTACTTGTTTCTGTTTTTACATTTCCGTTTACATTTCTGTTTGCATTTATGTTTGCATATGTATTTTGATTTAGTTTATCCGCATTCACAAATCCCTCCCCCACTTCGTGTCTGACCTAACTCTCGAACCACATTTGGTCCTTGAGAGACGACCTAGGAGTCATTTCCTAGTCTATATTGCATTCTTTTATGCATATTAAATTTTGCATGGGGTGCGACACCCATCAGTATTGTTAAAGGTTCAAGTTTGGGATTCTTGGGAGAATTGAAAGAGAAAAGAAAAGTTAGGTATTGAGCTTATGAGTTGAAAAGAAAATGCATGAGAAAAGATGAAAAAGATAGAAAAAGCAAAGCATGAAAGAAAAGCACAATGTAAAGAAAAAGGGAAAGTTGGGAATGAGTAAGGTTGGTAAAAAGAGAGTTTGTGCTTGAACCATGATTATGTGAATAACTCTCTTAACTCAAGGATTTTGTGATCTAGAAAAACCAATTTTTCTTGTTAGCCCGATCACATTATAAGCCTTGAAAAGTCCTTGTGATGACATGTGTATGTGATGATGTTTGATTGAGGCAAATGAAAGGCAACTTTGTTCTATGTGATATGTAGATAGTAGAGGGAAGGAATGACCTCTATACACTTTTGAGTGAAAAACTTGAGTGATTGAGTGAAACACTTTATCTGGTGAGGAATGATTCCATGAATTCATGATTATATCTATGCTTAGCTAATTGATCATTCATGAAAATAACATCTGTTGGAAGAGTATGTGATTGTGTGAACACCATGATCAGTAATTTGAATCAAAGCATGTGCACATCTTGACGAAATTCTATTGATGAGTTGATTTGAGTGATTACCTATCTTGAAAGATAGAGCTATTGAATGTGATTGAACCATTGTGATGATTTGTGGAAGACTAAGTTTCATCTTGTTTGCTTGAGGACAAGCAAAGTTTCAAGTTTGGGGTTGTGATAACAGTTGAAAAACCGTTATTTTTATACTTAATTTTTATATCAAATGCACCCTTGTTGACTTAGAAACTTGCTTGGAATCATGATTTTTCTTTAGTTTTGTGAATAAGAGAGTTAAGGACATGTTTTATGATTTTATCAGTAAATTCCCTTGATTTTGTAGGTTTTTGGAATGAATTGAAAGAAAGGTTGAAGTATCAAAAAAGTCAAATAGAATGCAGAAAAGTCAACCAGTCAACCAAAAAAGTAAACCAGTTGACCAGAATGTTAACCAGAGCGCTGAGCGGCAGTTTTGGGCGCTGAGCGCTAGTGAGGCAAACTGTTGAGCGCCGTTTTTGAGCGTTGAGCGCTGGGGACACGTGCTTGGACCTGTTTTCTGTTATTTTTATGATCTGTTTGGGCTTGGACTAGTTTTTTGTGATTTTTATGCCCTATTTAAAGGTCAAAATGTCTTAGGGTTTGTATCTTTTGATGGCTTAGGCACAGAAACACACTTTTCACCCCTTTGGGGTAGATGTGGAGATGGTGACAACTCTCCTTTTCTCCTTTTTAGGGTTTCTATCTCTTTCATTCCATTATTCCACTAGTTTCGCCATGACGATGGAGAACTAACCTTATTTGTTGTTGGGGAAAGATGTAACCTCCAAACTCTCATATATTGAAATTCTTATTTTATTCATGTGCTTACATATGCTTATATTATCAATTGTTGGGTTTCTTATCTATGCTTAATGATTTTATTGTTTAACTCATTCGGTAAATGTTATTTGTCTTTATTGATACGGGAACGTACGGTAATGACATGAACATATAGGAAATTCCTTGATTAAGCAATACCACCTAGGGATAGGGGTAGGACGATCAATTGTATTTTGCTTCTGTTTATAATGCATTACTAGTTAATAGGGGAGACTAGGGATAGTAAGCCAATAGCTAGTAATAGGCTCTTTTCGCCGAGGGATCAGGTTTAGGGTAGACTAAGAAAGTTTGTATGACAATATGATAATAAAGCGAATTTAATAAGAAAAGTAGATTTATGAGAGTGATTGGGTGAAATTTGAACCCTAGCAACAAACCCATCTCATATTATCAACATCATCCATCCACTTTTGTGTTTAACCTCAATTGATCAAACTGTATTCATATTTATTTTTCTGCACTTTATATTTAAAAATCCCAAAATATTATTTTTATAGTCTTGATTGGTTAAGAAAAAGCACAAGAGTTTAGTGTCGTGAGTCTCTTGGGAAAACGATACTTGGACTTGCCATGTATTATTACTTGATAACAATCTGGTACACTTGCCAGGGTTTTAACAGTGTAGTTGTTTGATACTGAATTAGTGTTATACATCAGACCCTTATATGCAAACGTGCCAGAGATTATCATTTAAAACCCAAGTTTATATTCTAACGTTCAAGAATAGTTTTTCTAGTCGAATTGATTATGCATATAGTTGACTACTAGAAGACATGAAGTTTTAACTCAGGGTCCATCACAACACATATAATCCAATCGATTGAATTAATATTGGAGTCAACTACGACTCGAGAAAAACATTTTTAAGCATGTTCAATCAATCAAACAGTTAAGAATTCAACACAAACAATCATACAACAACAATCAATCAATATGAGCATGATGCAGTAGATAGATACAGATTTACCAATTGTAGATACTCAAGATTTTTTATATGTTCCAAAATTGATTCATCCTTGAGATCAATTCTGCATCAGCAGTATATCCTGCAAAACAATTAAGTTTTGGTTGCTGGTACCCATTTAACTTTGGGTCCGTGATTGTTAATCCTTGTTACATGTTCCTTTGGTATCCAAACACATCATCCTTTAGGAACAACAACATTTCTGTAATAACAATTTCTAACAGTATGACCAATACAATTGCAATAGAAGCATGCATTTCTAGCAGGTTTGCTTAACTTAGTAAATTTCCTAGCATTGGTTTTGTTAGATTGAGCTTTGTATCCAATTCCTTGCCTATTTATAATTCTGGTAGATGAATTCAAAACAACATTTAAATTGTCTCTACCTTGAGTAAACTTAGCTATCGGGCTAGTCAAGTAATTTATCTTTTCAATATGAGCAGGAAAATTTTCACATTCTTTTTCTATTGTAACAATTTCAATTTTAACATCCTTAGCAGTTAACAAAGCTTCATTCAATTCTTTTTCTAATTTTTCATTTTCAGCAACAAGGTCATTAATTCTGTATTCATAATCTCTTTTTTCAGAGTTCAGTCGATTAACCTTGTATTCCAGTCGCATTGCTTTAGCATGCAGTTCTCTAAATGTCTCTATCCGCTGCTGATATTTCTCTTCTATAGGCAGCTTCTCGAATTCATCATCACTATCACTTTCAACCCTTGATGTTCCAGCCACGTGACACATGTTGGATTTCTCCTCTTGATCAGATTCCTCATCACTTGAATTTTCAGAATTTGAGTTCTCCCAAGCAATGTAGGCTCCTTTTCTTCTAGTATTTTTGCCTTGAGGGAATCTTTTCTTTCCTTTTTGCTTCGGCTATAAGTTAGGACAATCAGGCTTGATGTGACCTTGTTTTCCACATTCATAGCATTGGACAACATTTGTACTAAAGCTCTTCTTTTTGCTTTGACCTGCATGGTTAGACAGTTTAATATCATTTTGCATAAGTCGACTAAACTTTCTTACCATCAAGGTCATCAGTTCTTTTTCGTCCAAGTCTGCTTCTGTGTTGTTCTTGCTTGAGGCTTTCAGAGCAATGGACTTCTTTTCTTCAATCTCCTCTTCATCCTTTAATCTACCAAGTTCCAACTCTTGTTCCCGTAACTTGCCAAACAAGGTAGCCATATTCATAGTTGTAAGATCTTTGGATTCAGAGATTGCAGTGACTTTTGGTTGCCAATTCCTGTTCAGACTTTTCAAAATCTTGATGTTGATCTCTTCCTTATCAAACACTTTTCCAAGAGCCATGAGATGATTTACAACGTGAGTGAATCGTTTCTGCACATCATAGATGTTTTCTCCAGCCTTCATTCTGAACAATTCACACTCTTGTATCAATGAGTTCATTCTGGCTCTCTTGACTTCATTTGTGCCTTCATGAGTTACCTCTAAGACATCCCACATCTCCTTTGCATTGAGATATCCTGAAAAATTCATCAATTGTCAGTGCAGAGGCAATAATGTTTCTAGCTTTAACATCATACTGAGTTTTACTATTGTCATCAATAGTTTACTCAGTAAAAGGTTTTAAAACAGTTTCACTATCAACAGTTTTTGTAGGCACATATGGACCATTCAAAGTGGCATCCAAAATTCCCTTATCTTGCGATTGAAGAAAGATCTGCATGCGAATTTTCCAAAAATGATAGTTTTCACCAGCAAGCAGAGGTGGTCTGTTTGTTGAAGCACCTTCACAAAAGTTTGAAAACAAGAAGCCATCCCCAGGTTTTATAGTCGAATAGAATGAAAACAGAGTCGACTAAATTTTTCAAATATCTTATGAAAACCAACTCTGATACTAATTGTTAGGAAAACAGGTAGGCTTCTTTACACCAAAAGGGGGGGGGGTGAATTGGTGTTGTTTCAAAAATAAAATCTTTTCGCAATCTTGAAACTAAAGTATAAAGCTTTTTGATCTTTTCTTGAAATGCAAGTAATGAAAATTTCAATGTAGCGGAAAAATGTAGTTGACTGCTAAGCAAGTATAGTAGACTGAATTTAAAGAGTGCAGGGATAGAGAAAATCAAACACTGGTTTTTATACTAGTTAGGCCAACAATGCCTACATCCAGTGTCCTTCCAACCTAGGAAGCAAATGCACTATAATGGTTGCGGTTTTTACAACAAGGATTTATAGAAGCCTCTGATGAGTCGATATTTTCTTGACTTCACTTAGTTTAATGCGCTAGAATTAATCAGGGAATTGTGCTTAAAAGTCCAGTATTTCCCTATTTTCACTAATTGTGCTTAATTTGACTGGAAATTCTTATTTTAATTAATTTGAATTATCTGAGCTAATTATTTGCATTAGTAATTACAGGGAAAATTTTGAAATTACAATGTGGGACATTTGGAGGTTAAATGTGATGTTGTGCTTCAATTAGAAGAAGTGGGCTGCAAGTTTTTTTTTAAAGGAAAAGAAGCACACACGGGCTGCAGCACTTCACAGATACAAACTTTTATTTTGGATTGGCAATTGGAAAAAAGGCAAGTGGTGCAGCCGTCATTTCCTTGGATTGGAATTAAAAAAAATGGCACACGGTCCAGTTTGGAAAAAGCATATCACGACCCATATAAAAAAAAGCAGCACGTTGAGAAAAAATGTGCACACTTGAGACACTCACGGACATTGGATAGAACAAAAGTTTGGCTCTACGTGGCAGCATTTGACGTTAAAAGAAAAACAAGGTGTGCTGCGGCCCACGTTGGAGAAGAATGGGTGTGCGCTGGGAGAGAAATTGAAGGAAGCAAACATCAGCTGGCCCAGCAAATTAAAAAACACACACCTGCCTTCACTAGGAATCAGCAACACGTAATCACTTCTTCAATTAACAAAGCAAATGGGCTGAAAGGAAATAAAAAAAAAACAACACGACCTTCATTCCAGCAGGCTTTCACACTGCAGCAGAAAATTAAAAAGGTCCAGCAGCAAGGCACACTACATTTAGGAGGGATGACTTTGCTTATTAGTCACACCCGAGAGAAGCATCCAGCAAATTCAGCAGGAGAAAGCATCACACGTCATGCACTCCACCACACAGCCTTCACGGCCCAACATCTTCATCACGTCCAGCCCACATCTCACACGGTCCAGCTTCATCCACCCAAGCAAAGATGCAGCCATAGGAAATCCTGCAACACGCACAATGGGAGGCCCAGTGTGGAGATGGGGTGACATCCAGCAGTTGTCCATAATTGAAGCACTGTCCAGCAACTTTCAGAACACGGTGCAACAGCTGATTTAATTTAAATGTAAATAGGTCCAGGTGGTGTCACGACCCTAAAAGAGAGCTCAAAGCATCATCCAGAATGTAGCGTATGGAGACTTGGAGAGATGCCCACGTCTACATCCAGAGGGGAATAGGTTATTATTCCTTCTTCATTTTTAAGCTAGAAGAGGGTGATATAAAAAAAGAGAAGACAGCCGCCATACGGATGTGAGAAGAAGGACGGAGGGTTATGGTTAGCTGTGATTTATTCCCTTATAGTAGAAGACGCTGATTTCATTCTCGGTCCAGCTGTTGTGTCACGTTCTAGGAGCAATTGTTCATTTTCTTTAGAGATAGGCACATTTTATTATAGAATAAGATTGCTGCCACGTTCAGTATAAGAATAGGCACATCATCAAATAAAATTTAGTCTAACATCTTCAGAAAAGTATTCAAGCCAAGCATACACACTGAAAATAAAATTCAACCTATTCTAAGAATTTAAAATGCAAAAGCGAAAGAGAGAATCCAGGTTGCCTCCTAGTAGCGCTTGTTTAACGTCACGAGCCTGACCCAAACCTGTTTAGCACTTGTCAGTAAGCGTAAATCTTTCCAACACCCTTCAGTAGGTGTACTTCCCTGCATCCTTCAATAGATATCGAAATCCTCTAGAATCCCTCAGTAGATGTTATCCCAGTAGCATTCATCAGTAAATGCTGTCAGTGACATCCATCAGTAAATGTCTAACCATATAGCATTCATGAGTAGATGCTAATCTTTCTTATCTTCATTGGCATCCATCAGTAGACACCAAATCACCTAACATCCATCAGTAGATGTTATCATTATTGCCATCAGAAGCAACGCATAACACAAAAATGAAAATAAAATAAAATCAAATCAAATCAAATCAGATCAAATAAAATAAAATAAAATAAAATCAAATCAAATAAAATAAAATCAAATAAAATAAAATCAAATAAAATAAAATCAAAACGAAATAAAAGATAAAAAAATTCAAAAATTGGGTTGCCTCCCAGCAAGCACTCTTTTAACATCATTAGCTTGACCCGGTAGAGTTCAAACACCCATCAGTAGGTGTTGATACTCCTTTTTCTTGATATTCTTTTATCTTTCTTCTTCCTGCTGACTTTCTTCACAAAGTTGAGAATACCAAGCACATGCTTCCATGTTTCAACCATAGAAACTTTAATCTCCAATTTCTTGAAGATTGCCAGCTTGAACTTTTTTCCCTTCCTATGATTTTTCTTTTTATGAGGAAGAGGTTTTTCATGTGATCTTTTCTTTTGTCCTCTCTTCCTCTTTTTCTCAACCTTCTCCTTCTTCCACTTTCTTTTTTTCTTTTTTCTTATTTTCTTATTTTTTCTTTTTTCTCAATCACCGCTTGTTTTTTCTCCTCATCTTTCTCTCCCTCATTCAACCTTTTTGCTTCATCTTCCACTATTTTCTCCTCTTCTATCTCTTCCACTTCTCTCTCCACCTTCTCAACCTCATCAATTTGTGTCTCCAAATTCCTGAAGGTAACTTCATATCTCTTGGATTCACACCTCTCTAGAAATTTGTCAAACTTTTCATTCAAGCTTTTGACTTGATCTGTCACATCAGCTGTTTGTTGACAAAGTTGTTGATCATACTCCCACGTTTCTATTGGTGAAGAGCATTGTTGCTGCCAATGATAATGTTGCCTCTCATCCATGCTTTTGACATGGTATGGTTCAAAATTCAAAATCCTCTGAAAAAGTTCATCGGATTCTGCACTTCTTTGTATAGGCCTGAATTGAGGCTTAGCAGCTTGTCCATATTGACTTTGATCCATGTATGAGTGAGGTTCCCACCAGTGATTGAAATTATTTTGGTAGGATTGAGTGCCCATATAATCAAATCCTTGTCCGTACTGCCTTCTGCAAACATTAGGCACAAAACCCTAGAGAACATTTATTAGAACAAAATTAAAATTAAACATGCAAACAAGTCAAACTTAGTTAATCCACACTACTGGAAAAAGTTAAACCTCGAGTCCCCGGCAGCGGCGCCAAAAACTTGTTAGCGGAATGGCAAGTGTACCATATTGTTTCAAGTAATAAAAATGGTAACACCCATTATCGTTCTTCCCATGAGACTCGAAAGGCCTTATCGTTCGTATGAATCAAAATCGTAACACTTGTGAAAGAAAAATTAATTCTTGTGGTGAATGCAAAGACAAAAAATAAACATGCAATGAGTGATTCAGTTGACGAGAAAAGAGTATGAATAAATGGAGTTGTTGGGGGTTTACAATTTATCTAATCCGCTCTCTCGTATTTACTCCTCATGTTTAAATTGCCTTATTATCTAATTGCATGCAAACTTTCTTGGCCTCCCCTTAACCCGATCCCTCGGCGAAAAGGGCCTATTACTAATTACTGGCTTGCTATCCCTAGCCTCCCCTAGCAACTAGCAACACATTACAAACAGAAGCAAATACAATTGGTCGTCCTACTCCCTTATCCCTAGGTGGTATTGCTTAACCAAGGAAATTCTCACCATTTCGTGTCATTACTGTATGTCCCCGTATCAATAAAGACAAATATCAGTTACCAAATGAGTTAAACGATAAAAGCTTTAAGCACAGTATGAGAATCCAACAATTGATAATAAACGCATATGAAAATCATATAATTCAAACAAGAGTTTCAATAAAAGAGAGTATCAAAAGATTACATTGTTCCCCCAACAACAAAAGAGTTTAGTTCACCATTGTCATGGTGAACCAAGGTGAAAATAATGGAAGATATGGAACGCAAACCCTCGAAAAGATGAAAAGGAGCCTAAGCATCCAAGAGATCCTCTCGAGAGAGTGAAAAGTAGGTCTGGCCGCCCTCTTCTGTCAAAAGAATGAGAATGAAATCGCACTAGGGCTATTTATAGCTGAAGAGCGCAACAGAAAACAGGCCCGATCCTAACAAGCAACCACCCGACGTCACACTTATGCCGCCCAGTGGTTTGCCACTTATCGCGCTGATAACGGTTAAAAAACCATTATTTTCAGACACTATTTTGGACTAAATTACACCCTTTACTGCTTAGAATGAGCTTGAAATCAAACAAAACTCAATAAATGAGTCAGTCGAGAGTCAAAATCTTTTTTTAGCGATTTTATGCTTGTTTTGCATTGTTTTGCAGCAAAATTGATAGAAGTGAAGATTGGGAATGAAGATGAAGGTCATAGACTCAAGAAAAAGCAAGAAAATCGAAGAAAAGAAGAGTCTAGGGATCCGCCGGGCGGTCAAACGGGAGGAGAAGACACCAGCAGTGGACGCCGGGCGGCAGACCCCTGACGCCGGGCGGTTTTGCGGCACTAGGGAAACCGTCGGGCGGTAGACCCCTACCGCCAAGCGGTGGTGCGATTTAGGGTACACCGCTAGGCGGCAAAGTGTGACGCCGGGCGTTGGTCAACTGGGCTTGGGCCCATTTTTCTGTTGCGCTTCTCACCTATAAATAGCCCTGTGACGAATTCCAATTCATTCTTTTGACAGAGGATGGCGGCCAGACCTACTTTGCACTCTTTGGAGAGGATCTCTTGGATGCTTAGGCTCCTTTTCATCTTTTCTAGGGTTTGCTTTCCATATCTTCCATTATTTTCATCTTGGTTCACCATGACAATGGTGAACTAAACCCTTTTGTTGTTGGGGGAACAATGTAATCTTTTGATAATCTCTTTTATTGAAACTCTTGTTTGAATTATATGATTTTCATATGCGTTTATTATCAATTGTTGGATTCTCATACTGTGCTTAATGCCTTTATCGTTTAACTCATTCGGTAATTGATATTTGCCTTTATTGATACGGGGACATACAGTAATGACACGAAATGGTGAGAATTTCCTTGGTTAAGCAATACCACCTAGGGATAAGGGAGTAGGACGACCAATTGTATTTGCTTCTGTTTGTAATGCGTTGCTAGTTGCTAGGGGAGGCTAGGGATAGCAAGCCGGTAATTAGTAATAGACCCTTTTCGCCGAGGGATCGGGTTAAGGGGAGGACAAGAAAGTTTGCATGCAATTAGATAATAATGCTATTTAAACAAAAGGAGTAAATAAGAGAGAGCGGATTAGATGAAATTGTAAACACCCAACAACTTCATTCATCCATTGCCTAAATCTTGTCAATTGAATCACACATTGCATGTTTATTTTCTGTCTTTGCATCCACCACAATTATTGATTTTTTCTCCGCAAGTTTTACGATTTTGATTCACGCGAACGATAAGGCCTTTCGAGTCTCATGGGAAGAACGATAATGGGTTTTACCATTTTTATTACTTTATATGATATGGTACACTTGCCATTCCGCTAATACGCGCTACCGCCCGGCGCTGGGGGTCTACTGCCCAGCGCTCAGGTACAGCTCAGGTACCGCTCAGCGCTAGTGACTAGCGCTCAGGTACAGCTCAAGTACAGCTCAGGTACAACTCAGGTACAGCTCAGCCCCAGCGGATCTTTTCAACACTTTATTTTTCTACACTCTAGTTGACTTTTCTGCATTCTGGTTGACTTTTCTGCACTCGAACCATTTGATAATTCAACCATTATTTCCATTCATCTCCAATTGTCATAAAAACCCTGCAAAACAAGCATAATAACGCTAAAAACAACTTTTGACTCTCTACAGACTCATTTATTGAGTTTTATTTGATTCCAAGCTCATTCTAAGCAATAAAGGGAGTAATTTGGTCTAAAATAACATATGAAAATAACAATTTTTCAACCGTTATCACCTAGCACCAGCAGCGGATGATCATCCGAATATCACAGATCATGGGCCACGTATGCGTCACATGGGTCATGCGGAAACAGCTTCTGGAAGGCCAGCTGATGATGGTACACGTGTGTTGCTAGTGTGGGCTTCACACGAAATGTTGGGCGGTTGGTGGTCCAATCCGGAAGTCACTTTCTTCATGGCTCCAAATGGCTTGGGCTGGATGGCTTGGATAGGTCTTCTAGGTCCTCTTGAAGCCTTCTAAGCATTTCTTTAATCAAGGATCCTTGGATGCAAGGCTTCGTAGATGACTTTATTAGTGATGGGCTCATGGTTGTTTATTAGGCTTGAGCCCAAGTCATCACACTTGTTATATGAGTTATGGCTTGTAACGATCAATTTATGTGTTTAATAATGTGATTAAAGACTCTAGGACTACAATATTTTGAGTAGGTTTAACCCTAATTGGAACATTAAATGACTTCTCCAATTATGTCCATTTGATTTTTCCTAGATAGAGTTCTAATGCCTAATAATGTGCTAATTATCTTTTATTTACTCTAGTATTTGTTACTCTAAATTCCGCTTCTGCAAAATCCACTGGGTTGGTTATTGGAAAAGCCTTCATAACACTGATTAAATGGAATCTTTTTTTATGGCAATGCAATCATGCTTAATCGACATACAAAAACCAAAGACCTCATGCGAACAAAAATTCTGAGTGTTGAAGACTAATATAAGGCTACATGATTATGTTAGTTATTTTTATTGAAGCGCACCTATGAAGGATCTTTTCTTTGCTCTATATCTCTTTACTTTGGTTTTCTCCGAATTAATGTTGTACTTAAAATACTTACCATTGTCCTTTTTATGTCCTTTTTAAAACTCTTTTAATCACTTCAAAGAGTTTGGTTCAGGAAGATTATTGTTTGGACAGTGACCCATCAACACAATAAAACTTCAAGTCATCAAGAAATCCATGATCAACAGAGCATGTCATCTTCTTTTTGCTGCCAACTAAAGGATAAATTGTTTAAGGCTACTCATGTATGTAAACTTATTGGACATGAAAGTTCAATCTTCCGAATACCATGGTCGTCTTGTGGATGTAAACTGGTATTTGTCTCTGATGACCGGAGGTGAGTTACTTTTCAAGTCCTACTATATTACTAATTTATGTTCACCCTTAGCTAATATATAATAACATGTAAAGAAATTTGTTGCTGATACAGTACAAAAACCACTTTTTACATAGTCATATAACATTAAACCAAAACCTTAATTTATTACGATTCCCACTTCAGTAACACAACTTCATTCGTTCATATAGTCAAATACACAATCAATACCATCCTAACAAAACAAAAAACCTTGCTAATTTCAACAAAACGACCAACACTACTACATTATGGATTCATCATCCGTATTGAAATTACAACGATATTAAGCATACAAATCAAAATAACCAACCCTATCAACACCTTTATCCATTTCTCCACAACCTTAACAAATTTCTACAAATCACTCATCATCTTCGTTCCACCTCCCATTTCTCCTATCTCTGAGATAAACAGTCATGCGTTTCTTCCCACTTCACATTCGTATAACTTTTCTCAATACCATCGTCACAACACAATTTGAAGAAATTGCAACCACCTTCATGTTTATTCCATACAAAAAAAAAACAATTAGAACGACTTTCTACTGAAACAAAACACTACTCATCCACGTTCTTTTACCTTGTACTTGGGACAGCCCCAAAATTTCTTTCCTCTGTTCTTAGTAGTTGTCAACACTCAATTTTGTCCGGATATTGAAATAATCTTTTGTTTTTTCTTTATTTGATTCCTTTAATTTATCAATTTAGTCTACTTTATTTTTATTGTGTTTTTTTTCTTATTTAGCTTTGCTTTTCGTAATATCTGTTTTAATTAATTATTCAAAATTAATTCAAAAATTGTTAATTAATTAAAAAATAATAATAATAATAAAAATAATAAAAAATATATATGAAAAAATATAAAAAAATAATAAAAAATAAAATTATAAAATAAAAGAAAAGAAAAACATGTGGAAAAAAAGAAGGAAGGGTGTGGGGATGAAATGGTGAGGTGTTGACTGATAAAAAAAAAAAATAAATAATAAAAAAAAAAGTTTGTTAGGTGGGTGGTTTTGAGAGACGACAGAAAACCGTTAAAAAAAAAGTCTGGAAGGCACGAATTGAAAAGGAATTGGAAGAGGGGTTTTTCTTGGAGAGAAAGCAGAGACTGACTTTTCATTGAAGACCAGAGAGATTGTCATCGGAGAAAGAGGAGCTTGAGAGTCGGATTTTTACCACTACCGGATATAGCAGCATAGAATTCTTGGAGGTAAGTTATTCATGTCATGTAAATAGCTATATCCATTTTTGTATTATGTTTGTTACTGCCACATCTGGTACCGATGATTGATACATTTATGGAGGTTAGTGTGTATGAGCTTTCACTGATCTCCGCTGTTAATCAGTACCATCACCAAAGGTTATAGCCTTTATCCAGCATCATCATCTTGTTGCCGTTTTTATAACATGTTTATCCTAAACCACGCATACACAACCCCATTACCCTCGTCAGCTTCGACCTATACTGTGAAATCCCAAAGGCCATTTTCCTGCAGCACAGAGACTTAATCCAAACACTCAAAATCAATTATATCAATCACAAACCCAACTAGACTCCTTGATCTCTGTACATTCATTCATTAGCAAAATAGTTAATCCCTAATCTATAAGCATGCACCAATTGAAACTGTGATTTCTTCTTCAACCATGATCACGTTAGAAGTAGAAGATAGGGCATTGTTTTTAGAACCTCCCTGTTGCTCTATAGTACTACAATTGGGGGTTTTGTCCAATCTGCAATTTGAGTTCGAATCCATAGCATCAAGTGAAGGCAACGAAGGATTCGAATTTGGTGCGGCCATAATTGTGTGATACACATTGGTTGCAAGAGGCACGATAATGGAGAGGATGAGGATGTCCTCGCGACGGCCATGGAAGTCAATCGTCTAGGTGATGCCGATGATGAAGGAAGGCGACGCGACTCTGGGCTTGGAGGCGTTTCTGTGGCCGCGACTCACGACGGCCGGAGGTGGTGGCTGTCAAATGGAAGGCCAAACGAAGACGGTGCTCGCGTGGGTCGTCTTTGTGGCGCGGCGGTTTCGACGCCGGAGGGGTGGCCGTTGCAGTGGCTGGTCCGGTCGCTTGGGGGCGCGGTGGCTCGCAGTTGCCGGTGGAGGCATGGAAGTGTATCGGCAGAGAGAGAAAGGGAACTTTGACATATTAAATATGTTTCTTGATGGTTTAGGAATATGTGGATTATTTGAGGGAACTTTGACATATTAAATATGTTTCTTGATGGTTTAGGAATATGTGGATTATTTGAGCCAACATGTTAATGACACTGGAAGGTCTGAATTGGACCTTTATTTAGATGAAGGGAATCTTGATCCAAAATTTTTTGAAAAGTTGGATGTATTGGGTTATTGGAGGGATCGTCGAGATCGATATCCAAACTTATTTAAGATGGCTTGTGACATTCTTAGCATTCCAATCACAACAATTGCTAGTGAGTCTGCCTTTAGTCTTGGTTCTCGTGTGCTAACCAAATATCGTTCCTCTATTCTTCCAGAGAATGTTGAGACACTCATTTTAACTCAAAATTGGTTACATGGTTTTGAATTAACAGGTAACATTATTATTAGTACTGCAGAATTTATTTAATTATTTACTACTTTGTGTTTGAATATCATTAGTTAACACTTTTTTTTTCTTGAATTGTAGATGGAGATAAAGAAGATGATTCAAGAGAGCAGAATATTTGTGGATTTATCTATTCAAGATTCTAATATCGTAAATGGATAAGGAACAAAAAATGATGAATATAAGAAACTTATTTGTATGTTTTTTGTGTTTGTTTTTGGATGACATTTGGATTATAGTATACTTTTTATTATTATTTTGAGTTGTCTTTAACATAATTTTTTTGGGAGTGAAATTTGTTTAAATTTAAATTATAAAAAGTTTGTATTTTTTTTATTTTAAAAAAAAATTAAATGGGCTAGTGAGCCAACCTGTTTACCCGCCAGCCCGTGGTGAGTCGGGCTGGGTTCAAGTTTTTCTGACTAGCTAATAAATGAGCTGGGTTGGGTTGGCTCACTAAGTGACCAACCCGTGGTGGGCCGGGCCGGGTCGAGCCGGGTTACCCGTTTTGATAGCTCTAGTTAGTAATTTTTAGAACCAACATATTATGACGTACATTGTTTTGTACGTCATAATATATGTTTTTATAAAAAAAAATAATTATTAAAAGAATTTCCTATTAAAAATAAAAAAAAAATTAATAAATAGAAGAATTCAAAAATGAATTCAAGATTGATATACAGAAGAATCTGAACTAACACATTCCTTAAAATATGAAATACATTGACTAAGACAGAGATGAGATAAGTACTTTCTTGCTTAAAAAGAGTAACTCTCTAGTTACTTTCTTTTTCCA
>CP144694.1:15602488-15604988 GCA_036885675.1 Vigna mungo | reverse complement strand
CAATCATCTTCATCATCGTCACCAGGGGGATCCTAATCATCCTCAATGTGATCTTGATCGTAATCATCATCATCATCGTGATCGTGACCGTGATGATGATCGGGACCATGATCATCCTCATTGTGATCATTATCGTGATCGCCATAATCATCTTCGTGATTGTGATTGTCATCATCACCACCACCACCATCACCACAATCATCTTCATTGTCGTCATCATCGTCACCATCGGGATCGTCATCATGCTCAATGTGATCTGTATCGTGATCATCCTCATCATTATGGTGACCGTGATCAAGATCGTGACCATGATCATCCTCATTGTGATCGTTATCGTGATCGCCATCATCATCTTCGTGATTGTGATTGTCATCACCACCACCACCAACACCACCCGCACAATCATATTCATGATCTTCATCATCGTCATCATCGGGATCGAGATTATCCTCAATGTGATCTTGATCATGATCATCCTCATAGTGACCGTGATCAGGATCGTCACCATGATCATCGTCATTGTGATCTTTATTGTGATCGCCATCATCATCTTCGTGATTGTGATTGTCATCATCATAAGCACCACCACCACCACCACCACCACCACCACCACCACAACCACCACCACCACCATCCACCACCAGCATCATCTTCATCATCGTCACCATCAGGATCGTGATCATCCTCAATGTGATCTTGATCGTGATCATCATCATCTTCGTGATCGTGACCGTGATCATGATCGTGACAATGATCATCCTCATTGTGATCTTTATCGTGATTGCCATCATCATCTTCGTGATTGTGATTGTCATCAGCACCACCACCACCACCACCACCACCATCATCTTCATCATTGTCACAATCGGGATCGTGATCATCCTTAATGTGATCTTGATCGTGATCATCATCATCATCGTGATCGTGACCGTGATCATGATCGTGAGCATGATCATCCTCATTGTGATCCTTATCGTGATCGCCATCATCATCTTCGTGATTGTGATTGTCATCATCATCAGCACCACCACCACCACCACCACCACCACAACCACCACCACCACCATCATCTTCATCATCGTCATCATCGTCACCATTAGGATCGTGATCATCCTCAATGTGATCTTGATCGTGATCATCATCATCTTCGTGATCGTGACCGTGATCATGATCGTGACCATGATCATCCTCATTGTGATCTTTATCGTGATCGCCATCATCATCTTCGTGATTGTGATTGTCATCACCACCACCACCATCACCACCCTCACCATCATCTTCATCATCGTCACCACCGGGATCGTGATCATCCTCAATGTGATCTTGATCGTGATCATCATCATCATCGTGATCGTGACCGTGGTCATGATCGTGACCATGATCATCCTCATTCTGATCTTTATCGTCATCGCCATCATCATCTTCGTGATTGTGATTGTGATCACCATAACCACCACCACCACTAATGCCACCGCCACCACCACCGCCACCACCGCAACCACCACCTCCCCCACCACCACAACCACCACCCCCACCACCACCACCAACAACACCACTACCACCACCACCATCATCACAACCACAACCACCACCACCACCACCACCACCACCACCACCACCACCACCACCACCACCATCACATCCACCACCGCCACCATCGTCATCATCCTCGCTAGAGGGATCGTGATCATCCTCAATGTGATCTTCATCGTGATCATCATCACATCCTGATCGTGACCGTGATCATGATCGTGACCCTGATCATCCTCATTGTGATCTTTATCGTGATCGCCATCATCATCTTCGTGATTGTGATTGTTATCACCACCACCACAACCACCACCATCATCATCTTCATCATCGTCATCATCGTCACCATCGGGATCCTGATCATCCTCAATGTGTTATTGATCGTGATCATCATCATCGTGATCGTGACCGTGATCAAGATCGTGACCATAATCATCCTCATTATGATCTTTATCGTGATCGCCATCATCATCTTCGTGATTGTGATTGTTATCACCACCACCACCACCATCATCATCATCTTCATCATCGTCATCAACGTCACCATCGGCATCCTGATCATCCTCAATGTGATATTGATCGTGATCATCATCATCGTGATCGTGACCGTGATCAAGATCGTGACCATAATCATCCTCATTATGATCTTTATCGTGATCGCCATCATCATCTTCGTGATTGTGATTGTTATCACCACCACCACCACCATCATCATCATCTTCATCATCGTCATCAACGTCACCATCGGGATCCTGATCATCCTCAATGTGATATTGATCGTGATCATCATCATCGTGATCGTGACCGTGATCAAGATCGTGACCATAATCATCCTCATTATGATCTTTATCGTGATCGCCATCATCATATTCATGATTGTGATTGTTATCACCACCACCACCACCACCCCCCCACCATCATCTTCATACTCGTCATCATCGTCACTATCGGGATCATGATCATCCTCAAT
>CP144694.1:15504286-15586786 GCA_036885675.1 Vigna mungo | reverse complement strand
TCACCACCACTACCACCACTACCACCACCACCACATCCACCACTGCCATCATCTTTATCATCGTCATCATCGTCACCATCAGGATCGTGATCATCCTCAATGTGAGCTGGATCGTCATCATCATCATCATCGTGATTGTGACCGTGATCACGATCGGGACAAGGATCATCCTCATTGTGATATTTATCTTCATCGCCATCATCCATCACCAGGATTGTCATCACCACCACCACCACACCACCACCATCACCACCACCACAACCACCATCACCATCATCATGATCTTCATCATTGTTATCATCGTCACCATCGGGATCGTGAGCATCCTCAATGTGATCTTGATCGCAACCATCATCATCGTGATCAGGATCGTGACCATGATCATCCTCATTGTGCTCTTTATCGTGATCGCCATCATCATCTCCGTGATTGTGATTGTCATCACCACAACCGCCACCACCACCACCGCCGCCACCACCACCGCCACTGCCGCCACCGCCACCACCACCACCGCCACCGCCACCACCACCACCAAAACCGCCTCCACAACCATCACCAACCCCACCACAATCACCACCACCATCATCACCACCACCACCACTACCACCACCACCACATCCACCACTGCCATCATCGTCACCATCAGGATCGTGATCATCCTCAATGTGATCTGGATCGTGATCATCATCATCATCGTGATAGTGACCGTGATCACGATCGTGACAAGGATCATCCTCATTGTGATCTTTATCTTCATCGCCATCATCCATCACTAGGATTGTCATCACCACCACCACCACACCACCACCATCACCACCACCACAACCACCATCATCATCATCATCATCTTCATCATTGTTATCATCGTCACCATCGGGATCGTGATCATCCTCAATGTGATCTTCATCGCAACCATCATCATCGTGATCGTGACCGTGATCAGGATGGTGACCATGATCATCCTCATTTTGATCTTTATCGTGATCGCCATCATCATCTTCGTGATTGTGATTCTCATCACCACAACCGCCACCACCACCACCGCTGCCACCACCACCGCCACCGCCGCCACCACCGCCACCGCCACCGCCACAACCACCACCACCACCGCCTCCACAACCACCACTAACCCCACCACCACTACCACCACCATCACCACCACCACCACCACCACCACCACCACCACCACTACCACCACCACCATCATCACCACCACAACCACCACTACCACTACCACCACATCCACCACATCCACCACTGCCATCATCTTCATCATCGTCATCATCGTCACCATCAGGATCGTGATCATCCTCAATGTGATATGGATCGTGATCATCATCATCATCGTGATAGTGACCGTGATCACGATGGTGACAAGGATCATCCTCATTGTGATCTTTATCTTCATCGCCATCATCCATCACCAGGATTGTCATCACCACCACCACCACACCACCACCACCACCACCACCACCATCACGACCACCACAACCAACATCACCATCATCATGATCTTCATCATTGTTATCATCGTCACCATCGGGATCGTGATCATCCTCAATATGATCTTGATCGTAACCATCATCGTCGTGATCGTGACCGTGATCAGGATCGTGACCATGATCATCCTCATTATGCTCTTTATCGTCATCGCCATCATCATCTTCGTGATTGTGATTGTCATCACCACAACCACCACCACCGCCACCGCCGCCACCACCACCATCGCCACCGCCACCACCGCCACCACCACCACCACCGCCTCCACCAACACCACCAACCCCACCACCACTACCACCACCATCACCACCACCACCACCACCACCACCACCACCACCACCACCACCATCATCACCACCGCAACCACCACTACCACCACTACCACTACCACCACATCCACCACATCCACCACTGCCATCATCTTCATCATCGTCATCATCGTCACCATCAGGATCGTGATCATCCTCAATGTGACCTGGATCGTGATCATCCTCATCATCGTGATAGTAACCGTGATCACGATCGCGACAAGGATCATCCTCATTGTGATCTTTATCTTCATCGCCATCATCCATCACCAGGATTGTCATCACCACCACCACCACACCACCACCACCACCACCACCATCACCAACACCACAACCACAATCACCATCATCATCATCTTCATCATTGTTATCATCGTCACCATCGGGATCGTGATCATCCTCAATGTGATCTTGATCGTAACCATCATTATCATGATCGTGACCGTGATCAGGATCGTGACCATGATCATCCTCACTGTGATATTTATCGTGATCGCCATCATCATCTTCGTCATTGTGATTGTTATCACCACCACCACCACCACCACCACCATCATCTTCATCATCGTCATCATCGTCACCATCGGGATCGTGATCATCCTCAATGTGATATTGATCGTGATCATCATCATCGTGATCGTGACCATGATCAAGATCGTGACCATGATCATCCTCATTGTGATCTTTATCTTGATCGTCATCATCATCATCACCACCACCACCACCACGACCACCCCCCCCACCACCACTACCACCACCACCACCACCACTATCATTCTCAATTTGATCTGGATCGTGATCATCATCATAATCGTGATCTTGACCATGATCATAATTGTGACCATGAGCATCCTCATTGTGATCTTTATCATGATCGCCATCATCATCTTTGTGATAGTAATTGTCCTTACCACAACCACCACCACCACCACCATCACCACCACCACAACCACCACCACCACTACCACCACCATCATCATCTTTATCATTGTTATCATCGTCACCTTGAGGATCGTGATCGTCCTCAATGTGATTTTGATCGTAACCATCATCATCGTGATCATGACCGTCATCAGGATCGTGACCATGATCATCCTCATTGTGATCTTTATCGTAATCGCCATGATCATCTTCGTGATTGTGATTGTCATCACGACAACCACCACCACCACCACCGCCGCCACCGCAACCACCACCGCCACCCCCACCACACCCACCATCAGCACCACCACCACCATCCCCACCATCACCACCAACCCCACCAACACTACCACTACCACCATCATCACCACCACAACCACCACCTTCACCACCATCATATTCATCATCGTCATTATCGTCACCCTCGGGATCGTGATAATCCTCAATGTGATATTGATCGTGATTATTATCATCGTGATCGGGACCGTGATCAAGATCGTAACCATGGTCATCCTTATTGTGATATTTATCGTGATCGTCATCATCCTCTTCGTGTTTGTGATTTTCATCACCACCACCACCACTACCACCACCATCATCTTCATGATCGTCATCATCATCACCACCGGGATCGTGATCATCCTCAATGTGATCTGGATCATGATCATCATCATCATCGTGATCGTGACCGTGATCATGATCGTGACCATGATCATCCTCATTGTGATCTTTATCGTGATCGCCATCATCATCTTCGTGATTGTGATTGTCATCACCACCACCACCTTCACCACCACCACCATCATCTTCATCATCATCATCATCGTCATCATCGGATCGTGATCATCCTCAATGTGATCATGATCTTGATCATCATCATGGTGATCGTGACCGTGATCAAGATCGTGACCAGGATCATCCTCATTGTGAGCTTTATCGTGATCGCCATCATCATCTTCGTGATTGTGATTGTCATCACTACCACCACCACCACCACCATCATCTTCATCATCGTCATCATCGTCACCATCGGGATCGTGATCATCCTCAATGTGATCTGGATCGTGATCATCATAATCATCGTGATCGGGATCGTGATCATGATCGTGACCATGATCATCCTCATTGTGATCTTTATCGTGATCGCCATCATCATCTTCGTGATTGTGATTGTCATCACCACCACCACCTTCATGTTCATCATCGTCACCATCGGGATTGTGATCATCCTCAATGTGATCTTGATCGTGATCATCATCATCATCGTGATCGTGACCGTGATCAAGATCGTGACAATGATCATCCTCATTGTGATCGTTATCGTGATCGCCATCATCATCTTCATGATTGTGATTGTCATCACCACCACCACCACCACCACCCCCACAATCATATTCATGATCTTCATCATCGTCATCATTGGGATCATGATTATCCTCAATTTGATCTTGATCAAGATCATCATCATCATCATCCTCATAGTGACCGTGATCAGGATCGTCACCATGATCATCCTCATTGTCATCTTTATTGTGATCGCCATCATCATCTCCGTGATTGTGATTGTCATCATCATCAACACCACCACCACAACCACCACCACCTCCACCACCACAACTACCACCACCACCATCATCTTCATCATCGTCATCATCGTCACCATCGGGATCGTGATCATCCTCAATGTGATCTTGATCGTGATCATCATCATCATCGTGATCGTGACCGTGATCATGATCGTGACCATGATCATCCTCATTATGATCTTTATCGTGATCGCCATCATCATCTTCGTGATTGTGATTGTCATCACCACCACCAACACCACCACCATCATCTTCATCATCCTCATCATCGTCACCATCGGGATCGTGAATGCTCAATGTGGTCTCGATCATGATCATCCTCATTGTTATCTTTATCTTGATCTCCATCATCATCTTCGTGATTGTGATTGTCATCACCACCGCCACCACCACCACTACCATCATCTTCATCATCGTCACCATCGGGATCGTGATCATCCTCAATGTGATCTGGATCGCGATCATCCTCATCATCGTGATCATGACCTTGATCATGATTGTGACCATGATCATCCTCATTGTGATCTTTATCGTGATCGCCATCATCATCTTCGTGATTGTGATTGTCATCACCACCACCACCACCACCCCCACAATCATATTCATGATCTTCATCATCGTCATCATCGGGATCGTGATTATGCTCAATGTGATCTTGATCATGATCATGATCATCATCATCCTCATACTAATCGTGATCAGGATCGTCACCATGATCATCCTCATTGTGATCTTTATTGTGATCGCCATGATCATCTTCGTGATTGTGATTGTCATCATCATGAGCACCACCACCACCACCACCACCACCTCCACCTCCACCACCACAACTACCACCACCACCATCAACCACCACCATTATCTTCATCATCGTCATCATCGTCACCATCGGGATCGTGATCATCCTCAATGTGATCTTGATCGTGATCATCATCATCATCGTGATCGTGACGTGATCATGATCGCGACAATGATCATCCTCATTGTGATCTTTATCGTGATCGCCATCATCATCTTCGTGATTGTGCTTGTCATCATCACCACCACTACCACCACCCTCACCATTATCGTCATCATCGTCAACATCGTCACCATCGGGATCGTGATCATCCTCAATGTGATCTTGATCGTGATCATCATCATCATCGTGATTCTGACCGAGATCATGATCGTGACCATGATCATCCTCATTGTGATCTTTATCGTGATCGCCATCATCAACTTCGTGATTGTGATTGTCATCACCACCACCACCACCACCACCATCATCTTCATCATCTTCATCATCGTCACCATCGGGATCGTGATCATCCTCAATGTGATCTGGAACGTGATCATCATAATCATCGTGATCATGATCGTGACCATGATCATCCTCATTGTGATCTTTATCGTGATCGCCATCATCATCTTCGTGATTGTGATTGTCATCATCACCAGCACCACCACCACAACCACCACCACCTCCACCACCACAACTACAACCACCACCAGCATCTTCATCATCGTCATCATCGTAACCATCGGGATCGTGATCATCCTCAATGTGATCTTGATCGTGATCATCATCATCATTGTGATCGTGACCGTGATCATGATCGTGACCATGCTCATCCTCATTGTGATCTTTATCGTGATCGCCATCATCATCTTCGTGATTGTGATTTTCATCACCACCACCAACACCACCACCATCATCTTCATCATCCTCATCATCGTCACCATCGGGATCGTGAATGCTCAATGTGGTCTCGATCATGATCATCCTCATTGTGATCTTTATCTTGATCTCCATCATCATCTTCGTGATTGGGATTGTCATCACCACCACCACCACCACCACACCACAATCATATTCATCATCTTCATCATCGTCATCATCGGGATCGTGATTATCGTCAATGTGATCTTGATCATGATCATCATCATCATCCTGATAGTGACCGTGATCAGGATCGTCACAATGTTGGTCCTCATTGTGATCTTTATTGTGATCGCCATCATCATCTTCGTGATTGTTAGTGTCATCATCATCAGCACCACCACCACCACCACCACCACCACCACAACCACCACCACCACCATCCACCACCACCTGCATCTTAATCATCGTCATCATCGTCACCATCGGGATCGTGATCATCCTCAATGTGATGTTGATCGTGATCATCATCATCATTGTGATCGTGATCGTGATCATGATCGTGACCATGGTCATCCTCATTGTGATCTTTATCGTGATCGCCATCATCATCTTCGTGATTGTGATTGTCATCACCACCACCACCACCACCATTATCTTCATCATCGTCATCATCGTCACCATCGGGATCGTGATCATCCTCAATGTGATCTTGATCGTGATCACCATCATCATCGTGATCGTGATCGTGATCATGATCGTCACCATGATCATCCTCATTGTGATCTTTATCGTGATCGCCATCATCATCTTCGTGATTGTGATTGTCATCACCACCACCACCACCACCACCATCATCTTCATCATCATCATCATCGTCATCATCGGGATCGTGATCATCCTCAATGTGATCATGATCTTGACCATCATCATGGTGATCGTGACCGTGATCAAGATCGTGACCATGATCATCCTCATTGTGAGCTTTATCGTGATCGCCATCATCATCTTCGTGATTGTGATTGTCATCACCACCACCACCACCACCACCATCATCTTCATCATCGTCATCATCGTCACCATCGGGATCGTGATCATCCTCAATGTGATCTGGATCGTGATCATCATAATCATCGTGATCGGGATCGTGATCATGATCGTGACCATGATCATCCTCATTGTGATCTTTATCGTGATCGCCATCATCATCTTCGTGATTGTGATTGTCATCACCACCACCACCTTCATCTTCATCATCGTCACCATCGGGATTGTGATCATCCTCAATGTGATCTTGATCGTGATCATCATCATCATCGTGATCGTGACCGTGATCAAGATCGTGACAACGATCATCCTCATTGTGATCGTTATCGTGATCGCCATCATCATCTTCATGATTGTGATTGTCATCACCACCACCACCACCACCACCCCCACAATCATATTCATGATCTTCATCATCGTCATCATTGGGATCATGATTATCCTCAATTTGATCTTGATCATGATCATCATCATCATCATCCTCATAGTGACCGTGATCAGGATCGTCACCATGATCATCCTCATTGTCATCTTTATTGTGATCGCCATCATCATCTTCGTGATTGTGATTGTCATCATCATCAGCACCACCACCACAACCACCACCACCTCCACCACCACAACTACCACCACCACCATCCACCACCACCATCATCTTCATCATCGTCATCCTCGTCACCATCGGGATCGTGATCATCCTCAATGTGATCTTGATCGTGATCATCATCATCATCGTGATCGTGACCGTGATCATGATCGTGACCATCATCATCCTCATTGTGATCTTTATCGTGATCGCCATCATCATCTTCGTGATTGTGATTGTCATCACCACCACCAACACACCACCATCATCTTCATCATCCTCATCATCGTCACCATCGGGATCGTGAATGCTCAATGCGGTCTCGATCATGATCATCCTCATTGTGATCTTTATCTTGATCTCCATCATCATCTTCGTGATTGTGATTGTCATCACCACCACCACCACCACCACACCACAATCATATTCATCATCTTCATCATCGTCATCATCGGGATCGTGATTATCCTCAATGTGATCTTGATCATGATCATCATCATTGATGAATCAATATTGTATACCATTAACTTAGTTTCTTGCGCCGAATTGTGTTGATGATTTGCGCTTAATTCTTAGTTATTGTGTCATTTTCACCATTTGGACTTAATTAGACCACTAATTCATATTTTAATTAATTTGAATTATTTGAGCTTAATTATTCCCATGTTCATTTTCAGGGAAATTTTGGAATTACACTGGGAGACTTTTGTAAGAGCACAAGCAATTGAAGAATTTCTACAAATTAATTTATATGTAGTCAAATTTTTAATTTTGTATATTAGGCTTTTTAAATTAAGTTTTGTAATTTTGGGCTAATTTTTGTTAGGTTAGACTAAGCCCAATAGTAAAAAAGTGGTGACATGGCTTTAGGGTTTTATAATGTGTGGACCCCACCATGAGGATGTAACTTTGAGACCTAGGGATTTGGGGGAGGAGAGTCGTCACTCTGGAATTTTTGAGACCTCCTCTCGGGTTCTTGGGGGGAGCTTTTTGCTGAAACGTTTTCTGGGAGAACAAATGGGAGCTCACGGTTTTTCATTTTGGCCAAGTGAATGAATCAAGTTTTTCTTCTTCATTCTATTATGTGCAATGCTGCAGTATTTCCTTTTCATTTAATTTAGAGTTTCACATTGAATGAGAAAGTGGAGCCGAGACTTTTACTTTTGGGGGCATATTTTTCTTTTCAGATTTTGGGAGCTGGGAACATTTTTTTTTTATATATATATGAGCATGGAATGTATAATCTATTTTGCTTGGCAATGTTTATTTGATTAAAGAAGCTGAATTGAAAAAATGAAGGTAGGAGGCGACACTTGTTATATTGGTCACGGAAAGTTTGGGAAAAGATATGATGTTACGGTGGACTCATGGGAGGAAGGTTTTTAAAGGTTTTTTTTTTTACTTGTGATTGGATGTTTTGAGTGTTGGACTTTACTGGCTGAAAACTGGAGTTACTTTTTGTTCATTTATGGCTGCAACGTTCTTGAATATATTGGAAGCAGATCCACTTTGTTGCTACTCACTCTCTTGGCAAGTGTAACGGGTTGGAGGCATGTGTTTTAATTTCCAATTGAAAAAAAATGTTGACTGATTGCTTGGAAGGGGACGTGAGCTCCTAGTGGATTCTGTTACTTTGGTTTTGCTTTTTAGAATGATGAAAAGTTTGATTTAAGGAGGGCTGGCAGCAAGTGTTCACTGTTCCAAATAGTTGAAAGGAGAAACAATTATTTTCTTTCTTTTTAAAAGGGTGTTCACGGTTTTTGCTTATTGTTGAATGGAAGTGGTGGGTCCAGTTGTGATGGGATTTTCTTTGGGTTTTATTCCACTTTGAATTATTATGAAAAAGAGATTAGGTAAAGATTGGTGGCAGCTGCAGAATAGGCATGGGACCATTGAATAAATATTACATGTTCATTGCAATTTCCTTTTCATAGGAGATCATACGGAATAGGTTGAATCTCATTGATGGCTGCAACACTCATATATCTCTCGGTTAAAGATGAGCTTTTCCTTGGGAAGTAGCGGCTGGAGTGAATGGGAGGGCTGCAGCCACATATTTTAAAGTGCTCTTGGTTTCAATTGGGAGCAGGTCACAGACAAGGTTTTCAGGCTATTGCAATTTCAATTTCATTAGTAGATGCATTGGTCATATAAATTGTTAGTAGGAGTTTGTGTTGTTTATTTCTTGTGTTTTAAATTAATTTGCATTGTAGGATTAGTTGTTTTTAATTTCTTTAATTTAGTTTTGCATTTAATTTAATTTAACTGTATTTAGATATTTGTTTAGTCTAGTATTTGGTTTAGCATTTTCACTCTCTGGACTCGATTTTAAAAAAATAACTGCAACCACACCAGATGTCCAAATGCTACGTTTTATATGTCAAACGAAAGATAATTGAGTCTACTTTCCAAGAAAAAAAACCTCATGTCATTTAGAGCTTTGTAGAAAAAGTTATGGTTAAAACATTGAGCAAAGGTCAGAGCTGTCTAGTTCCCGCGTGAATTTTCGTTTTTACTGTTTTAATTTCATTTTAATTTTTCCGCATCCACAAACAACATTTCAAAACCCCCCCACTGTGTTAGACCTAATTCTGAACCGCAGTTGGTCCTTGAGAGACGACCTAGGGGTCATTCCCTAGCATTATACTGCATTTCTAAATTGCAATCAAATTTGTATGGGTTGCGACGCCCATCAAATTTTGGCGCCGTTGCCGGGGACCAACGGTTCAGTATTGAGTCTTTTGTTTGTGTTTGTGTGTCTTGTGACTGTTTTCTGTGATTTGAGATTTTTGTGCTATTGTTTCATGATTAGAGGGTGTTGTGATTTAGTGCATGACTAGAGGAAATCCTGGATTCATACCACCTTTTGACCCTGAAATTGATAGGACCTTTCATAGGTTAGTTAGGCATTCTAGGAATTTGTCTTTAGAGTCTGTTTTTGAGTCTGTCCCATTAGATATTGTTCATCCAACTGTTGAGTATTTTGTGCATACTGCATCCACTGCATCTGTTGCATCTGCACTTGATTCTGATTCTGATTCTGTTGTTTTTCACACTGAGAACAATATGGCACAACCTCCACCTCGTGAGAGGACTTTTAGGGAGATGGCTGCACCTGATTTCGATATTGAAAGCTTGTGCATCCAATATCCTGATGAGGACGTCCCATTTGTTCTCAAGACTGGACTGATCCATTTGTTGCCCAAGTTTCATGGTCTTGCAGGTGAGAGTCCACACAAGCATTTGAAGGAATTCCACATTGTCTGCTCCACTATGAAACCTCATGATGTTCCTGAAGAGCACATCTTTTTGAAAGCATTTCCTCACTCATTGGAAGGTGTTGCTAAGGATTGGTTGTATGCTTTGGCGCCTAGATCCATCACTAGCTGGGATGATCTAAAGAGGTTGTTCTTGGAGAAATTTTTTCCAGCATCCCGGACCACAGCTATCAGGAAGGACATCACTGGGATTAGGCAGCTTGGTGGAGAGAGCTTGTATGAGTATTGGGAGAGATTCAAGACACTTTGTGCAAGTTGCCCCCACCATCAGATACCTGAACAACTCCTTATCCAGTATTTCTATGAGGGTTTGAACAACATGGATAGGGGTATGATTGATGCTGCCAGTGGTGGAGCTCTTGGAGACACCACACCTGCTGAGGCCAGGCATTTGATTGAGAAGATGGCTTCCAACTCCCAACAGTTTAGCGCCAGGAATGATGCCATTGTGGTGAGGGGCGTACATGATGTGGTTGCCCAGTCTTTATCAGCCATTGAAAGCAAGTTGGAAGGCAAGATTGAATCTCTTACAAAGTTGGTGACACAGTTGACTACCAACCAGAGATCTGCAGCTCCATCTGCATCTGTTGCACGACTATGTGCTATTTGTCCTTCCAGTGACCACTATACAGATGCTTGTCCTACTTTGCAGTCCTCAGCTGCCTCTGATGCGCCTCAGGCTTATGCTACCAACATATATAACAACAGGCAGCCACAACAGCAAAGTCATGACTTGTCCAGCAACAGGTACAACCCAGGGTGGAGGAATCACCCCAATCTTAGATGGAACAATGCGCCGCAGTTTCAGCAGCAGGCACCACCTTTCCAGAATGCTGGAGCACCTAACAGATATGTGCCTCCACCTATGCAACAACACCAGAGGCAACAGCAACAACAGCAGCAGCAAGAGGCACCTGCCCAACCAGCTGCCCAACCTTCCACTTCTTCTGAGCCTTCATTGGAAGAGTTAGTGAGACAGATGACTATGCAAAACCTGCAGTTTCAGCAGGAGACTAGAGCTTCCATACAGAGTCTCACTAACCAGATGGGTCAGATGGCTACTCAGATGAACCAGGCGCAGTCTCAAAATTCTGATAAGTTACCATCCCAGACTGTGCAGAATCCGAAGAATGTGAGTGCCATTACCCTCAGATCAGGGAAGCAGACTGTTGTGCCTTCAGAGCCCGCTTCTACACCTACACCCGTGCCTGCCACTTGTCCTAGAGAGGACGACCATGACGGTCCACGCAGGGCATTTGAGGTGGGTGGATCTTCTTCTTCAGCCGGTGGTTCTTCTTCAGGTGGATCTTCTTCCTCTTCCACCACCACCGCTGCTGCACCTTCTCCATTTGTTGACCGACCTATCCCTCTTCCATTCCCTTCACGGGCACTTCCTAGCAAAAAGACAGAAGAGGTGGATAGGGAAATTCTGGAGACCTTCAGGAAAGTAGAGGTGAACATACCTCTACTTGATGCCATTAAACAGATTCCAAGATATGCAAAATTCTTGAAGGAGTTGTGCACACACAAGAGGAAGATGAAGGGCGATGAAAGGATTAGCATGGGAAGGAATGTATCTGCGCTTATTGGTAAGTCGGTCCCGCACATTCCCGAGAAGTGCAAGGACCCAGGTATATTTTGCATTCCTTGTGTGATTGGAAACAGTAAATTTGAGAATGCCATGCTTGATTTGGGTGCTTCTGTTAATGTCATGCCTTTGTCTATATATTCCTCTTTGTCTCTTGGTCCTTTGCAAACCACGGGTGTGGTCATTCAGTTGGCCAATAGGAGTGTTACCCACCCAACAGGTTTCATAGAGGATGTCTTGGTTAGGGTTGGTGAATTGATTTTTCCTGCTGACTTTTATGTTTTGGAGATGGAGGAGGGATTCTCTCATGGATCCGCTCCCATTATCTTAGGCAGGCCATTTTTGAAAACTGCCCGAACTAAGATTGATGTGTATGCTGGAACTTTGTCTATGGAAATTGCTGATATTGTTGTTCATTTTAATATCCTTGACGCAATGAAATTTCCAGCTGAGGACCATTCTGTGTTTAGGATTGATGCATTGGATGACATTATTGATGAATTTGTTGTTCATGACTTTCACTCTTTGCATAAGAAGAAGCATTCTTTTCTATCTTCTTTACATCCATGCATTAAATCTGGAATTGAGACAGGATTTGAATATGATGTTGAATTGGATGTTGATTGGGATGAGAACTGTGATGTCCAGGGTATTGATGATGTCCAGGTTATTGATGATATGCGTGTTTATGATGATTTGGATGATATTGATGATGTTGTTGATATACCTGTGATGGATATTGATCTGGATTGTGATGAGATGGGTTTTCTGCTTTTACCTGTTCATTCTTTAGAGTCAGAATGCATTAACCACGTTGCAGGAAGTACACTTGAATCTAACTTGCAGGAACCCACTCTTGAGCTGAAACAGCTCCCAGAAAACCTCAAGTACGTGTACTTGGAGGATGATGAAAGGAAACCGGTCATAATTTCCACCTCCCTTGATTCTGTTCAAGAGGAGAGGTTGCTTGGAGTGTTGAGGGCGCATAAGAAAGCCATAGGTTGGAGTTTGGCGGACATCCCTGGTATTAGCCCATCCACATGCATGCATAGGATTCTGTTGGAAGATGAGGCCAAACCAGTGAGACAGCCGCAGAGGAGGCAAAACCCTGTGATCTTGGACGTGATTAAGAAGGAGGTGATGAAGCTTTTGCAAGCTGGGATCATCTACCCTATTTCAGACAGTCAGTGGGTGAGCCCCATCCATGTTGTGCCCAAGAAGACCGGTCTCACTGTTGTGAAAAATGAGAGGGATGAGCTGATTCCCACAAGAGTGCAGAACAGCTGGAGAGTCTGCATTGATTATAGGAGGCTCAATCAAGCAACCAGGAAAGATCACTTCCCCCTGCCATTCATTGATCAGATGTTGGAGCGCCTGGCAGGTAAATCTCATTATTGCTTTCTTGATGGTTTTTCTGGTTATTTTCAAATCAATATTGCTCCTGAGGACCAAGAGAAAACCACATTCACCTGCCCCTTTGGCACTTTTGCCTATAGGAGGATGCCCTTTGGCCTATGCAACGCCCCTGGTACCTTCCAGCGGTGCATGCTTAACATTTTTAGCGACTTTCTTGAGAGTTGCATAGAGGTGTTTATGGATGACTTTACTGTTTATGGATCCTCTTTTGATGCATGTTTAGACAGTTTGGAAAAAGTTTTGAAAAGATGCATAGAAACAAACCTTGTTCTCAATTTTGAGAAATGTCACTTCATGGTTGAACAAGGTTTGGTTCTAGGGCACATCATTTCTGAAAAGGGAATAGAGGTAGATCCTGCCAAGATATCTGTGATTTCGCAGTTGCCTTACCCCTCTTGTGTGCGAGAGGTTAGATCTTTTCTAGGACATGCAGGTTTCTACAGGCGCTTCATCAAGGATTTCAGCAAGAAGGCGCTTCCCTTGTCTAGACTACTACAGAAGGACATCGACTTTGAGTTTGATGACAGGTGCAAGCAGGCGTTTGATTGCCTGAAGGAAGCTCTGACCACCACTCCGATCATTCAGGCACCAGATTGGACAGCCCCATTTGAGCTCATGTGTGACGCATCAAATCATGCCTTGGGAGCTGTCCTGACACAGAAGATTGGCAAGCTGCCTAGGGTGATCTACTATGCTTCTCGCACTTTGGATGCTGCCCAAGCAAACTACACCTCGACTGAGAAAAAGTTGTTGGCAATTGTTTTTGCCCTTGATAAGTTTAGGTCGTATTTGCTTGGATCTCCTGTTATTGTGTATACTGACCATGCAGCTCTGAAGTTTCTGTTGAAAAAGGCTGAGTCAAAGCCTAGATTGATCAGGTGGATGCTACTACTCCAGGAGTTTGACTTGCAGATTAAAGACCGGAGTGGAGCACAGAATTTGGTTGCAGACCACCTCAGCCGCATTGAGAGAGCTGGGGATGAAGCTGATGTGTTGCCCATCCAGGATGACTTTCCTGATGAGAGTTTGTTACTGATTTCTTCTTCTCACCCTACTCCTTGGTTTGCACACATTGTGAATTATTTGGTTTCTTCTGTTTTTCCTCCCTTAGCATCACGTGCTCAGATTGCCAAAATTAAGAGTGATGCTAAGTATTATGTTTGGGATGACCCATATCTGTGGAAGTTGTGCAGTGACCAGGTTACTAGGAGATGCATTCCGGACCATGAGATTGACTCGGTTCTCCAGTTTTGTCATGCCTCCTCACCTGGTGGTCATTTGGGGATTCAAAGAACAGCTCGCAGGGTGCTTGATTGCGGTTTCTACTGGCCTTCCATCTTCAAGGATGCGGAGAGGACTTGTAGCACCTGTGAGCCTTGTCAGAGAGCAGGAGGACCTATTTCACATAGACAAGAGATGCCTCAACAACCTATGCTGTTCTGTGAGGTGTTTGATGTCTGGGGTATAGATTTCATGGGTCCTTTTCCTGTTTCTTTTGGTTTCTCTTATATTCTCCTTGCTGTGGATTATGTTTCAAAATGGGTGGAAGCTAGAGCCACCAGGACTAATGATGCTCGGGTTGTTGTAGATTTTGTTAGATCTCACCTCTTTTGCAGGTTTGGAGTGCCTAGAGCGATTGTTAGTGATCAGGGAACCCATTTTTGCAACAGATCCATGCAAGCCTTGCTCAAGAAATATGGGGTGACGCATAGAGTTTCTACACCTTATCACCCCCAGACAAATGGGCAGGCTGAGATCTCCAATAGGGAGATTAAGAGGATTTTGGAGAAGATTGTCCAGCCCAACAGAAAGGATTGGAGCAATAGGTTGGACGATGCTCTTTGGGCCCACAGGACTGCCTACAAAGCACCCATTGGGATGTCTCCCTATCGGGTTGTCTTTGGAAAGGCATGTCATTTACCAGTTGAGATTGAGCATCGGGCATATTGGGCTGTGAAGATTTGCAACTTCTCCATTGACCAAGCTGGAGAGGAAAGGAAGTTGCAACTGAATGAATTGGATGAGATTCGATTGGAGGCCTATGAGAATTCGAAGTTCTACAAAGAGAGGACCAAGAGGTTCCATGATAGTTCCATTGTTAGAAAGAACTTCGAGGTTGGCCAACAGGTTTTGTTGTATAACTCTAGGCTCGGCCTCATGGGTGGTAAGTTGAGATCAAAGTGGACTGGACCTTTTGTTGTGACTAATGTTTATCCTTATGGTGCAGTAGAGATCCAGGATCCATCTGCAGCTACAAGCTTCAAGGTGAACGGGCATAGACTGAAGCCTTTCCTCAGCAATCCTTCTTTGTTGGATGCAGTGGTGGAGGAGACGTCTTTGGTCCACCCCACCTATCCTCCCATCTGACTTAGGGAGTTTCTTTTCTCCTTCCCTCCTCACTTTTATTGCACTTTGTCTGTATCTGATGATTGTTCTGATTGTTGATCTGTTGATTGTGACACACTGAGGACATTGTGTTGTTTAAGTGTGGTCTATTAGGGGAGGTCGTTCTTTGTTTAAATTTCGTTTTCTAGTGAATTTTGTTGAGTCTTGTGTACAGTTTTGCATGCTTTTGCGAACTCTAAACTGTGATTAGGTTGCTAGTTTCCCGTCACTGCATTGATACTCTGTTTTGTTGGACTCCTTGCTCTTCTTTGCTTGGAAGATGATCATGATGTTTGAGAGTTGGATTGATTGTGACCGATTACCTGTGTGAGATTTGAGCCATTTGATGATCTTTCTTGTGTGTGATATGTCTCTAGATTGCTTGCACATTTGCCTTGGCTTGACTCTGTTGTTAATTCTTGATTCATGAGCATGTTTGAAAATGATAAAGGCATTTTGTTGATTGAGCCTCTCTAGCCAGATAGCCTACCCTGTTATGATCTCTTTGTTAGCCCACTTGAGCCTATACTTCCCCCATTTCTTTGTTTTGAAGCTCATACAATAGCCTAAGTGAAAAACCATGATCACCTGAACCTTAGGAATTTTGGAGCTTTGGAATTGTTTTGGGAATAAGTGTGGTCTCTTAGGAGTTGCAGATGAATTGGCTAGTGAGTCCTCTTCTTGCGGTTGCACTGTAAATATCATGTACCTTGTCTTTTGAATTGTGTGTTGAATAGAAAAAAAAAAAAGAAAAGAGACAAGATGAAAAAAAATAATACAAAAAAAATGAGAAAAATTAAAAAAAAAAAAATTGTGAATAATGGAGTCAAGAAGAGGATGGAATTAGAGGTTGTGGGTGTGTTTGAATGTGTTTACACTTGTTCCCCATTGCTCCTTTGTTCCTTATGGCTTGTAGCTTCTTATCCAAATGTATCTTCCCTTGTCCTTGGCCCCATTACAACCATGAAAAGACCTTTTGATTTGAACATGCGTATGTGCTTGAGTGTTGATATTAGAGGCTTGCCAAGTCTATGTGTGTCTGCTTTCTTGAGTGCATTGAGTGACATTTATTTACCTTAAACACTTGAGAGAAACACTGATTGTGTGCATCTGTGAGGCTCTGTTGCTTTTGATTCATCTCTTAAACTGATTGATTGTTTCCCATTCACTAAACTGCTTGGATGATTCTACGAGTATCTGTTTTCATTGACTCTGTGTGGGATTCTGCCTATGCCTTTCACTGTCCAGATTTTGTGAGAATTGTGCAACTCTGTGTTTGTCTGTTGAGTCTGTGTCTCTTCCTGATGTCCTCAGTATTGTTCCCTGTTTTGCGTCTTGATTTTGCCCAGGAGTGCAAAAGACTAAGTGTGATCTATTTTGATGAATCAATATTTTATACCATTAACTTAGTTTCTTGCGCCGAATTGTGTTGATGATTTGCGCTTAATTCTTAGTTATTGTGTCATTTTCACCATTTGGACTTAATTAGACCACTAATTCATATTTTAATTAATTTGAATTATTTGAGCTTAATTATTCCCATGTTCATTTTCAGGGAAATTTTGGAATTACACTTGGAGACTTTTGGAAGAGCACAAGCAATTGAAGAATTTCTACAAATTAATTTATATGTAGTCAAATTTTTAATTTACTATATTAGGCTTTTTAAATTATGTTTTGTAATTTTGGGCTAATTTTTGTTAGGTTAGACTAAGCCCAATAGTAAAAAAGTGGTGACATGGCTTTAGGGTTTTATAATGTGTGGACCCCACCATGAGGATGTAACTTTGAGACCTAGGGATTTGGGGGAGGAGAGTCGTCACTCTGGAATTTTTGAGACCTCCTCTCGGGTTCTTGGGGGGAGCTTTTTGCTGAAACGTTTTCTGGGAGAACAAATGGGAGCTCACGGTTTTTCATTTTGGCCAAGTGAATGAATCAAGTTTTTCTTCTTCATTCTATTATGTGCAATGCTGCAGTATTTCCTTTTCATTTAATTTAGAGTTTCACATTGAATGAGAAAGTGGAGCCGAGACTTTTACTTTTGGGGGCATATTTTTCTTTTCAGATTTTGGGAGCTGGGAACATTTTTTTTTTATATATATATGAGCATGGAATGTATAATCTATTTTGCTTGGCAATGTTTATTTGATTAAAGAAGCTGAATTGAAAAAATGAAGGTAGGAGGCGACACTTGTTATATTGGTCACGGAAAGTTTGGGAAAAGATATGATGTTACGGTGGACTCATGGGAGGAAGGTTTTTAAAGGTTTTTTTTTTTACTTGTGATTGGATGTTTTGAGTGTTGGACTTTACTGGCTGAAAACTGGAGTTACTTTTTGTTCATTTATGGCTGCAACGTTCTTGAATATATTGGAAGCAGATCCACTTTGTTGCTACTCACTCTCTTGGCAAGTGTAACGGGTTGGAGGCATGTGTTTTAATTTCCAATTGAAAAAAAATGTTGACTGATTGCTTGGAAGGGGACGTGAGCTCCTAGTGGATTCTGTTACTTTGGTTTTGCTTTTTAGAATGATGAAAAGTTTGATTTAAGGAGGGCTGGCAGCAAGTGTTCACTGTTCCAAATAGTTGAAAGGAGAAACAATTATTTTCTTTCTTTTTAAAAGGGTGTTCACGGTTTTTGCTTATTGTTGAATGGAAGTGGTGGGTCCAGTTGTGATGGGATTTTCTTTGGGTTTTATTCCACTTTGAATTATTATGAAAAAGAGATTAGGTAAAGATTGGTGGCAGCTGCAGAATAGGCATGGGACCATTGAATAAATATTACATGTTCATTGCAATTTCCTTTTCATAGGAGATCATACGGAATAGGTTGAATCTCATTGATGGCTGCAACACTCATATATCTCTCGGTTAAAGATGAGCTTTTCCTTGGGAAGTAGCGGCTGGAGTGAATGGGAGGGCTGCAGCCACATATTTTAAAGTGCTCTTGGTTTCAATTGGGAGCAGGTCACAGACAAGGTTTTCAGGCTATTGCAATTTCAATTTCATTAGTAGATGCATTGGTCATATAAATTGTTAGTAGGAGTTTGTGTTGTTTATTTCTTGTGTTTTAAATTAATTTGCATTGTAGGATTAGTTGTTTTTAATTTCTTTAATTTAGTTTTGCATTTAATTTAATTTAACTGTATTTAGATATTTGTTTAGTCTAGTATTTGGTTTAGCATTTTCACTCTCTGGACTCGATTTTAAAAAAATAACTGCAACCACACCAGATGTCCAAATGCTACGTTTTATATGTCAAATGAAAGATAATTGAGTCTACTTTCCAAGAAAAAAAACCTCATGTCATTTAGAGCTTTGTAGAAAAAGTTATGGTCAAAACATTGAGCAAAGGTCAGAGCTGTCTAGTTCCCGCGTGAATTTTCGTTTTTACTGTTTTAATTTCATTTTAATTTTTCCGCATCCACAAACAACATTTCAAAACCCCCCCCACTGTGTTAGACCTAACTCTGAACCGCAGTTGGTCCTTGAGAGACGACCTAGGGGTCATTCCCTAGCATTATACTGCATTTCTAAATTGCAATCAAATTTGTATGGGTTGCGACGCCCATCAATCATCATCCTGATAGTGACCGTGATCAGGATCGTCACAATGCTGGTCCTCATTGTGATCTTTATTGTGATCGCCATCATCATCTTCGTGATTGTTAGTGTCATCATCATCAGCACCACCACCACCACCACCACCACCACCACCACCACAACCACCACCACCACCATCCACCACCACCTGCATCTTCATCATCGTCATCATCGTCACCATCGGGATCGTGATCATGCTCAATGTGATCTTGATCGTGATCATCATCATCATTGTGATCGTGATCGTGATCATCATCATCATCATTGTGATCGTGATCGTGATTATGATCGTGACCATGCTCATCCTCATTGTGATCTTTATCGTGATCGCCATCATCATCTTCGTGATTGTGATTGTCATCACCACCACCAACACCACCACCATCATCTTCATCATCCTCATCATCGTCACCATCGGGATCGTGAATGCTCAATGTGGTCTCGATCATGATCATCCTCATTGTGATCTTTATCTTGATCTCCATCATCATCTTCGTGATTGTGATTGTCATCATCACCACCACCACCACCACACCACAATCATATTCATCATCTTCATCATCGTCATCATCGGGATCGTGATTATCCTCAATGTGATCTTGATCATGATCATCATCATCATCCTGATAGTGACCGTGATCAGGATCGTCACAATGTTGGTCCTCATTGTGATCTTTATTGTGATCGCCATCATCATCTTCGTGATTGTTAGCGTCATCATCATCAGCACCACCACCACCACCATCCACCACCACCTGCATCTTCATCATCGTCATCATCATCACCATCGGGATCGTGATCATGCTCAATGTGATCTTGATCGTGATCATCATCATCATTGTGATCGTGATCGTGATCAGGATCGTGACCATGTTCATCCTCATTGTGATCTTTATCGTGATCGCCATCATCATCTTCGTGATTGTGATTGTCATCACCACCACCACCACCACCATTATCTTCATCATCGTCATCATCGTCACCATCGGGATCGTGATCATCCTCAATGCGATCTTGATCGTGATCATCATCATCATCGTGATCGTGATCGTGATCATGATCGTCACCATGATCATCCTCATTGTGATCTTTATCGTGATCGCCATCATCATCTTCGTGATTGTCATTGTCATCACCACCACCACCACCACCACCATCATCTTCATCATCGTCATCATCGTCACCATCGGGATCGTGATCATCCTCAATGTGATCTGGATCGTGATCATCATATTCATCGTGATCGGGGTCGTGATCATGATCGTGACCATGATCATCCTCATTGTGATCTTTATCGTGATCGCCATCATCATCTTCGTGATTGTGATTGTCATCACCACCACCACCTTCATCTTCATCATCGTCACCATCGGGATTGTGATCATCCTCAATGTGATCTTGATCGTGATCATCATCATCATCGTGATCGTGTCCGTGATCAAGATCGTGACAATGATCATCCTAATTGTGATCGTTATCGTGATCGCCATCATCATCTTCATGACTGTGATTGTCATCACCACCACCACCACCACGACCCCCACAATCATATTCATGATCTTCATCATCGTCATCATTGGGATCATGATTATCCTCAATTTGATCTTGATCATGATCATCATCATCATCATCCTCATAGTGACCGTGATCAGGATCGTCACCATGATCATCCTCATTGTGATATTTATTGTGATCGCCATCATCATCTTCGTGATAGTGATTGTCATCATCATCAGCACCACCACCACAACCACCACCACCTCCACCACCACAACTACCACCACCACCATCCACCACCACCATCATCTTCATCATCGTCATCATCGTCACCATCGGGATCGTGATCATCCTCAATGTGATCTTGATCGTGATCGTCATCATCATCGTGATCGTGACCGTGATCATGATCGTGACCGTGATCATGATCGTGACCATCATTGTGATCTTTATCGTGATCGCCATCATCATCTTCGTGATTGTGATTGTCATCACCACCACCAACACACCACCATCATCTTCATCATCCTCATCATCGTCACCATCGGGATCGTGAATGCTCAATGTGGTCTCGATCATGATCATCCTCATTGTGATCTTTATCTTGATCTCCATCATCATCTTCGTCATTGTGATTATCATCACCACCACCACCACCACACCACAATCATATTCATCATCTTCATCATCGTCATCATCGGGATCGTGATTATCCTCAATGTGATCTTGATCATGATCATCATCATCATCTTGATAGTGACCGTGATCAGGATCGTCACAATGCTGGTCCTCATTGTGATCTTTATTGTGATCGCCATCGTCATCTTCGTGATTGTTAGCGTCATCATCATCAGCACCACCACCACCACCACCACCACCACCACAACCACTACCACCACCATCCACCACCACCTGTATCTTCATCATCGTCATCATCATCACCATCGGGATCGTGATCATGCTCAATGTGATCTTGATCGTGATCATCATCATCATTGTGATCGTGATCGTGATCATGATCGTGACCATGCCCATCCTCATTGTGATCTTTATCGTGATCGCCATCATCATCTTCGTGATTGTGATTGTCATCACCACCACCACCACCACCATTATCTTCATCATCGTCATCATCGTCACCATCGGGATCATGATCATCCTCAATGTGATCTTCATCGGGATCATCATCATCATCGTGATCGTGATCGTGATCATGATCGTCACCATGATCATCCTCATTGTGATCTTTATCGTGATCGCCATCATCATCTTCGTGATTGTGATTGTGATCATCATCAGCACCACCACCACAACCACCACCACCTCCACCACCACAACTATCACCACCGCCATCCACCACCACCATCATCTTCATCATCGTCATTATCGTCACCATCGGGATCGTGATCATCCTCAATGTGATCTTGATCGGGATCATCATCATCATCGTGATCGTGATCGTGATCATGATCGTCACCATGATCATCCTCATTGTGATCTTTATCGTGATCGCCATTATCATCTTCGTGATTGTGATTGTCATCACCACCACCACCACCACCACCATCATCTTCATCATCATCATCATCGTCATCATCGGGATCGTGATCATCCTCAATTTGATCATGATTTTGATCATCATCATGGTGATCGTGACCGTGATCAAGATCGTGACCATGATCATCCTCATTGTGAGCTTTATCGCGATCGCCATCATCATCTTCGTGATTGTGATTGTCATCACCAACACCACCACCACCACCATCATCTTCATCATCCTCATCATCGTCACCATCGGGATCGTGAATGCTCAATGTGGTCTCGATCATGATCATCCTCATTGTGATCTATATCTTGATCTCCATCATCATCTTCGTGATTGTGATTATCATCACCACCACCACCACCACACCACAATCATATTCATCATCTTCATCATCGTCATCATCGGGATCGTGATTATCCTCAATGTGATCTTGATCATGATCATCATCACCATCCTGATAGTGACCGTGATCAGGATCGTCACAATGCTGGTCCTTATTGTGATCTTTATTGTGATCGCCATCGTCATCTTCGTGATTGTTAGCGTCATCATCATCAGCACCACCACCACCACCACCACCACCACCACAACCACCACCACCACCATCCACCACCACCTGTATCTTCATCATCGTCATCATCATCACCATCGGGATCGTGATCATGCTCAATGTGATCTTGATCGTGATCATCATCATCATTGTGATCGTGATCGTGATCATGATCGTGACCATGCCCATCCTCATTGTGATCTTTATCGTGATCGCCATCATCATCTTCGTGATTGTGATTGTCATCACCACCACCACCACCACCATTATCTTGATCATCGTCATCATCGTCACCATCGGGATCGTGATCATCCTCAATGTGATCTTGATCGGGATCATCATCATCATCGTGATCGTGATCGTGATCATGATCGTCACCATGATCATCCTCATTGTGATCTTTATCGTGATCGCCATTATCATCTTCGTGATTGTGATTGTCATCACCACCACCACCACCACCACCATCATCTTCATCATCATCATCATCGTCATCATCGGGATCGTGATCATCCTCAATGTGATCATGATTTGGATCATCATCATGGTGATCGTGACCGTGATCAAGATCGTGACCATGATCATCCTCATTGTGAGCTTTATTGTGATCGCCATCATCATCTTCGTGATTGTGATTTTCATCACCACCACTACCACCACCACCATCATCTTCATCATCCTCATCATCGTCACCATCGGGGATCGTGATCATCCTCAATGTGATCTGGATCGTGATCATCATAATCATCGGGATCGGGATCGTGATCATGATCGTGACCATGGTCATCCTCATTGTGATCTTTATCGTGATCGCCATCATCATCTTCGTGATTGTGATTGTCATCACCACCACCACCACCACCATTATCTTCATCATCGTCATCATCGTCACCATCGGGATCGTGATCATCCTCAATGTGATCTTGATCGTGATCATCATCATCATCGTGATCGTGATCCTGATCCTGATCGTCACCATGATCATCCTCATTGTGATCTTTATCGTGATCGCCATCATCATCTTCGTGATTGTGATTGTCATCACCACCACCACCATCATCTACATCATCATCATCATCGTCATCATCGGGATCGTGATCATCCTCAATGTGATCTTGATCTTGATCATCATCATGGTGATCGTGACCGTGATCAAGATCGTGACCATGATCATCCTCATTGTGAGCTTTATCGTGATCGCCATCATCATCTTCGTGATTGTGATTGTCATCACCACCACCACCACCACCACCATCATCTTCATCATCGTCATCATCGTCACCATCGGGATCGTGATCATCCTCAATGTGATCTGGATCGTGATCATCATAATCATCGTGATCGCGATCGTGATCATGATCGTGACCATGATCATCCTCATTGTGATCTTTATCGTGATCGCCATCATCATCTTCGTGATTGTGATTGTCATCACCACCACCACCTTCATCTTCATCATCGTCACCATCGGGATTGTGATCATCCTCAATGTGATCTTGATCGTGATCATCATCATCATCGTGATCGTGACCGTGATCAAGATCGTGACAATGATCATCCTCATTGTGATCGTTATCGTGATCGCCATCATCATCTTCGTGATTGTGATTGTCATCACCACCACCACCACCACCATCCCCACAATCATATTCATGATCTTCATCATCGTCATCATTGGGATCATGATTATCCTCAATTTGATCTTGATCATGATCATCATCATCATCATCCTCATAGTGACCGTGATCAGGAACGTCACCATGATCATCCTCATTGTGATCTTTATTGTGATCGCCATCATCATCTTCGTGATTGTGATTGTCATCATCATCAGCACCACCACCACAACCACCACCACCTCCACCACCACAACTACCACCACCACCATCCACCACCACCATCATCTTCATCATCGTCATCCTCGGCACCATCGGGATCGTGATCATCCTCAATGTGATCTGGATCGTGATCATCATCATCATCGTGATCGTGACCGTGATCATGATCGTGACCATCATCATCCTCATTGTGATCTTTATCGTGATCGCCATCATCATCTTCGTGATTGTGATTGTCATCACCACCACCAACACACCACCATCATCTTCATCATCCTCATCATCGTCAGCATCGGGATCGTGAATGCTCAATGTGGTCTCGATCATGATCATCCTCATTGTGATCTTTATCTTGATCTCCATCATCATCTTCGTGATTGTGATTGTCATCACCACCACCACCACCACACCACAATCATATTCATCATCTTCATCATCGTCATCATCGGGATCGTGATTATCCTCAATGTGATCTTGATCATGATCATCATCATCATCCTGATAGTGACCGTGATCAGGATCGTCACAATGCTGGTCCTCATTGTGATCTTTATTGTGATCGCCATCATCATCTTCGTGATTGTTAGTGTCATCATCATCAGCACCACCACCACCACCACCACCACCACCACAACCACCACCACCACCATCCACCACCACCAGCATCTTCATCATCGTCATCATCGTCACCATCGGGATCGTGATCATCCTCAATGTGATCTTGATCGGGATCATCATCATCATTGTGATCGTGATCGTGATCGTGATCATGATCGTGACCATGCTCATCCTCATTGTGATCTTTATCGTGATCGCCATCATCATCTTCGTGATTGTGATTCTCATCACCACCACCACCACCATCATCGTCATCATCGTCACCATCGGGATCGTGATCATCCTCAATGTGATCTTGATCGTGATCATCGTCATCATCGTGATCGTGATCGTGATCGTGATCCTGATCGTCACCATGATCATCCTCATTGTGATCTTTATCGTGATCGCCATCATCATCTTCGTGATTGTGATTGTCATCACCACCACCACCACCACCACCATCATCTACATCATCATCATCATCGTCATCATCGGGATCGTGATCATCCTCAATGTGATCTTGATGTTGATCATCATCATGGTGATCGTGACCTTGATCAAGATCGTGACCATGATCATCCTCATTGTGATCTTTATCGTGATCGCCATCATCATCTTCGTGATTGTGATTGTCATCACCACCACCACCCTCACCATCATCTTCATCATCATCATCATCGTCACCATCGGGATCGTGATCATCCGCAATGTGATCTTCATCGTGATCATCATCATCATCATGATCGTGATCGTGATCATGATCGTCACCATGATCATCCTCATTGTGATCTTTATCGTGATCGCCATCATCATCTTCGTGATTGTGATTGTCATCACCACCACCACCACCACTATCATCTTCATCATCATCATCATCATCATCATCGGGATCGTGATAATCCTCAATGTGATCTTGATCTTGATCATCATCATGGTGATCGTGACCGTGATCAAGATCGTGACCATGATCATACTCATTGTGATCTTTATTGTGATCGCCATCATCATCTTCGTGATTGTGATTGTCTCATCACCACCACCACCACCACCCTCACCATCATCTTCATCATCGTCATCATCGTCACCATCGGGATCGTGATCATCCTCAATGTGATCTTGATCGTGATCATCATCATAATCGTGATCGTGACCGTGATCATGATCGTGACCATCATCATCCTCATTGTGATCTTTATCGTGATCGCCATCATCATCTTCGTGATTGTGATTGTCATCATCATCAGCACCACCACCGCAACCACCACCACCTTCACCACCACAACTACCACCACCACCATCCACCACCACCATCATCTTCATCATCGTCATCATCGTCACCATCGGGATCATGATCATCCTGAATGTGATCTTGATCGTGATCATCATCATCATCGTGATCGTGACCGTGATCATGATCGTGACCATGATCATCCTCATTGTGATCTTTATCGTGATCTCCATCATCATCTTCGTGATTGTGATTGTCATCACCACCACCAACACCACCACCATCATCTTCATCATCCTCATCATCGTCACCATCGGGATCGTGAATGCTCAATGTGGTCTTGATCATGATCATGATCATCGTGATCGTGACCATGATCATCCTCATTGTGATCTTTATCTTTATCTCCATCATCATCTTCGTGATTGTTATTGTCATCACCACCACCACCACCACCACCCCACAATAATATTCATAATCTTCATCATCGTCATCATCGGGATCGTGATTATCCTCAATGTGATCTTGATCATGATCATCATCATCATCCTGATAGTGACCGTGATTAGGATCGTCACAATGCTGGTCCTCATTGTGATCTTTATTGTGATCGCCATCATCATCTTCGTGATTGTTAGTGTCATCATCATCAGCACCACCACCACCACCACCACCACAACCACCACCACCACCATCCACCACCACCTGCATCTTCATCATCGTCATCATCGTCACCATCGGGATCGTGATCATCCTCAATGTGATCTTGATCGGGATCATCGTCATCATTGTGATCGTGATCGTGATCAGGATCGTGACCATGCTCATCCTCATTGTGATCCTTATCGTGATCGCCATCATCATCTTCGTGATTGTGATTGTCATCACCACCACCACCACCACCATCATCTTCATCATCGTCATCATCGTCACCATCGGGATCGTGATCATCCTCAATGTGATCTGGATCGTGATCATCATCGTGATCGGGATCGTGATCATGATCGTCAACATGATCATCCTCATTGTGATCTTTATCGTGATCGCCATCATCATCTTCGTGATTGTGATTGTCATCACCACCACCACCTTCATCTTCATCATCGTCACGATCGGGATTGTGATCATCCTTAATGTGATCTTGATCAGGATCATCATCATCATCGTGATCGTGACCGTGATCAAGATCGTGACAAGGATCATCCTCATTGTGATCGTTATCGTGATCGCCATCATCATCTTTATGATATTGATTGTCATCACCACCACCACCACCATCCCCACAATCATATTCATGATCTTCATCATCGTCATCATTGGGATCATGATTATCCTCAATTTGATCTTGATCATGATCATCATCATCATCATCCTCATAGTGACCGTGATCAGGATCGTCATCATGATCATCCTCATTGTGATCTTTATTGTGATCGCCATCATCATCTTCGTGATTGTGATTGTCATCATCATCAGCACCTCCACCACAACCACCACCACCTCCACCACCACAACTACCACCACCACCATCCACCACCACCATCATCTTCATCATCGTCATCATCGTCACCATCGGGATCGTGATCATCCTCAATGTGATCTTGATCGTGATCATCATCATCATCGTGATCGTGACCGTGATCATGATCGTGACCATGATCATCCTCATTGTGATCTTTATCGTGATCGCCATCATCATCTTCGTGATTGTGATTGTCATCACCACCACCAACACCACCACCATCATCTTCATCATACTCATCATCGTCACCATCGGGATCGTGAATGCTCAATGTGGTCTTAATCATGATCATCCTCATTGTGATCTTTATCTTGATCTCCATCATCATCTTCGTGATTGTGATTGTCATCACCACCACCACCACCACCACCCCACAATCATATTCATCATCTTCATCATCGTCATCATCGGGATCGTGATTATCCTCAATGTGATCTTGATCATGATCATCATCATCATCCTGATAGTGGCCGTGATCAGGATCGTCACAATGCTGGTCCTCATTGTGATCTTTATTGTGATCGCCATCATCATCTTCGTGATTGTTATTCTCATCATCATCAGCACCACCACCACCACTACCACCACCACCACCATCCACCACCATCAGCATCTTCATCATCGTCATCATCGTCACCATCGGGATCGTGATCATCGTCAATGTGATCTTGATCGTGTTCATCATCATCATTGTGATCGTGATCGTGATCAGGATCGTGACCATGCTCATCCTCATTGTGCTCTTTATCGTGATCGCCATCATCATCTTCGTGATTGTGATTGTCATCACCACCACCACCACCACTATCATCTTCATCATCGTCATCATCGTCACCATCGGGATCGTGATCATCCTCAATGTGATCTTGATCGTGATCATCATCATCATCGTGATCGTGATCGTGATCATGATCGTCACCATGATCATCCTCATTGTGATCTTTATCGTGATCGCCATCATCATCTTCGTGATTGTGATTGTCATCACCACCACCAACACCACCACCATCATCTTCATCATACTCATCATCATCACCATCGGGATCGTGAATGCTCAATGTGGTCTTAATCATGATCATCCTCATTGTGATCTTTATCTTGATCTCCATCATCATCTTCGTGATTGTGATTGTCATCACCACCACCACCACCACCACCCCACAATCATATTCATCATCTTCATCATCGTCATCATCGGGATCGTGATTATCCTCAATGTGATCTTGATCATGATCATCATCATCATCCTGATAGTGGCCGTGATCAGGATCGTCACAATGCTGGTCCTCATTGTGATCTTTATTGTGATCGCCATCATCATCTTCGTGATTGTTATTCTCATCATCATCAGCAACACCACCACCACTACCACCACCACCACCATCCACCACCATCAGCATCTTCATCATCGTCATCATCGTCACCATCGGGATCGTGATCATCGTCAATGTGATCTTGATCGTGTTCATCATCATCATTGTGATCGTGATCGTGATCAGGATCGTTACCATGCTCATCCTCATTGTGCTCTTTATCGTGATCGCCATCATCATCTTCGTGATTGTGATTGTCATCACCACCACCACCACCACCATCATCTTCATCATCGTCATCATCGTCACCATCGGGATTGTGATCATCCATAATGTGATCTTGATCGTGATCATCATCATCATCGTGATCGTGATCGTGATCATGATAATCACCATGATCATCCTCATTGTGATCTTTATCGTGATCGCCATCATCATCTTCGTGATTGTAATTGTCATCACCACCACCACCGCCACCACCATCATCTTCATCATCATCATCATCGTCATCATCGGGATCGTGATCATCCTCAATGTGATCTTGATCGTGATCATCATCATCATCGTGATCGTGACCGAGATCATGATCGTGACCATGATCATCCTCATTGTGATCTTTATCGTGATCGCCATCATCATCTTCGTGATTGTGATTGTCATCACCACCACCACCACCACCACCATCATCTTCATCATCGTCATCATCGTCACCATCGGGATCGTGATCATCCTCAATGTGATCTGGATCGTGATCATCATAATCATCGTGATCGGGATCGTGATCATGATCGGGACCATGATCATCCTCATTGTGATCTTTATCGTGATCGCCATCATCATCTTCGTGATTGTGATTGTCAACATCGTCAGCACCACCACCACAACCACCACCACCTCCACCACCACAACTACCACCACCACCATCCACCACCACCATCATCTTCATCATCGTCATCATCGTCACCATCGGGATCGTGATCATCCTCAATGTGATCTTGATCGTGATCATCATCATCATCGTGATCGTGACCGTGATCATGATCGTGACCATGATCATCCTCATTGTGATCTTTATCGTGATCGCCATCGTCATCTTCGTGATTGTGATTGTCATCACCACCACCAACACCACCACCATCATCTTCATCATACTCATCATCATCACCATCGGGATCGTGAATGCTCAATGTGGTCTTAATCATGATCATCCTCATTGTGATCTTTATCTTGATCTCCATCATCATCTTCGTGATTGTGATTGTCATCACCACCACCACCACCACCACCCCACAATCATATTCATCATCTTCATCATCGTCATCATCGGGATCGTGATTATCCTCAATGTGATCTTGATCATGATCATCATCATCATCCTGATAGTGGCCGTGATCAGGATCGTCACAATGCTGGTCCTCATTGTGATCTTTATTGTGATCGCCATCATCATCTTCGTGATTGTTATTCTCATCATCATCAGCAACACCACCACCACTACCACCACCACCACCATCCACCACCATCAGCATCTTCATCATCGTCATCATCGTCACCATCGGGATCGTGATCATCGTCAATGTGATCTTGATCGTGTTCATCATCATCATTGTGATCGTGATCGTGATCAGGATCGTTACCATGCTCATCCTCATTGTGCTCTTTATCGTGATCGCCATCATCATCTTCGTGATTGTGATTGTCATCACCACCACCACCACCACCATCATCTTCATCATCGTCATCATCGTCACCATCGGGATTGTGATCATCCATAATGTGATCTTGATCGTGATCATCATCATCATCGTGATCGTGATCGTGATCATGATAATCACCATGATCATCCTCATTGTGATCTTTATCGTGATCGCCATCATCATCTTCGTGATTGTAATTGTCATCACCACCACCACCGCCACCACCATCATCTTCATCATCATCATCATCGTCATCATCGGGATCGTGATCATCCTCAATGTGATCTTGATCGTGATCATCATCATCATCGTGATCGTGACCGAGATCATGATCGTGACCATGATCATCCTCATTGTGATCTTTATCGTGATCGCCATCATCATCTTCGTGATTGTGATTGTCATCACCACCACCACCACCACCACCATCATCTTCATCATCGTCATCATCGTCACCATCGGGATCGTGATCATCCTCAATGTGATCTGGATCGTGATCATCATAATCATCGTGATCGGGATCGTGATCATGATCGTGACCATGATCATCCTCATTGTGATCTTTATCGTGATCGCCATCATCATCTTCGTGATTGTGATTGTCAACATCGTCAGCACCACCACCACAACCACCACCACCTCCACCACCACAACTACCACCACCACCATCCACCACCACCATCATCTTCATCATCGTCATCATCGTCACCATCGGGATCGTGATCATCCTCAATGTGATCTTGATCGTGATCATCATCATCATCGTGATCGTGACCGTGATCATGATCGTGACCATGATCATCCTCATTGTGATCTTTATCGTGATCGCCATCGTCATCTTCGTGATTGTGATTGTCATCACCACCACCAACACCACCACCATCATCTTCATCATCCTCATCATCGTCACCATCGGGATCGTGAATGCTCAATGTGGTCTTGATCATGATCATCCTCATTGTGATCTTTATCTTGATCTCCATCATCATCTTCGTGATTGTGATTGTCATCACCACCACCACCACCACCACCCACAATCATATTCATCATCTTCATCATCGTCATCATCGGGATCGTGATTATCCTCAATGTGATCTTGATCATGATCATCATCATCATCCTGATAGTGACCGTGATCAAGATCGTCACAATGCTGGTCCTCATTGTGATCTTTATTGTGATCGCCATCATCATCTTCGTGATTGTTATTGTCATAATCATCAGCACCACCACCACCACCACCACCACCACCACAACCACCACCACCACCATCCACCACCACCAGCATCTTCATCATCGTCATCATCGTCACCATCGGGATCGTGATCATCCTCAATGTGATCTTGATCGTGATCATCATCATCATTGTGATCGTGATCGTGATCATGATCGTGACCCTGCTCATCCTCATTGTGATCTTTATCGTGATCGCCATCATCATCTTCGTGATTGTGATTGTCATCACCACCACCACCACCACTATCATCTTCATCATCGTCATCATCGTCACCATCGGGATCGTGATCATCCTCAATGTGATCTTGATCGTGATCATCATCATCATCGTGATCGTGATCGTGATCATGATCGTCACCATGATCATCCTCATTGTGATCTTTATCGTGATCGCCATCATCATCTTCGTGATTGTGATTGTCATCACCACCACCACCACCACCACCATCATCTTCATCATCATCATCATCGTCATCATCGGGATCGTGATCATCCTCAATGTGATCTTGATCTTGATCATCATCATGGTGATCGTGACCGTGATCAAGATCGTGACCATGATCATCCTCATTGTGATCTTTATCGTGATCGCCATCATCATCTTCGTGATTGTGGTTGTCATCACCACCACAACCACCACCACCATCATCTTCATCATCGTCATCATCGTCACCATCGGGATCGTGATCATCCTCAATGTGATCTGGATCGTGATCATCATAATCATCGTGATCGGGATCGTGATCATGATCGTAACCATGATCATCCTCATTGTGATCTTTATCGTGATCGCCATCATCATCTTCGTGATTGTGATTGTGATCATCATCAGCACCACCACCACAACCACCACCACCTCCACCACCACAACTATCACCACCACCATCCACCACCACCATCATCTTCATCATCGTCATTATCGTCACCATCGGGATCGTGATCATCCTCAATGTGATCTTGATCGTGATCATCATCATCATCGTGATCGTGACCGTGATCATGATCGTGACCATGATCATCCTCATTGTGATCTTTATCGTGATCGCCATCATCATCTTCGTGATTGTGATTGTCATCATTACCACCAACACCACCACCATCATCTTCATCATCCTCATCATCGTCTCCATCGGGATCGTGAATGCTCAATGTGGTCTTGATCATGATCATCCTCATTGTGATCTTTATCTTGATCTCCATCATCATCTTCGTGATTGTGATTGTCATCACCACCACCCCCAATCATATTCATCATCTTCATCATCGTCATCATCGGGATCGTGATTATCCTCAATGTGATCTTGATCATGATCATCATCATCATCCTGATAGTGACCGTGATCAGGATCGTCACAATGCTGGTCCTCATTGTGATCTTTATTGTGATCGCCATCATCATCTTCGTGATTGTTATTCTCATCATCATCAGCACCACCACCACCACCACCACCACCATCCACCACCACCAGCATCTTCATCATCGTCTTCATCGTCACCATCGGGATCGTGATCATCCTCAATGTGATCTTGATCGTGATCATCATCATCATTGTGATCGTGATCGTGATCATGATCGTGACCATGCTCATCGTCATTGTGATCTTTATCGTGATCGCCATCATCATCTTCGTGATTGTGATTGTCATCACCACCACCACCACCACCATCATCTTCATCATCGTCATCATCGTCACCATCGGGATTGTGATCATGCTTAATGTGATCTTGATCGTGATCATCATCATCATCGTGATCGTGATTGTCATCATCACCACCACCACCACCACCCTCACCATCATCTTCATCATCGTCATCATCGTCACCATCGGGATCGTGATCATCCTCAATGTGATCTTGATCGTGATCATCATCATCATCGTGATCCTGACCGAGATCATGATCGTGGCCATGATCATCCTCATTGTGATCTTTATCGTGATCGCTGTAACACCCTTAACTGGATGTCACTTGTGAAATATAATAATATCATCCTTACATAGTTTACGATAAAATCAATGCTTTAGGAAGAAGAAGAAAAAAAAAAAACTTTATTCTAATAATATCGCGGAAGCTAAAATCACAAACCATAAACGTTGTTCTTACAACGCAAAAACTCAAAACATAACCTTTACCGAAACGTCAAGTCTGTAAAGAAAATTTAAATAACGAAATCAATAAAATCCCAGAAGAACTGATTTTTCCCCTCTCGTTAAACTACTGCACTCCAGCATCATCTGCAACGCCATCTGCTCCCGTACAAGTACGATCATTGCAAGTGGAAACCACAACCACAAACACGCAAGGGTGAGCAACCAGAAATATCATCATAGCTTGTAACACAGTAAAACAACATTAAATAATAACAAGTCAAACAACACATTTCTACTTCAAAGAAAATATCACAATCAATTCATTCATAAACCGATGTCGTTTCCTTGTACTTTGTCGTCCCAACCTGTTACGCAAAACAGGGCGATTCGAGTCGTCCTCCATCGCAACTTCAGACCTATCTCCCCGACTTATCGAAAAGCCCTTTGGGCGAGACATTCACCTCCTTTCGCAAAAGGAAGTGACACTCAAACCTCTGTCTCTATACGAGACCCACAAATCCTTATCGTATCGCAACACGAAAGCTTTCACATACCCAACAATAGTACAAGAAAATAACATACACGTCTATAAATCAATCACATCAATACACAGTCTTGATAACACGTATTTCTTAACCAATAATAAAGTTTTAAAAATACAATTATCCCGAACTTATATACTCATACGCTGCAATATATATACCATACACATCAAATATACAACTCCCATAAAATGCCAAAACCACATAAACCAAGTCACCTAGTGTTTCAAGAATATCAGCACTTTTAAAACTTCCGCTGAACAAAAGTTTCCCTCTCGGATTATGAATTTAATCCACCGCCTCCCAAAAGAAAGAAATTATACACTTTCCAGAGAAGATTTTAACTAAAAATAAATTACGACACATAAAGTATATTATTATTTTTTATTATTATTATTATTATTATTATTATTATTATTATTATTATTATTATTATTATTATTATTATATACACTTTTTCATGCACGGCCTAATGCTTAATTTGTTCATCATATATATATATAACCTAATTAATTATGATACCCATATATATATAAATAGAAAATCTAAGCCAAAAAAACCGTGTGGCATCTACACCTAAAATACTGACGCTGTTAAATAAATAAAAAAAAAAGTACACTTCTTCTTTCATTACTTCTCCTGAGGCCCCACCTCATTTATTTCATTTTTTTTTCTTTGAAATACTTAAGACCTAACTTATTCTCTCATGCACAGTATATTTTATTTCACATCATCCAAACAATTTCTCTCTCACCCATTAACCTTCTACTAACCCAAAATAACTAAAGAATACTATTCCTCTCTTTCTGCAATTTATACTGAAATGCCATTCATTAATTATCTCTTTCTTTTATTTTTCTTATTCACGTAGCAGATAAAACAATTGTGAAACCTCTGCATGTACCCCAAACTTCACATCACTCTCCATAAGCCCAACATTCAAGAGCACTCACACACCAGTTTACTCTTCCAAATCTCAACCCATTCCTTCCTCTCTCTAAATTTACGTAGCCTTTACTACCACCACTCTCTGTCTTATATATTTTTAACACCATCAGACCTTATTCTCGACCAAAGCTTTTTCCCCACTAACCCGAAGCTAAACAGCCCAACTTATATTATTTTTTCCTTACTTCATTTAACACATAGGACCTATAATGCACCACCCTCATTCACAGTTTCCTTTTCCTCATCACACCTACTTTATTTTACTTCTCCCTCCTTCCTCTTTTCTCTTATAAAATCATCCCAAACATCCTAGCCAAGAATTTCTAGGTTCACTCTCAGTTCAGAAAGTGTTAACTCCACTTTACAGTAACTTATATATATAATTATTTCTGTTTCATGCACATCTAAATATTCCTTAAGTAACATCTTAATAACTCACCTTCATGCAGCTACCCCTTAATAACCCACTTCTTCCAATTACACTTTCGTGGACCCCACCATAACCCCATCAAAATAAATAAAAAAGAACTTACTAGGTTGCAGGAAATTAACACAATTTAAGTACATACAGAAACCATTCATCAACTCAGATTCTCTGAGGCAATAACACAAACATTAATATATATATATATATATATATATATATATATATATATATATATATATATATATATATATATATATATATATATATATATATATATATATAAAAGGTTTTCTTCAAAAATTTCGAGATTTAATAATAAAACTAAATTTAAATAAATTCATATTCATTCTACCATAATTTCATTATCCAATAACATATCACAATTGACCATATAATATTATAAATCACACAAATAAAAAAAATACTAAAATCAATAATTATTTTATTTATTGCGAATCTTACATTCTCCCCCACTTAAAAAAATTTTCGTCCTCGAAAATTGTGCTACTACTCAAACAAATGGGGATATTCCTTTCTCATAGACTCCTCAAGCTCCCAAGTCATCTCTTGGGTTGTTTCGTTCCAAAGCACTTTTACTGTGCGAATTTCCTTTCCCCGCAGGTTCTTCATTTGAACATCCAACACTCTTACTGGTCCAACTTCAACCATGAGATCTTCGCGAACTTGTATGTTGTCTAATTCCAACACATGGGTTGGATCGGGAACATATTTCCTCAGTTGCGACACGTGAAACACGTTATGAAGATTAGCCAACTGAGGTGGTAGTGCTATTTCGTACGCTACTGGTCCAATCCTCCTAAGAATCTCATAAGGACCGAGAAACTTAGGTGACAACTTCCTTGACTTGATAACTCTACCCACTCCTGTCATCGATGTCACACGTAGGAACACATGATCTCCTACACTGAACTCTAGCAGCCTCCGTCGTTGATCTGCGTATGATTTCTGCCTGCTTTGAGTTGCTCTCATCCTCTCTTGAATCAGCTTCACCTTCTCTGTAGTTTGCCGCAACAACTCAGGGCCCACCGTTACAACTTCACCATCCTGAAACCAGCACAAAGGCGTCCGACATCTCCGTCCATACAACACTTCATACGGTGCCATCCCGATGCTAGAATGATAGCTATTGTTGTATGTGAACTCTACCAATGGTAGAATGTCGCTCCAACTTCCGAGATGATCCAACACACAGGTTCTCAACAAGTCTTCCAATGATTGAATAGTCCTCTCAGTCATCCAGGAAAAGCAAATGTTGTGGCGGATGCCTTGAGTAGAAAGCAGGTGCAAATGTCTGCCTTGATGATCAAGGAGTTGGAGCTGTTAGAAAAGTTGCGAGACATGAACCTCGATGTGCAGTTGGGACAAATCATATCTGGTGTAGTCATCTGATGATCACGAGTGGTTTCTTAGAGCAGGTAAAGGTAGAGCAAGGGATAGATCAGGAGCTACAAGGTGTTATTACAACTTTAGGATCTGAGCAGGCCAAGGATTTTGCTTTGGACAATGATGGCATTCTTCGTTTTCGAGGAAGAGTTTGTGTTCCGAATAAATTCGAGTTGAGAAGAATGATATTGGAGGAAGGTCATAAGAGTAGCCTTAGTATACATCCGGGGATGACTAAGATGTATAAGGACTTGAAAGAATCCTTTTGGTGGAATGGATTGAAGAAGGATGTGGCTGAGTTTGTATCTTCTTGTTTAGTGTGTCAGAAGGCAAAAGTGGAACATCAAAGGCCGGGTGGATTGTTACAACAGTTGGATATTCCTCAGTGGAAATGGGATAGCATATCGATGGACTTTGTAACTCATTTACCGAGATCATCGAAGGGACATGATTCCATTTGGGTGATAGTTGATCGACTGACGAAGAGCGCTCACTTTTTGTCAATCAACCAAAAGATGCCCATGGAAAAATTGGCAGAGTTGTACATTCGAGAAATTGTGAGACTGCATGGTGTACCTAAGAACATTGTTTCAGATCGGGACCCAAGGTTTACCTCAAGGTTTTGGCAAAAGTTGCAGGAGGCTTTGGGATCAAGGTTGAGGATGAGTTCAGCATATCACCCTCAAACAGATGGTATCAGAGCCTAGCCTCTCCCAGTACGGTGTGGTTCGAGGACGAACCAAGCGGAAGCTGGTGGGCATGTGACGCCCGGGCACTGACGAGGGCGGGGAGTGATCGCCGGTGCAAAAGGCATGGACAAGGAGCGGCTTCTGGCAGGCTTCGAGTGGAAGGGGCACATGGACGAATCGAACATACACCGGAATGAGAGGGATCTGGAGACTGTATAGGTATGGGACTATACAGTTGAAAGATAGCTTAAAGGAATTGATTTGGCTACTCATATCACCAAAATGCATTTACTTTTCGGTAGCCTAACCCATAAGAACTCCATGGTTAAGCGTGCTTAGCCTGGAGTAATTCTGGGATGGGTGACCTTCCGGGAAGTTTTCCCGGAAAGTGTGTGAGTGATGACAAAACACACTGGAAAGTCTCGTGGTGATGTGTGGGGGCAGTCAACAGTCCCTGTAAGTTGCCGGGACGTTACAATCGCCATCATCATCTTCGTGATTGTGATTGTCATCACCACCACCACCATCATCGTCATCATCGTCACCATCGGGATCGTGATCATCCTCAATGTGATCTGGATCGTGATCATCATAATCATCGTGATTGGAATCGTGATCATGATCGTGACCATGATCATCCTCATTGTGATCTTTATCGTGATCGCCATCATCATCTTCGTGATTGTGATTGTCATCATCATCAGCACCACCACCACAACCACCACCACCTCCACCAACACAACTACCACCACCACCATCCACCACCACCATCATCTTCATCATCGGGATCGTGATCATCCTCAATGTGATCTTTGATCGTGATCATCATCATCATCATGATCGTGACCGTGATCATGATCGTGACCATGATCATCCTCATTGTGATCTTTATCGTGATCGCCATCATCATCTTCATGATTGTGATTGTCATCACCACCACCAACACCACCACCATCATATTCATCATCCTCATCATCGTCACCATCGGGATCGTGAATGCTCAATGTAGTCTTGATCATGATCATCATCATCGTGATCGTGACCATGATAATCCTCATTGTGATCTTTATCATGATCTCCATCATCATCTTCGTGATTGTGATTGTCATCACCACCACCACCACCACCACCCCACAATCATATTCATCATCTTCATCATCGTCATCATCGGGATCGTGATTATCCTCAATGTGAACTTGATCATGATCATCATCATCATCCTGATAGTGACCGTGATCAGGATCGTCACAATGCTGGTCCTCATTGTGATCTTTATTGTCATCGCCATCATCATCTTCTTGATTCTTAGTGTCATCATCATCAGCACCACCACCACCACCACCACCACCACCACAACCACCACCACCACCATCCACCACCACCTGCATCTTCATCATCGTCATCATCGTCACCATCGGGATCGTGATCATCCTTAATGTGATGTTGATCGTGATCATCATCATCATTCTGATCGTGATCGTGATCATGATCGTGACCATGCTCATCCTCATTGTGATCTTTATCGTGATCGCCATCATCATCTTCGTGATTGTGATTGTCATAACCACCACCACCACCACCATCATCTTCATCATCGTCATCATCGTCACCATCGGGATCGTGATCATCCTCAATGTGATCTTGATCGTCATCATCATCATCATCGTGATCGTGATCGTGATCATGATCGTCACCATGATCATCCTCATTGTGATCTTTATCGTGATCGCCATCATCATCTTCGTGATTGTGATTGTCATCATCACCACCACCACCACCACCATCATCTTCATCATCATCATCATCGTCATCATCGGGATCGTGATCATCCTCAATGTGATCAGGATCTTGATCATCAACATGGTGATCGTGACCGTGATCAATATCGTGACCATGATCATCCTCATTGTGAGCTTTATCGTGATCGCCATCATCATCTTCGTGATTGTGATTGTCATCACCACCACCATCACCACCACCACCACCACCATCATCTTCATGATCGTCATCATCGTCACCATCGGGATCGTGATCATCCTCAATGTGATCTTGATCGTGATCATCATCATCATCGTGATCGTGATCGTGATCATGATCGTCACCATGATCATCCTCATTGTGACCTTTATCGTGATCGCCATCATCATCTTTGTGATTGTGATTGTCATCACCACCACCACCACCACCACCACCACCACCATCATCTTCATCATCGTCATCATCGTCACCATCGGGATCGTGATCATCCTCAATGTGATCTTGATCGTGATCATCATCATCATCGTGATCGTGATCGTGATCTTGATCGTCACCATGATCATCCTCATTGTGATCTTTATCGTGATCGCCATCATCATCTTCGTGATTGTGATTGTCATCACCACCACCACCATCATCTTCATCATCATCATCATCGTCATCATCGGGATCGTGATCATCCTCAATGTGATCTTGATCTTGATCATCATCATGGTGATCGTGACCGTGATCAAGATCGTGACCATGATCATCCTCATTGTGAGCTTTATCGTGATCGCCATCATCATCTTCGTGATTGTGATTGTCATCACCACCACCACCACCGCCACCACCACCACCTTCACCATCATCTTCATCATCGTCATCATCGTCACCATCGGGATCGTGATCATCCTCAATGTGATCTTGATCGTGATCATCATCATCATCGTGATCGTGACCGTGATCATAATTGTGACCATGATCATCCTTATTGTGATCTTTATCATGATCGCCATCATCATCTTCGTCATTGTGATTGTCATCAGCACCACCACCACCACCACCATAATCTTCATCACCGTCATCATCGTCACCATCGGGATCGTGAATGCTCAATGTGATCTTTGATCGTGATCATCATCATCGTGATTGTGCCCGTGATCAAGATCGTGACCATGATCATCCTCATTGTGATCTTTATCTTTATCGCCATCATCATCTTCGTGATTGTGATTGTCATCACCACCACCACCACCCCACAATCATATTCATCATCGTCATCATCAGGATCGAGATTATCCTCAATGTGATCTGGATCGTTATCATCATCATCACAGTGATCGTGACCGTGATCATGATCGGGACCATGATGATCCTCAATGTGATCTTTATCGTGATCGCCATAATCATCTTCGCGATTTTGATTGTCATCACCACCACCACTACCACCACCACCATCATCTTCATCAACGTCATCATCGTCAGCATCGAGATCGTGATCATCCTCAATGTGATCTAGATCGCGATCATCCTCATCATCGTGATAATGACCTTGATCATGATTGTGACCATGATAATCCTCATTGTGATCTTTATCGTGATCGTCATCATCATCTTCCTGATTGTGATTGTCATCATCACCACCACCACCACCACCACCATCATCTTCCTCATCGTCATCATCGTCACCATCGGGATCGTGAATGTTCAATGTGATCTTGATCGTGATCATCATCATCGTGATCGTGACCGAGATCAACATCGTGACCATGATCATCCTCATTGTGATCTTTATCGTGATCTTTATCGTGATCGCCATCATCATCTTCGTGATTGTGATTGTCATCACCACCACCACCACCACCACCATCATCTTCATCATCGTCATCATCGTCACCATCGGGATCGTGATCATCCTCAATGTGATCTGGATCGTGATCATCATAATCATCGTGATCGAGATCGTGATCATGATCGTGACCATGATCATGCTCATTGTGATCTTTATCGTGATCGCCATCATCATCTTCGTGATTGTGATTGTCATCATCATCAGCACCACCACCACAACCACCACCACCTCCACCACCACAACTAACACCACCACCATCCACCACCACCATCATCTTCATCATCGGGATCGTGATCATCCTCAATGTGATCTTTGATCGTGATCATCATCATCATCGTGATAGTGACCGTGATCATGATCGTGACCATGATCATCCTCATTGTGATCTTTATCGTGATCGCCATCATCATCTTCGTGATTATGATTGTCATCACCACCACCAAGACCACCACCATCATATTCATCATCCTCATCATCGTCACCATCGGGATCGTGAATGCTCAATGTAGTCTTGATCATGATCGTCATCATCGTGATCGTGACCATGATAATCCTCATTGTGATCTTTCTCTTGATCTCCATCATCATCTTCGTGATTGTGATTGTCATCACCACAACCACCACCACCACCCCACAATCATATTCATCATCTTCATCATCGTCATCATCGGGATCGTGATTATCCTCAATGTGAACTTGATCATGATCATCATCATCATCCTAATAGTGACCGTGATCAGGATCGTCACAATGCTGGTCCTCATTGTGATCTTTATTGTCATCGCCATCATCATCTTCGTGATTCTTAGTGTCATCATCATCAGCACCACCACCACCACCACCACCACCACCACAACCACCACCACCACCATCCACCACCACTTGCATCTTCATCATCGTCATCATCGTCACCATCGGGATCGTGATCATCCTTAATGTGATGTTGATCGTGATCATCATCATCATTGTGATCGTGATCGTGATCATGATCGTGACCATGCTCATCCTCATTGTGATCTTTATCGTGATCGCCATCATCATCTTCGTGATTGTGATTGTCATAACCACCACCACCACCACCATCATCTTCATCATCGTCATCATCGTCACCATCGGGATCGTGATCATCCTCAATGTGATCTTGATCGTGATCATCATCATCATCGTGATCGTGATCGTGATCATGATCGTCACCATGATCATCCTCATTGTGATCTTTATCGTGATCGCCATCATCATCTTCGTGATTGTGATTGTCATCATCACCACCACCACCACCACCATCATCTTCATCATCATCATCATCATCGTCATCATCGGGATCGTGATCATCCTCAATGTGATCATGATCTTGATCATCAACATGGTGATCGTGACCGTGATCAATATCGTGACCATGATCATCCTCATTGTGAGCTTTATCGTGATCGCCATCATCATCTTCGTGATTGTGATTGTCATCACCACCACCACAACCATCATCTTCATCATCGTCATCATCGTCACCATCGGGATCGTGATCATCCTCAATGTGATCTTGATCGTGATCATCATCATCATCGTGATCGTGATCGTGATCATGATCGTCACCATGATCATCCTCATTGTGATCTTTATCGTGATCGCCATCATCATCTTCGTGATTGTGAATGTCATCACCACCACCACCATCATCTTCATCATTGTCATCATCGTCACCATCGGGATCGTGATCATCCTCAATGTGATCTTGATCGTGATCATCATCATCATCGTGATCGTGATCGTGATCATGATCGTCACCATGATCATCCTCATTGTGATCTTTATCGTGATCGCCATCATCATCTTCGTGATTGTGATTGTCATCACCACCACCACCACCACCACCACCACCTTCACCATCATCTTCATCATCGTCATCATCGTCACCATCGGGATCGTGATCATCCTCAATGTGATCTTGATCGTGATCATCATCATCATCGTGATCGTGACCGTGATCATAATTGTGACCATGATCATCCTTATTGTGATCTTTATCATGATCGCCATCATCATCTTCATCATTGTGATTGTCATCAGCACCACCACCACCACCACCATAATCTTCATCACCGTCATCATCGTCACCATCGGGATCGTGAATGCTCAATGTGATCTTTGATCGTGATCATCATCATCGTGATCGTGCCCGTGATCAAGATCGTGACCATGATCATCCTCATTGTGATCTTTATCTTTATCGCGATCATCATCTTCGTGATTGTGATTGTCATCACCACCACCACCACCCCACAATCATATTCATCATCTTCATCATCGTCATCATCGGGATCGAGATTATCCTCAATGTGATCTGGATCGTGATCATCATCATCACAGTGATCGTGACCGTGATCATCATCGGGACCATGATGATCCTCAATGTGATCTTTATCGTGATCGCCATAATCATCTTCGTGATTTTGATTGTCATCACCAGCACCACTACCACCACCTCCATCATCTTCATCAACGTCATCATCGTCAGCATCGAGATCGTGATCATCCTCAATGTGATGTAGATCGCGATCATCCTCATCATCGTGATAATGACCTTGATCATGATTGTGACCATGATAATCCTCATTGTGATCTTTATCGTGATCGTCATCATCATCTTCCTGATTGTGATTGTCATCATCACCACCACCACCACCACCACCATCATCTTAGTCATCGTGATCGTGACCGAGATCAAGATCGTGACCATGATCATCCTCATTGTGATCTTTATCTTGATCGCCATTATCATCTTCGTGATTGTGATTGTCATCATCACCACCACGACCACCACCCCCACAATCATATTCATCATCGTCATAATCGTCATCATCGGAATGGTGATTATCCTCAATGTGATCTTGATCGTGATCATCATCATCATCGTGATGGACACCGTGATCAGGATCGTCACCATGATAATCCTCATTGTGATCTTTATCGTGATCGCCATCATCATATTCGTGCTTCTGATTTTCACCACCACCACCACTCCCCGACAATCATCTTCATCATCGTCACCATCGGGATCATAATCATCCTCAATGTCATCTTGATCGTGATCATCATCATCATCGTGATCATCACCGTGATCATGATCGGGACCATGATCATCCTCATTGTGATCTTTATCGTGATCGCCATAATCATCTTCGTGATTGTGATTGTCATCACCACTACCACCACCATCATCTTAGTCATCGTCATCATCGTCATCCTCGGGATCGTGATCATCCTTAATGTGATCTTGATCGTGATCATCATCATCATCGTGATCGTGACCGTGATCATGATCGTGACCATGATCATCCTCATTGTGATCTTTATCGTGATCGCCATCATCATCTTCGTGATTGTGATTGTCATCACCACCGCCGCCACCACCACCACCACCATCATCTTCATCATTCTCATCATCGTCACCATCGGGATCGTGAATGCTCAATTTGATCTTGATCGTGATTATCATCATCGTGATCGTGACCGTAATCAAGATCGTGACCATGATCATCCTCATTGTGATCTTTATCTTGATCGCCATCATCATATTCGTGATTGTGATTGTCATCACCACCACCACCACCACCACCCGAGTATCATCTTCATCATCGTCATCATCGTCACCATTGGGATCATGATCATCCTCAATGTGATCTTGATCGTGATCATCATCATCACAGTGATCGTGACCGGGATCATGATCGGGACCATGATGATCCTCATTGTGATCTTTATCGTGGTCGACATAATCATCTTCATGATTTTAATTGTCATCACCACCACCTCCACCACCACCACCATCATCTTCATCATCGTCATCATCGTCACCATCGCGATCGAGATCATCCTCAATGTGATCTGGATTGTGATCATCCTCATCGTGACCGTGACCGTGATCAAGATCGTGACCATGATAAACCTCATTGTGATCTTTATCGTGATCGCAATCATCATCTTCGTGATTGTGATTGTCATCATCACCACCACGACCACCACCCCCACAATCATATTCATCATCGTCATCATCGTCATCATCGGAATGGTGATTATCCTCAATGTGATCTTGATCGTGATCATCATCATCATCGTGATGGAGACCGTGATCAGGATCGTCACCATGATAATCCTCATTGTGATCTTTATCGTGATCGCCATCATCATATTCGTGCTTCTGATTTTCACCACCACCACCACCCCCGACACGACCACCACCACCACATCCACCACCACCTCCACCACCATGATCTTAATCATCGTCACCATCGGGATCGTGATCATCCTCAATGTGATCTGGATCGCGATCATCCTGATCATCGTGATCATGACCTTGATCATGATTCTGACCATGATCATCCTCATCGTGATCTTTATCATGATCGACATCATCATCTTCCAGATTGTGATTGTCATCACCACCACCACCACCACCACCACCATCATCTTCATCATCGTCATCATCGTCACCATCGGGATCGTGAATGCTCAATGGGATCTTGATCGTGATCATCATCATCGTGATCGTGGCCGTGATCAAGATCGTGACCATGATCGTCCTCATTATGATCATTATCTTGATCGCCATAATCATCTTCGTGATTGTGATTGTCATCACCACCACCACCACCACCCGACAATCATCTTCATCATCGTCACCATCGGGATCATGATCATCCTCAATGTCATCTTGATCGTGATCATCATCATCATCGTGATCATAACCGTGATCATGATCGGGACCATGATCATCCTCATTGTGATCTTTATCGTGATCGCCATAATCATCTTCGTGATTGTGATTGTAATCATCACCACCACCACCACCACCACCATCATCTTCATCATCGTCATCATCGGGATCGTGATCATCCTCAATTTGATCTTGATCGTGATCCTTCTCATCGTGATCGTGACCGTGATCAAGATCGTGACCATGATCATCGTCATTGTGATCTTTATCGTGATCGCCATCATCATCTTCGTGATTGTCATTGTCATCACCACCACCACCACAACACCCCCACAATCATCTTCCTCATCGTCATCATCGGGATCGTGATTATCCTCAATGTGATCTTGATCGTGATCATCATTATCATCATCCTGATAGTGACCGTGATCAGGATCGTCACCATGATCATCCTCATTGTGATCTTTATTGTGATCGCCATCATCATCTTCGTGATTGTGATTGTCATCATCATCAGCACCACCACCACCACCACCAAATCAACCACCACCACAACCACCACCACCGCCATCACCACCGCCATCACCACCGCCATCATCTTCAACATCGTCATCATCATCACCATCGGGATCGTGATCATCCTCAATGTGTGATCTTAATCGTGATCATCATCATCGTCGTGATCGTGACCGTGATCAGGATCGTGACCATGATCATCCTCATTGTGATCTTTATCGTGATCGCCATCATCATCTTCGTGATTGTGATTTTCACCACCACCACCACCACCACCACAACCACCACCCCCAAGACCACCACTACCGCCACCACCACCACCACCACCACCCCCACCACCACTACCACCACAACCACCACCACAACCACCACCACATCCACTACCACCACCACCACCATCATCTTCATCATCGTCACGATTGGGAATGTGATCATCCTCAATGTGATCTGGATCGCGATCATCATCGTCATCGTGATCCTGACCGTGATCATGATTGTGACCATGATCATCCTCATTGTGATCTTTATCGTGATCGCCATCATCATCTTCGTGATTGTGATTGTCATGACCACCACCACCACCACCACCACCACCACCATCACCACCACCACAACCATCACCACCACTACCACCACCGTCATCATCTTCATCATTGTTATCATCGTCACCATCGGGATCGTGATCATCCTCAATGTGATCTTGATCGTAACCATAATCATCGTGATCGTGACCGTGATCAGGATCGTGACCATGACCATCCTTACTGTGATCTTTACCGTGATCGCCATCAACATCTTCGTGATGGTGATTGTCATCACCATAACCACCACCACCACGGCCACCGCCACTACAACCACCTCCGCCACCACCACCACCGCCATATCCACCACCACCGCCTCCGCCACCACCACCGCCACCACTACCACCACCACCATCATTACCACCACAACCACCACCAGCACAGCTACCACCACCACCACAACCACCACCACCACATCCACCACCGCCATCATCTTCATCATCGTCATTATTGTCACCATCGGGATCGTGATCATTCTCAATGTGATCTTGATGTTGATCATCATCATCATCGTGATCGTGACCGTGATCAGGATCGTGACCATGATCATCCTCATTGTGATCTTTATTGTGATCGCCATCATCATCTTCGTGACTGTGATTGTCATCCCCACCACCACCACCACCACCACCACCACCACCACCATCATCTTCATCATCGTCACCATCGGGATCGTGATCATCCTCAATGTGATCATGATCGTGATCATCATCATCACCGTGATTGTGACCGCGATCAAGATCGTGACCATGATCATCCTCATTGTGATCTTTATCTTGATCACCATCATCATCTTCGTGATGGTGATTGTCATTACCACCACCACCACCACCTGACAATCATCTTCATCATCGTCACCATCGGGATCATGATCATCCTCAATGTCATCTTGATCGTGATCATCATCATCATCGTGATCATGACCGTGATCATGATCGGGACCATGATCATCCTCATTGTGATCTTTATCGTGATCGCCATCATCATCTTCGTGATTGTGATTGTCATCACCACCACCACCACCACCACCATCATCTTCATCATCGTCATCATCGTCACCATCGGGATCGTGATCATCCTCAATGTGATCTGGATCGTGATCATCCTCATCGTGATCGCGACCGTGATCAAGATCTTGACCATGATCATCCTCATTGTGATCTTTATCGTGATCGCCATCATCATCTTCCTGATTGTGATTGTCATCACCACCACCACCACCACCACCCCCACAATAATCTTCACCATCGTCATCATCGGGATCGTGATTATCCTCAATGTGATCTTGATCGTGATCATCATCATCATCATCCTTATAGTGACCGTGATCAGGATCGTCACCATGATCATCCTCATTGTGATCTTTATTGTGATCGCCATCATCATCTTCGTGATTGTGATTGTCATCATTAGCAGCAGCAGCACCACCACCACCACCACAACCACCACCACCACCATCCACCACCGCCATCATCTTCAAAATCGTCATCATCGTCATCATCGGGATCATGATCATCCTCAATGTGATCTTGATCGTGATCATCTTCATCGTCGTGATCGTGACCGTGATCATGATTGTGACCATGATCATCCTCATTGTGATCTTTATCGTGATCGCCATCATCATCTTCGTGATTGTGATTGTCATCACCACCACCACCACCACCATCACCACCACCACCACCACCACCACCATCATCATCTTCATCATTGTTATCATCGTCACCATCGGGATCGTGATCATCGTCAATGTGATCTTGATCGTAACCATAATCATCGTGATCGTGACCGTGATCAGGATCGTGACCATGACCATCCTTATTGTGATCTTTACTGTGATTGCCATCATCATCTTCGTGATTGTGATGGTCATCACCACCACCACCACCACCACCACCATCTTCATCATCGTCACCATCGGGATCGTGATTATCCTCAATGTAATCTTGATCGGGATCATCATCATCATCGTGATCGTGACCGTGATCAAGATCGTGACCATTATCATCCTCATTCTGATCTTTATCGTGATCGGCATCATCATCTTCGTGATTGTGATTGTAATCACCACCACCACCCCCAATATCATATTCATCATCGTCATCATCGTCATCATCGGGATCGTGATTATCCTCAATGTGATCTTGATCGTTATCATCATCATCATCATCCTGATAGTGTCCGTGATCAGGATCGTCACCATGATGATCCAAATTGTGATATTTATTGTGATCGCCATCATCATCTTCGTGATTGTGATTGTCATCATCATCAACACCAGCACCACCACCAGCACCACCACCACCACAACCACCACCACCACCATCCACCACCGCCGTCATCTTCAACATCGTCATCATCGGGATCGTGATCATCCTCAATGTGATCTGGATCGTGATCATTATCATTGATGAGTCGATATTTTATTGATTTCATTTAGTTTATTGTGCTAGAATTAATCAGGGAATTGTGTTTAATTGTCCGGTATTTTCCCGTTTTTCCTAATTATGCTTAATTTGACCGGAAATTCTAATTTTAATTAATTTGAATTTTCTGAGCTAATTATTTGCATTATTATTTTCAGGGAAAATTTTGGAAACACAATTCGGGACATTTGGAGGACACAATAAATTCAAGACTCTCAAAATTAGACATTTTAAATTTTAGTTGTATTGTAATTTTAATTGTTTAAACTTTTTAGACAAACTTTTGCATTAGGCTATTGTTAAAAAATTATGATGGGCCCAAATTGTAGAACACTTGTCACCCTAAGGTTTCCTTTTATTTTAGGGTGGATCCCACTCATCCTAAAAGGAGGACACATGGCCCTAGGGATTCGAATATTCCCACCAGCCGTCACTTGCTTCATGTAGTTTTTTGGCTTTGAAAACGTTTTTCTTTCCAAGAGCTTATGGGTTTCTCGGTGATGGATTATGGATGAATAAAAAAGCACTCTTTTCTCTTTCCTTTCATCTTGTTCAACGTTGTTGGTGCTGGTTCAAGCTGGAACGTTTTTTTTTTCTTTTGGAGTTTATCATTGAATGTTACGGTGCAGACCTAGCAGTAGCTTATGCTGATTTTTTTTTCCTTCTTGAAAGTGTCGTTTCAAGTTACGAATGAAAGCTCCTTTGTTTATTTAATTTTACTGAATTTAATCTTTGCCCTTCTATTTGATGTCCTGCACTTTTTGGTTGAAGTTTCAATCCATCCATGTCATGGAGATAAGACAACATGTTGCTTTCAATTTTCTTTTGATAGAATAGTTGTTGTATGTCCAGCACATGAGTTGCTTGATTTCGGTTGGTGCAGCCACCATCACATAACATTTCTTTTATTTGATTTCCATTGAACTTTAGGGGAGCACATTCCCTTTCTTTTCTCTACTGGCTCAATCGGTTATTCATGTGAGAAGCACATTTAGTTTTTCATTTAGAATTAAAAGTGATTGGATGGGAGTAGTTGGTGCTGTACGGTGGAAAACTTTAGTTTATTTAGCTTTGAATGTAGAAACATTTTCAACCATTAGGTGATGGGACAGTGATTGTAAGTGATTGAAATTGCTAGCATTTAATTTTTTTTCATTTCATGAATTAAGGAGTAGATTAGATAGAAGTGGTTCAGGGCTGTCACGGTTGCTTTTAGAAAAGTATTAATTATTTCATTTTGGAAGAATTTGCTTATTTCAATTTCCAAGAAATGCTTTCAGCCTCCACCTTCGTATAACTTTCAATTATTATTTTTAATGAATTGGTTGCTGTCACGTGATTCATCCAGGAGTGAAAAGCTTTATCTTGGTTGCTTGAAGAAATGACGTGTTGGAAGTTGAGGTGCACATTGATTCAGACATGGAGAATTTAAATTGTTTTTTTGCTGCACATGTTTGCTGCCAAGTGTGATTTTATTTTAAAATATAGCACTCATTTTGGAAGCTATGCACGTGATTTATTTTGGTTAAGCGGTGCCCACTAGAATTCATTTGACTTTGAAAGGATGCAGCGCTAGTGATTTCTTTTCTTCCAAAAGTGATGCACATTGGGCATTTATTTTTAAAGAAAGTGATATTTTCATTGGGAGGGTCACGACAATGCCTCTATTTAATTAGCTTTTACATATTTTTTTTTACATATTTTCTAGTCATAGTATTTTATTTATTAGTTATAGGATGCATATTTTTTTTTAAGCCGTAATGTGAATTTAATTTTTAGTTAATGTGTTTCTTTATTATCCATCTACATTTTAATTAGTTTACATGTCTTGTTTTAGGAATATTCAATTTACTGTCCTCATGTTGTTTGTCTTTTTCAGTGTATTGTTTACTTTAACGCTTTTAATTATGTTCGGTTTAATTTCCATTTTTAATTTAGTTTAATTCACCTTGCAAAAACACCTTCAAAATCCCCCCACTATGTGTTAGACCTGATTCTGAACCGCAGTTGGTCCTTGAGAGACGACCTAGGGGTCATTCCCTAGCTATACTGCATTCCTAATATGCAATCAAATTTGTATGGGCGGCGACACCCATCAAATTTTGGCGCCGTTGCCGGGGACCAACGGTTCGGTTTTAGGTCTTTGTTGTGTTAGTGTGTGTTGTGTTTTGTCTCGTGTTGTGAGTGTGATGTTCTGTTTTGTGTGTTCGTCATTGTGTGTTGCATTTAGGTAACTTTAGTTGCATATTTTCATTGCATTCTTCTTTTCCCCCTTCTTTCTACATGTCTGCCTATTTTGATTTTGTGGATACTGCTTATTCTGCCTGTGTCTATGATTATGATTCTCCTTCCGGATCTAACTCTTCTGCTGACTTTTATGTTGAGAACAATATGACTCATCCTCCCATTCTTGAGAGTGCTCCTATGGAGCCAGCTTCACTTAACGAGGATGATGTTCATTGTGTTCTTCCCCCTGGACTGATACACTTGCTGCCTAAGTTTCATGGTTTTGCAGGTGAATGCCCACACAGACACTTGGAGGAGTTCTACACCATTTTCTCTTCAAAGAAATCTCCTCTTGTCCCTGATGATCACATATTCTTAAGGGCATTCCCACACTCATTTCAAGAAGCAGCAAGGGATTGACTTTATGGTCTTCCTTCAGGATCCATCACTTCTTGGGAAGATCTTGAGCATATGTTCTTGGATGAATTCTTCCCTGCTCAGTATGGTTACAGCAACGATCCTGGATGGAATGACCCTAGCTTGGGATGGTATGATGCTCCACAACAATACCAGCCATTCCAGAATTCTTGTATGCCTTCTCCACCTGTTCAGGAACCACAACAACCGTAGTTTCATGAGCCTGCCCAAGCAACTCCTCATCCTTCCACTACTTCTGAGCCTTCATTGAAGGAGTTATTGGAGCAGATGACTATTCTGAACATTCAGTTTCGGCAGAACATGGAGTTTCAGCAGGAGACCAGAGCTTCCATTTAGAGTTTGACTGATCAGATGGGGCAGATGGCCACCCAACTCACTGAGGAACAGTCTTATGTTTCAGAGGGATCACCATTTCAGATTGTTCAGCTTCCTAATGATGTTGGTGCCATCCACATAGGAGATGGGGAGCAGAGTCATGAGCTTACTACAACGCCATCTATTTTCCCACCCTCCTATGTCCCCACTCTTGCACCTAAGGAGACTGATGAAGAATTGGAGGACCAGGCAGATATTAGCAACACTTTTGAGATAGGTAGACCATCTTTACCTTCTACCACTCTACCAATCTTCAGGGAAGTGGAGGTAAACATACCTGAGATAGAATCTGTTGTTGATGATTATGATGATGATAGGTATGTTGATGATTATATTGTTGATGAGCATGCTTTTAATTCTCCCTCCTTGCATGATGAGAACCACCTTTTGCTATCACATCTAAATGTTTGTTCTCCATGCACTGAACAGGAATTTGAGCCTGTTGTTGATATTGTTTCTACATTTGAGATTGATTCATGTTCTGAGGGTATATCTGAGGTTCAGCCTCTTACACTGGGATTGGGTGTTATACCCCTGCATGTTATTTCTGTGGAGCCACAGTGCACTAACCATGTTGCAGGAGGTACACATGAATTTGACCAACAAGGACCCATAGTGGAAAACAAAGGTGCAAGCATACACAAGAGCTTTAACATCAATAGACACCAGTTGAACCAGCTCATCAACAATCACTGCTTCTTAGATCCAGCTGTGGAGGACATCTCCCTGCTTGATCAAATCTGGAGACTGAAGCAGTTCCTCCTCAAGACTTCTTTGCTGACTCCAGTGGTGGAGAATTTCTCCCTGAAAGTCCAAAATTGGCAACTGCCACCATGATCAGGGGAGTTTTTTCTTTTCCCTTCTCCTCCCTTTCCCGCTTTTATTGCACTTGTCCATGATCTATTGATTGTTCTAATTTCTGATCTTATGCTTATGACACATTGAGGACACTGTGTAGTTTAAGTGTGGTCTATTGGGGGAGATTCTGATTTTTCTTTGATTAGTTTATGTTTTTTTTTTGCGTTAAATTTTTTGTTTTCTAGGTAGTTTTTGTTTTGTCTTGTGTACAGTTTTGCATGTTTCTCTTGATTTCTGGACTTTGTTTAGGTTGTAGATGTGTCTTTCACTTCATTGATACTCTGATTTGTTGGAAATCCTTGCTTTTCTCTGATTGGAAGATGATTATGATGTTTGAGAGGGTGATTTGATTGTGACAGAAATGCCCTGTGTGAGATTTGAGCCACTTAATATTCTTTCTTGTGTGTGATATGTCTCTTGATTGCTTGCACATATGCCTTGGCTTGACTCTCGTTGATGATTCTTGATTGATATGCATGTTTGAAAGTGATAAAGGCAATTTTTTTTTGTTGAGCCTCTCTAGCCAGACGAGCCTACCCTGTTTTGATCCTTTGATAGCCCCTTTGAGCCTATGCTTTTCCCATTTCTTTGTTTTGAAGCTCATACACTAGCCCTAACTCAAAAACCATGTTTACCTTAACCTTAGGGAATTTTGGAGCTTTGGAATTGTTTTGGGAATAAGTGTGGTCTCCTGGGAGATTCAGAGAATTGGCTAGTTGGTTCCTCTTCTTGTTTTGTTTTGTAAATATGTTGTGTATCTTGTCTCTTAGAGTTGTTTTCTGAATAGAGAGAAAAGAAAAGAGACAAGATGGAAAAGAAAAAAAGAAAAAAATACAGAAAAATGAGAAAAATAAAAAAAATTGGTGTGAATAATGGAGTCAAGAAGAGGATTGAATTAGAGCTTTTGGGTGTGTTTGAATGTGTTACACTTGTTCCCCATTGCTCCTCTATTCCTTTTGGTTTGTAACTTCTCATCCATATCATATCCTCCCTTGTCCTTGGCCCATTGCATCCATAAAGACCTTTTGATTTGAACATGCATATGTTTTTGAGTGTTAATATTAGAGGCTTGCCAAGTCTGTTTGTTGCTTGCTTTCTTGAGTACATTGAGTTGACACTGTTTACCCTAAACACTTGAGAGAAACACTTATAGTGTGCATCTGTGAGGTTCTGTTGCTTTTGATTCACCTCTTGAACTGATTGATTATTTTTCCATGCTTGGAATTGCTTGGATGATTTCTCTGAGTATCTATTTTCTCTGATTTTGTGTGGATACAATCTACTACTTTTCCTTGTCCAGATTTCTTGAGGACTGTAATTTTGTCTGCTGAGTTTGTGTCAATTCCCTGATGTCCGTTGAACTGTTCCCTGTTTTGTGTCTTGATTTTGCCCAGGCGTGCAAAAGACTAAGTGTCGTCTATTTTGATGAGTCGATATTTTATTGATTTCACTTAGTTTATTGTGCTAGAATTAATCAGGGAATTGTGCTTAATTGTCCGGTATTTTCCCGTTTTTCCTAATTATGCTTAATTTGACCGAAAATTCTAATTTTAATTACTTTGAATTTTCTGAGCTAATTATTTGCATTATTATTTTCAGGGAAAATTTTGGAAACACAATTTGGGACATTTGGAGGACACCAAATAAATTCAAGACTCTCAAAATTAGACATTTTAAATTTTAGTTGTATTGTAATTTTAATTGTTTAAACTTTTTAGACAAACTTTTGCATTGGGCTATTGTTAAAAAATTATGATGGGCCCAAATTGTAGAACACTTGTCACCCTAAGGTTTCCTTTTATTTTAGGGTGGATCCCACTCATCCTAAAAGGAGGACACATGGCCCTAGGGATTCGAACATTCCCACCAGCCGTCACTTGCTTCATGTAGTTTTTTGGCTTTGAAAACGTTTTTCTTTCCAAGAGCTTATGGGTTTCTCGGTGATGGATTATGGATGAATAAAAAAGCAGTCTTTTCTCCTTCCTTTCATCTTGTTCAACGTTGTTGGTGCTGGTTCAAGTTGGAACGTTTTTTTTTTCTTTTGAAGTTTATCATTGAATGTTACGGTGCAGACCTAGCAGTAGCTTATGCTGATTTTTTTTTCCTTCTTGAAAGTGTCGTTTCAAGTTACGAATGAAATCTCCTTTGTTTATTTAATTTTACTGAATTTAATCTTTGCCCTTCTATTTGATGTCCTGCACTTTTTGGTTGAAGTTTCAATCCATCCAAGTCATGGAGATAAGACAACATGTTGCTTTCAATTTTCTTTTGATAGAATAGTTGTTGTATGTCCAGCACATGAGTTGCTTGATTTCGGTTGGTGCAGCCACCATCACATAACATTTCTTTTATTTGATTTCCATTGAACTTTAGGGGAGCACATTCCCTTTCTTTTCTCTACTGGCTCAATCGGTTATTCATGTGAGAAGCACATTTAGTTTTTCATTTAGAATTAAAAGTGATTGGATGGGAGTAGTTGGTGCTGTACGGTGGAAAACTTTAGTTTATTTAGCTTTGAATGTAGAAACATTTTCAACCATTAGGTGATGGGACAGTGATTGTAAGTGATTGAAATTGCTAGCATTTACTTTTTTTCATTTCATGAATTAAGGAGTAGATTAGATAGAAGTGGTGCAGGGCTGTCACGGTTGCTTTTAGAAAAGTATTAGTTATTTCATTTTGGAAGAATTTGCTTATTTCAATTTCCAAGAAATGCTTTCAGCCTCCACCTTCGTATAACTTTCAATTATTTTTTTTAATGAATTGGTTGCTGTCACGTGATTCATCCAGGAGTGAAAAGCTTTATCTTGGTTGCTTGAAGAAATGACGTGTTGGAAGTTGAGGTGCACATTGATTCAGACATGGAGAATTTAAATTGTTTTTTTGCTGCACATGTTTGCTGCCAAGTGTGATTTTATTTTAAAATATAGCACTCATTTTGGAAGCTATTCACGTGATTTATTTTGGTTAAGCGGTGCCCACTAGAATTCATTTGGCTTTGAAAGGATGCAAGGCTAGTGATTTCTTTTCTTCCAAAAGTGATGCACATTGGGCATTTATTTTTAAAGCAAGTGATATTTTCATTGGGAGGGTCACGGCAATGCCTCCATTTAATAAGCTTTTACAAATTTTTTTTTACATATTTTCTAGTCATAGTATTTTATTTATTAGTTATAGGATGCATATTTTTTTTAAGCCGCAATGTGAATTTAATTTTTAGTTAATGTGTTTCTTTATTATCCATTTGCATTTTAATTAGTTTACATGTCTTGTTTTAGGAATATTCAATTTAATGTCCTCATGTTGTTTGTCTTTTTCAGTGTATTGTTTACTTTAACGCTTTTAATTATGTTCGGTTTAATTTCCATTTTTAATTTAGTTTAATTCACCTTGCAAAAACAACTTCAAAATCCCCCCCACTATGTGTTAAAACTGATTCTGAACCGCAGTTGGTCCTTGAGAGACGACCTAGGGGTCAATCCCTAGCTATACTGCATTCCTAATATGCAATCAAATTTGTATGGGCGGCGACACCCATCAATCATCGTCGTGATCGTGACCGTGGTCATGATCGTGACCATGATCATCCTCATTGAGATCTTTATTGCGATCGCCATCATCAACTTCGTGATTGTGATTTTCACCACCAGCACCACCACCAGCACCACCACCACAACCACCACCACCACCACCCCTGACACCACACCTACCACCACCACCACCACCACCACCACCCCCACCACCACTACAACCACCACAACCACAACCACCACCACATCCACCACCACCACCACCACCATCATCTTCATCATCGTCACGATCGGGATCTTGATCATCCTCAATGTGATCTGGATCGCGATCACCATCATCATCGTGCTCCTGACCGTCATCATGATTGTGACCATGATCATCCTCATTATGATCTTTATCGTGATCGGCATCATCATCTTCGTGATTGAGATTGTCATCACCACCACCACCACCCCCACCACCACTACCACCACCACAACCACCACCACCACCACCACCACCACATCCATCACCACCACCACCACCACCATCATCATCCTCATCATTGTTATCATCGTCACCATCGGGACCGTGATCATCCTCAATGTGATCTGGATCGCGATCATGCTCATCATCGTGATTGTGATTGTCATCACCACAACCACCACCACCGCCGCCGCCACCACCACCAACGCCACCGCCGCCACTACCACCATAACCACCACCGCCACGGCCACCGCCACCACACCCACAACCACCACCACCCCCTCCACATCCACCATCATAATCACCACCAGAACCACCACCACCACCACCACCACCTCCACCACCACCACCACCTCCACCACTACATCCACCACCGCCATCATCTTCATCATCGTCATCATCGTCACCATCGTGATCGTGATTATCCTCAATGTGATCTTGATCGTGATCATCATCATCATCGTGATAGTGACCGTGATAAGTCACCATGAACATAGTCATTGTGATCTTTATCGTGATCGCCATCATCATCTTCGTGATTGTGATTGTCATCATCATCATCACCACCACCACCACCACCACCACCACCACCCCCACCACCACTACCGCCACCACAACCACCACTACCACGATATCCACCACCACCACCACCACCATCATCATCATCATCGTCACCATCGGGATCGTGATCATCCTCAATGTGATCTGGATCTTGATCATCATCATCGTGATCGTGACCGTGATCAAGATCGTGACCACGATCATCGTCATTGTGATCTTTATCATGATCACCATCATCATCTTCGTGATTGTGATTGTTATCACCACCACCACCACCACCCCCACAATCATCTTCATCATCGTCATCATCATCACCATCGGGATCGTGATTATCCTCAATGTGATCTTGATCGTGATCATCATCATCATCGTGATAGTGACCGCGATAAGGATCGTCACCATGATGATATTCATTGTGATCCTTATCGTGATCGCCATCATCATCTTCGTGATTGTGATTGTCATCATCGTCATCATCAACACCACAACCACCACCACCACCACATCCATCACCACCACCACCACCTCCATCATCATCTTCATCATTGTTATCATCGTCACCATCGGGATCGTGATCATCCTCAATGTGATCTGGATCGCGATCATCCTCATCATCGTGAGTGTGATTGTCATCACCACCACCACCACCACCACTACATCCACCACCGCCATCATCTTCATCATCGTCATCATCGTCACCATCGGGATCGTGATCATCCTCAATGTGATCTGGATCGTGATCATCGTCATCATCGTGATCGTGACCATGATCATGATCGTGACCATGATCATCATGATTGTGATCTTTATCGTGATTGCCATCATCATCTTCGTGATTGTGATTGTCATCACCACCACCACCACCACCACCATCATCTTCATCATCGTCATCATCGTCACCATCGGGATCGTGAATCCTCAATGTGATCTTGATCGTGATCATCATCATCGTGATCGTGACCGCGATCAAGATCGTAACCATGACCATCGTCATATTGATCTTTATCCTGATCGCCATCATCATCTTCGTGATTGTGATTGTCATCATCACCACCACCACCACCACCACCATCACTAACACCACAACTACCACCACCACCACCACCATCATCATCTTCATCATTGTTATCATCGTCACCAACGGGATCGTGATCATCCTCAATGTGATCTTGATCGTAACCATAATCATCGTCATCGTAATCGTGATCAGCATCGTGACCATGACCATCCTTATTGTGATCTTTACCGTTATCGTCATCATCATCTTCGTGATTGTGATTGTCATCACCATAACCACCACCACCACCACCACCGCCGCCGCCAATACAACCACCGCCACCACGACCACCACCGCCACCATCACCGCCTCCGCCACCACCACGACCACCACCCACACCACCCCCACCAACCCCACCACGACCACCACCACCACCACTACTACCACCACTATCATCACCACCACAACCACCACCAGCACGACTACCACCACCACCACCACCACCACATCCACCACCGCCATCATCTTGATCATCGTCATCATCGTCACCATCGGGATCGTGATCATCCTCAATGTGATCTTAATTGTGATCAGCATCATCATCGTGATTGTGACCGTGATCAAGATCGTGACCATGATCATCCTCATAATGATCTTTATCGTGATCGTCATCATCATCTTCGTGATTGTGATTGTCATCATCACCACCACCACCACCACCACCACCACCATCATCTTCATCATCGTCATCGTCGTCACCATCGGGATCGTGATCATCCTCAATGTGATCTTGATCGTAATCATCATCATCATCGTGATCGTGACCGTGATCATGATCGGGACCATGATCATCCTCATTGTGATCTTTATCGTGATCGCCATCATCATCTTCGTGATTGTGATTTTCATCACCACCACCACCACCCCCACCACCACTACCACCACCACAACCACCACCACCACCACCACCACCACCACCATCATCATCCTCATCATTGTTATCATCGTCCCCATCGGGATCGTGATCATCCTCAATGTGATCTGGATCGCGATCATGCTCAATATCGTGATTGTGATTGTCATCACCACAACCACCACCACCACCACCACCGCCACCACCAACGCCACCGCCGCCACCGCCACCATAACCACCACCGCCACGGCCACCGCCACCGCCAACACACCCACAACCACCACCACCCCCTCCACCACCACCATCATCATCACCACCAGAACCACCACCACCACTACCACCACCACCACCACCACTACATCCACCACCGCCATCATCTTCATCATCGTCATCATCGTCACCATCGGGATCGTGATCATCCTCAATGTGATCTGGATCGTGATCGTGACCGTGATTATGATCGGGACCATGATCATCCTCATTGTGATCTTTATCGTGATCGCCATCATCATCTTCGTGATTGTGATTGTCATCACCACCACCACCACCACCACCATCATCTTCGTCATCGTCATGATCGTAACCATCGGGATTGTGAATCCTCAATATGATCTTGATCGTGATCATCATCATCGTGATCGTGACCGTGATCAAGATCGTGACCATGATCATCGTCAATGTGATCTTTATCGTGATCGCCATCACCATCTTCGTGATTGCGATTGTCATCACCACACCCACCACCACCACCACCACCACCCCCTCCACCACCACCACCACCACCCCAACCACCACTACCACCACCACCATCATCACCACTAGAACCACCATTACCACAACCACCACCACCACCATCTCTACATCCACCACCGCCATAATCTTCATCATCGTCATCATCGCCACCATCGGGATCGTGATCATCCTCAATGTGATCTTGATCGTGATCATCGTCATCATCGTGATCGTGTCCCTGATCAGGATCGTGACCATGATCATCCTCATTGTAATCTTTATCATGATCGCCATATTCATCTTCGTGATTGTGATTGTCATCACCACCACCACCACCAACACCATGACCACCACCACCACCACCACATCGCCGCGGCCACCACCACCACCAGCACCACCACCACCACCACAACAACCACCAGCACCACTACCACCAGCACCACCACCACCACCACATCCACCACTGCTATAATCTTCATCATGGTCAACATTGTCACCATCGGGATCGTGACCATCCTAAATTTGATCTTGATCGTGATCATCATCATCATCGTGATCGTGACCCTGATCAGGATCGTGACCATGATCATCCTCATTGTGATCTTTATCGTGATCGCCATCATCATCTTCGTGATTGTGATTGTCATCACCACCACCACCACCACACCGCCGCCACCACCACCACCACCACCACCACCACCACCACAGCCACCACCAGCATCACTACCACCACCACCACCACCACCACATCCACCACTGCTATCATCTTCATCATGGTCAACATCGTCACCATCGGGATCGTGACCATCCTCAATGTGATCTTGATCGTGATCATCATCATCATCGTGATCGTGACCCTAATCAGGATCGTGACCATGATCATCCTCATTGTGATCTTTATCGTGATCGCCATCATCTTCTTCGTGATTGTGATTGTCATCACTACCACCACCACCACACCACCGCCACTACCACCACCACCACCACCACCACAACCACCACCAGCACCACTACCACCAGCACCAGCACCGCCACCACATCCACCACGGCTATCATCTTCATCATCGTCAACATCGCACCATCGGGATCGTGACCATCCTCAATGTGATCTTGATCGTGATCATCATCATCATCGGGATCGTGACCGTGATCAGGATCGTGACCATGACCATCCTCATTGTGATCTTTACCGTGATCGCCATCATCATCTTCGTGATTGTGATTTTCATCACCATAACCACCACCACCACCACCACCACCACGGCCACCGCCGCCACCGCCATTACAACCATCGCCACCACCACCACCACCGCCACCACCACCGCCACCGCCCCCACCATCACCACCACCCCCACCACCCCCACCACCCCCACCACCACCACGACCACTACCACCACCACCATCATCACCACCACAACCACCACCACCACCACTACCACCACCACCATCACCACCACCACTACCACCACCACCATCGGGATCGTGACCATCCTCAATGTGATCTTGATCGTGATCATCATCATCGTGATCGTGACCGTAATCAGGATCGTGACCGTGATCATCCTCATTGTGATCTTTATCGTGATCGCCATCATCATCTTCATGATTGTTATTGTCATCACCACCACCACCACCACCACCACCACCACCATTATCTTCATCATCGTCATCATCGTCACCATCGGGATCGTGAATCCTCAATGTGATCTTGATCGTGATCATCATCATCGTGACCGTGATCAAGATCGTGACCATGATCATCCTCATTGTGATCTTTATGGTGATCGCAATCATCATCTTCGTAATTGTGATTGTCATCACCACCACACCACCACCACCCCTACAATCATCTTCATCATCGTCATCATCGTCACTATCGCAACCGAAAAATCGCGACGGGACGACGATCCTCAAAAAAGAAAACTATTTTTTAGAAAAGAGAGATTTTGGGAGTCGCCACCATAGTTTATTCTGGAAAACTACGAAAAAAACCATAAAGAAAGGACAAGGTCTGCGAAAACCGAGATTCGGGTTCGGGAGTCGGTTACGTGTAGGGAAGGTATTAGCACCCCACAACGCCTGCCCTAAGGCAGTACCTTTAATTAAATATGCGAATAAAGAAGTGGTTCTCAAAATGTTTAATTTCCCCTAAAAATGAAATTCTAAAGAAACAAAATAATTTTTTTTATTTTTTGTGCCCGACAAGGATTGACCTTGCTCCTACGTATTCTCAAAATGAGAAATCAGGGTTACGTAGTTCTTTGGTTGTCGTTTGGGAGTATGATCATTTTTGGTTCTTGAAGATTTTTGTTTATTTTTAAAAGAAGGAGAGAAAAAGGTTTTTGACACAAGGCTGACGCGAACGGTCGCACGTGTGCTTAAACCTTTTAAAATAATTTTTGTGTTTTTTAGAAAAGAGGAAAAAGGTTTCTAACACAAGGCTGACGCGAATGGTCGCACGTGTGCTTAAACCTTTTAAAATATTTTTGTATTTTCCTGAAAGAAGGAAGAAAAGGTTTTAACACAAGGCTGACGCGAATGGTTGCACGTGTGCTTAAACCTTTTAAAATATTTTTGTATTTTTTGAAAGAAGGAGGAGAAGGTTTTAACACAAGGCTGACGCGAATGGTCGCACGTGTGTTTAACCTTTTAAAATATTTTTGTATTTTTTGAAAGAAGGAGGAGAAGGTTTTAACACAAGGCTGACGCGAATGGTCGCACGTGTGCTTAAACCTTTTTAAAATATTTTTGTATTTTAATATTTATTTTGAAGTAGATAAAACGGGATAAATAAATAAACAAATAAGTAGAAAAATAGAAATAACTAGGAAATAACTAAATGAAATGAAAGTGAAAATAAAAATAAAAAAATAAAGAAAATAAAATAAAAAAAATGAAGTAAAAATAATGATAAAACAAACTAAAGGGAATAAAATGACAAGAAAAATAAAATAAACAAAATAAACTAATTGGGCCAAAGCCCAAGTGGAAAAGGGTGGTAAAAACAAAAAGAGGGGTGGTAGAAACCTAATTTGTTTCTAAAATCAGATTGAGCCCAAGCCCAATGGGAGAGGGGCGCGACTTAGGAGAAAAAGGGGGTGCAGCAAGGAAGAAAAAGGTTTTTTAAACAGAATGGGCCGAAGCCCAAGGAAAGTGAGGTGCGAGAGTGAGTGCAGGGGGTGCGCGAAGGAAGAAGGTTTTAATCAACAAATGGGCTCAAACCCATTGCACTTGCGGCGTCAATTAGCGAAAACGGGGGTAGCGAGAGAAGGTTTGTTTTTTGTTTGCATTTGACCTGGCCCAGTGGCCCAAATCGAAAAGTGGCTGCGAATATGAGAAATGGGGGTGGCAGAGCAGCAAAGTTCCCTTTATTTGATTTATTAAAAAAACGAAAGGGCCTGGCCCAGGAATCCTCAGCAGAACTTAGGGGTTCTCTTCCCTTCACCTCATTTCCCACTCCAACACTCAGACTCCCAATTTCTCTTTCTCTCGCACTCACTCTCCAGAGACCAGGGGTCTCTCACTCTCTCCGCCGCAGCGTCGCGAACCACTACCACTTCGGACCGGCCGCCGCCACCGTTAAACCGCCGGACATCATCCCCTGAAACCACCACCACTCTCGAATCGGCGGCGGTCAACGCGCCGTGACGTTCCCACCCCTTTCTCTCTGTTCGACCTAGGGTTAGGGGTTTCTTCTCAAATGCAGTGGCGCTTCCTCCGGCAGCCACCGCGCCACCACCGTCGAGGCTCGTCGCCGGCCACAAATCCGAGATCTCGCTGCTCTCGCCATCGCCGGCGAAATCCACGACCGAAAGCCGCGAGCCAAGGCCGCGCCGGTGACGTTGTCCGCCACCGAAGTTGTCGCCGGCCGTCGGGTCTTCTACGCCTCCCCTCTCCTTCGCGCGCGAGCTCCTCCCTTCCTCCGTAGAGCAACGGCGACTCGCACAGGAACATCATCGTCGGCGTCGAGGACGAAAGCACTTTCCTTTTCTTCTTCTCTCATTCCATTTTTAAATGTTGTTGTGTTGATTGATGCTTCTTCTACTAGGATTGGAAAACGATGAGCCTTGTGTATATGAGATTGTGTTGATGACCGAGAGGCAGTCCATTGTTTCTGTTTCAGGTATTGGCCATGGGTAACGAGACCAAAAATGGAGGAGGCAAGTTATTTTGAGGAACGGTCTCTGTTTCAGGTATTGGCCATGGGTAACGAGACCCAAGATGGATGAGGGAAGTGGTTCCGGGGAAAGGTCTCTGTGTTTGTCGCATAAGAACTGATACGAAAATGTATCAGTTTTTTTTTGCTTTACTTCTGTCATGTGTTATCAGTTTTTTCGCTTTGCTTCTGTTTTGCGTTTTCTGGGTAATGGACATTGAAGCCTGGGGGAATGTATACATATTTTCTACTGTCATTTATATCTGATGTTGCAGGCATTAAAATTACATATTGTGTGCATTTTGATTAACAAGTGAAGTCACAAAAAGGCAAACGACTATGTAAACTGATCAAACATGATCCGTTCATATCCAGACAAAACCTCATTCATCCATATTCGGACGCATAACAAAGGAGCATGCTTTCACATAATACAGGACCAAGAGCTTAGATAATGAGACTTACCTTCGCAGCTGGTTCCGTTTTCTTCGACTGAACTTTTCTTTTTCTTTTGGTTCTCCAATGGTCTTGCAGGCGCAAGAAAGCTGAACGGGAGGTTCGCAGTTGACAACCCAGATGAATTTCTCTCTGGCCGTGAGGTTCCTTCGCTCTTTCCTGGTGATGGTGGTGAGTCCCCAATGCCCGAGCTGTGTTGGTGGGGTGTTGAAGGCGATAGAGAGTGTAGGTTGGATTGGAGGTGAAAAATTGGGAGTGAAAGGGAAAAATGGTTGGGGTCTCACCAGTCCGAAGAGTAGCGTCTGTGTGTGGAAAAAAAATCTTGATCACCCTCCAATCCTTTTTTTGATAATGGGGTCTGTGATCTCAGTAAATTGCTGGGTATTCTCTCCTCGTCCCTCTCTTTCGACCGTTTTCTCCGGAAGTCCCATTCTGCCATCCAGCCGCCTGACAAAACTACTGTCAAACGCCATTCCTCTTTGATGCACCATTGGTGACAGAAACCATGGTACGCAGGTTTTTTTTTTTCCAGAAATTGCTTGTGGAGGCGTCTGTTGTTGTGTGTTGCAGGAGGTTTAGTTGACTTTGGATTTTTTTTGTTTCCTCTTCTCTTTCCTTTTTCTTCTTTTTTTATTTTTATTTTTTTGTATTTTTTAGAGTAGCTTAAAATAATATCCTTTTCTTGAATTTGAAATATAAAAACAAAGTAAAGGAAAATAACAAAATATTTAATAAACCTAAAAAGTAAAGCGAAAAAGAAAAAAAAAAAAAAAAAAAAAAAAAAAAAGAGGTAAAAAATGAAAATAAAATGAAACAAAAAGAAAATAACGTTAAACAAAATGGAATAAGAAAAATGAAACAAGAAAAGGAAAAAAATAAATAAATAAATAAAAATAAAAATACCAAATAAGAAATAAAGTAGAATAAAATAAAATGAAATAAGATAAATAAAATAAATTGAAAATAAATAAAATAAAATAGAAAAATAAAATAAAATAAAATAAAATAAAATAAAATAAAATAAAATAAAATAAAATAAAATAAAATAAAATAAAATAAAATAAAATAAAATAAAATAAAATAAAATAAAATAAAATAAAATAAAATAAAATAAAATAAATAAAATAAAATAAAATAAAATAAAATAAAATAAAATAAAATAAAATAAAATAAAATAAAATAAAATAAAATAAATAAAATAAAATAAAATAAAATAAAATAAAATAAAATAAAATAAAATAAAATAAAATAAATAAAATAAAATAAAATAAAATAAAATAAAATAAAATAAAATAAAATAAAATAAAATAAAATAAAATAAAATAAAATAAAATAAAATAAAATAAAATAAAATAAAATAAAATAAAATAAAATAAAATAAAATAAAATAAAATAAAATAAAATAAAATAAAATAAAATAAAATAAAATAAAATAAAATAAAATAAAATAAAATAAAATAAAATAAAATAAAATAAAATAAAATAAAATAAAATAAAATAAATAAAATAAAATAAAATAAATAAAATAAAATAAAATAAATAAAATAAAATAAAATAAAATAAAATAAAATAAAATAAAATAAAATAAAATAAATAAAATAAAATAAAATAAAATAAATAAAATAAAATAAAATAAAATAAAATAAAATAAAATAAAATAAAATAAAATAAAATAAAACGGAATGAGATCAAATAACGTAAAACAAAATAAAAGTATGAGATAAAATAGGTAAAAACAAAACAAAGTAAAAACAAAAGGATAAAAATAAATAAAAATAGGAACAGAACACAAACAAAAATCATCATCATTTTTTCATCTTTTCTCGTTTATTTTTATTTTATTACCTTTTCTTAACTCTAGATATTTTGTTTAATTACCCGGACGAAATTAGGTATTGACAGCTGCCCCTCTTTACTTAGATTTTACTAGACAATATGACAAACAAAGTTCTTATATTGTCTGAGCAAAAGATAAGTAAAGATAGAAATACCGATTTCGTCGGAATTTCAACTAATTCAAGCATATGCTGATCAAAATCAACAGGGAGGTTACAACGCAACAAAAGCTTGACCAAAGCCAAAAGAGAGACGACTCCCCAAAACAACAACCTGGATTTGACCATTTCCTTGCAGAAGGCCAAGATCGCAGAAGAAGAAAATAAAATTTGACCATTGCGAAGCAGAGGGCCAATAACAAAACTAAAACATGGATTTGACCATTGCCTTGCAGAGTGCCAAAATCATAGAAGAAAACTTAAATTTGACCATTGCGAAGCAGAGGGCCGATAACAAAACTAAAAACCTGGATTTGACCATTGCCTTGCAGAGGGCCAAAAACGCAGAAGAAAGCTTAAATTTGACCATTGCGAAGCAGAGGGCCGATAACAAAACTAAAACCCGGATTTGACCATTGCCTTGCAGAGGGCCAAAATCGCAAAAGAAAATTTAAATTTGACCATTGCGAAGCAGAGGGCCGATAACAAAACTAAAACCTGGATTTGACCATTGCCTTGCAGAGGGCCAAAATCGCAGAAGAAAACTTAAATTTGACCATTGCGAAGCAGAGGGCCGATAACAAAACTAAAACCTGGATTTGACCATTGCCTTGCAGAGGGCCAAAATCGCAGAAGAAAACTTAAATTTGACCATTGCGAAGCAGAGGGCCGACGTCTTGGAAAAACTTGGATCAAACTTTTGAAAAATTGGTAAAAGCTGAGCAAAACTTGAGGATTTTTTTTCGGACAATTTTCTTGGCTTCTTTTGCATGATGTATGATGTAATGCCATGAGGATGTATAGATGCGTAAACACATGAGACCTTTATGTCATTTTTCTTTTTGCCCTCACTTTCTCTTCCTTCATTTTTTCTCTTCCTCTCTCCTTTTTTTTTTTTACCTCCTTTTTTGAAAATTCCATATTGGAATCTGTTGTCAATATTGTCGTCCAACCTGATGTACTTTCAAAAATGCATTTGTTGAAAACAGTGTTAAGAAACCAATGAGTCTTTTGATGAAAAGGAAAAAAGTGTAACCATTAGTTCAAATTCCCTTTACCGCTTTCAGCAATCTAAACTGACTCGAACCCGAGAAGGCGTGGAAAAATGGCCATGAAAGGTAGAGGGTGGTCAACTGATTACCCATGAGCAATATTAAAGTTGGGGCGTCCCTCATTTGGGGAGGATGTATTTAACATGCTAGGATGATTTGGAAAGATGGAAAGGTTTGGGAAAGGACAGATTGCCCCAGTTTATCGATTCTCGATTGACGGGGAGACCTTACAGTATTTATCCTTTTTTTTTGTTTTCGTTGTTGTTTCTTTTTTTTTTTTTTTTTTTTTTTTTTTTTTTTTTTTTTTTTTGAACGATTGCGTCATTCGGCACATCATTTTGTTCCAGAGTTAAGTTCGTGAGAAAGATTGGGATAAACATTCTTTAGTCAGCGTGGACTTTAATTGGCTTGTATCGCGGCCGGAGGTTAAGGGTTTTGAAAGAAAAAGATAACGAAGGCCCAAATGGGTGTTTCATGGTTAGATTATTTTAACAAGAATCATTTGCAATGTGTCGAGTCACTTGTCTCTGGGAGATTGGAACTTCTGACATTGTTGTTGTTGTTTTTTTTTTTTTTTTTTTTTCTTTTAAACCATTCGTTCAGTTGCCCCTACTATGGCCCTTTTTGAAACTTTTCCTTTTCATTTCATTTTTTCTTTTCTCCTTGGTTTTGGATGCTCTCGACGTACCGTTAGGTCGACATCGACATACTACTGATTCTTGTCGAGGGTGATGAAAACAATTAAAATTTACGGCTCAAAAAGGGTGCAATTGGATAAATTTCTTTTATTATTTGGGGGTGAAAGAAACAAAATGGCCACACGTCATTCTAAGGCTTGCTCACCTTACTTTCTCACGACCTTAACCCTGGAACGAAACTCTGTAGTGGTTAACACATCAACTTCTTTTTCCTTCTTTTTCTTTTTCTTTTTTTTTCATTCATTTTTCTTTTTATCTTTTATCTCCCCGATCAACGGATCATTGGGCATGCGCACCATGATGGAAACTGCCCCAGTATTATATTCATGACAGTCCTTTGTTTTAAAGGGAAACAAGATGGTTAAGGGTTCAAGTAATATGAAGGCTGACGCCTTATCAGGAAAAGAACACCGGTTACCCTCGAAACCTTGAATCAGGAAAAGACTCGACACCGGTATTTGTCGAAACTTTATTTGCTTTTGCTTTTCGAAAGTACTATGCCTTCGACAACTTTATTGGCAACGAATTCAACATGTGTCTTTTCTTTTCGTTTTTTTTTTTTTTTTTTTTTTTTTTTTTTTTTTTTTTGTCCCTTTTTTTTTGACATCCTCCCGGACCGAGCTTGTGTTCAATGAATATACCCGTGATGCTTTAATTATTATCATTTTCCTCTCCCTTTATTTTAGCTTAAAATTCAGTGCGACATGAATCGTGTCAAAAGAAAGACGTAAAAGTGAAACAATGGCTAAAATCGTATGGTATTTATTGAATGAAATAACACATAATACAACAAAATTCGAAAACAACGTTAATATCCCTTAATAGCATCCCCTATCGCGGAATCATCATGCGTAAAATTTTTTTACCGCATCGGAATTAACCGGTAAAGGTAACTCCTCTCCATCCATCCTTGTGAGAATTAGTGCCCCACCGGAGAATGCTTTTTTAACTACAAATGGTCCTTCATAATTTGGGGTCCACTTGCCTCTATGATCCTTCTGTATAGGCAAAATCTTCTTTAGTACCAGCTCGCCTTCATGGAACTCCCTTGGGCGCACCTTCTTGTCGAAAGCCTTTTTCATTCTTCTTTGGTACAACTGTCCGTGGCACACCGCTGTCAGTCTCTTTTCTTCGATGAGGTTGAGCTGGTCAAACCGAGCTTGAACCCATTCAGCTTCCTCCAATTGTGTTTCCATTAAAACTCGTAAAGATGGGATTTCCACCTCAAATGGAAGTACTGCTTCCATCCCATACACAAGTGAGAAAGGTGTTGCCCCAGTTGAGGTTCGTACTGATGTGCGATACCCATGTAAGGCAAAAGGAAGCATTTCATGCCAATCTTTATAGGTGACCACCATCTTCTGTACAATTTTCTTGATATTCTTATTAGCAGCCTCTACTGCCCCATTCATCTTTGGACGGTAAGGAGAAGAATTAAGATGATGAATTTTGAACTCCTCGCATAATTCCGCCATCATCTGGTTGTTCAGGTTGGTGGCATTATCAGTGATAATCCTATTAGGTAGCCCATATCTACAAATCAACTCCCTTTTTATGAATCTGGTCACCACTTTTCTAGTCACGTTGGCATAAGAAGCAGCTTCAACCCACTTGGTGAAATAATCAATTGCGACTAGTATGAAACGATGTCCATTTGACGCTTTTGGCTCTATAGCTCCAATAACATCTATTCCCCACATCGAGAATGGCCACGGTGCAGACAACACGTTCAAGGTCGTGGGTGGCACATTGATATTATCTGCATACATCTGACATTTCTCGCACTTTCTCACGTGTATGCAACAATCATTTTCCATGGTCAACCAAAAATAACCAGCTCTCAATATCTTCCTGGCCATTGAGTGCCCGTTCATGTGTGTGCCAAAGGTACCTTCGTGCACTTCCTTCAGTATCAGCTCGGCCTCCTTTGCATCCACGCATCTGAGGAGAACCGTGTCATGATTTCTCTTGTATAAAACGTCCCCGTTCAAAATAAAACTGCCAGCCAACCTCCTTAATGACCTTTTATCGTTTTCAGACGCCTTCTCAGGATACTCTCGGGTTTTAAGATAATGTTTGATATCGAAATACCAAGGTTTCCCATCTACCTCCTCCTCGATGAATTGACAATATGCTGGCTCTGCGTGGCTTTTCATTTCAATCATTGGTAGTTCTGCGTCTCGGTCAACTTCGAACATCGACGACAAGGTAGCCAACGCGTCTGCCAATTGGTTATCTTCTCGCGGTATATGATTAAATGTGATGGAGTCGAAATGCTCCATTAATCCCCTGATGTAGGCTTGATAGGGAATTAATTTGGTATCCCTAGTTTCCCATTCTCCCTTTAACTGATGGATGACCAAAGCTGAGTCCCCATATACATCTAGAATCTTTGCCTTGGCTTCGATTGCCGCTCGAATACCCATAGCGCATGCCTCGTATTCCGCAATGTTATTCGTGCAAATGAAACACAATCTCGCCGTCATAGGTATGTACTGCTTCTCTGGAGAGATGAGCACTGCCCCTATTCCGTGCCCCATCACATTCGAGGCTCCATCGAACAATAGTGTCCACGTTTCTTCGTCTCGGTCTTTTCCGCTTTCTTCAAATAGGGCCATGATATCTTCATCGGGAAATTTAGGCTGCATTGGTTGATAATCACTAATGGGTTGTTGAGCCAGGTATTCCGCTAGAGCACTACCCTTGACGGATTTCTGAGTAACATATACAATGTCATATTCTGACAATAACATCTGCCACCGAGCTATCCTTCCAGTGAGAGCGGGCTTTTCAAAAATATACTTGATAGGATCCATTTTTGATATCAACCACGTAGAGTGATTCAGCATGTATTGTCTTAAACGATGAGCAGCCCAGGCCAATGCACAACAAGTTCGCTCTAACGGGGAATATCGTCGTTCGCAGTCTGTGAACTTCTTGCTCAAGTAATATATGGCATGCTCTCTTTTTCCGGCTTCATCATGTTGGCCCAGTACACAACCCATTGACTCATCCAATACAGTCAAATACAGAATGAGTGGTCTTCCTGGTTCAGGTGGACGCAACACCGGGGGGTCTTGTAGGTACTGTTTGATTTTTTCGAAAGCGACCTGACAATCCTCGTTCCAAAACGCATCCTGATTCTTACGCAACAACTTGAATATCGGTTCGCAAGTGGCAGTTAATTGGGAGATGAATCTAGCAATGTAGTTCAATCTACCCAGAAAACCTCGTACCTCCTTCTCCGTCTTAGGCGCGGGCATTTCCGCTATCGCTCTTACCTTGTCAGGATCCACTTCTATCCCCCTTTGACTAACAATGAAACCCAGCAATTTCCCGGATTTCACGCCGAATGTGCATTTCGCAGGATTTAATTTGAGTTTAAACTTCCTCAATCTCTCAAATAATTTCCTCAAATTGAGGATGTGCTCTTCTTCCGTTTCAGACTTTGCGATCATGTCATCCACGTACACTTCGATCTCTTTGTGCATCATATCATGAAAAAGTGCCACCATCGCCCTTTGATGCGTTGCCCCAGCATTCTTGAGCCCAAAAGACATCACCTTATAACAAAATGTTCCCCATAACGTGATAAACGTGGTCTTTTCCATATCCTCAGGTGCCATCTTGATCTGATTATATCCCGAGAAGCCATCCATGAATGAAAATAGTGAAAACTTGACTGTATTATCTACTAGAGTGTCGATGTGGGGTAGTGGGAAATTGTCTTTCGGACTTGCACGATTCAGATCCCGATAGTCAACGCACATCCGCACTTTACCATCTTTCTTGGGTACTGGTACGATGTTTGCCACCCATTGTGGGTATTTTGCCACAGCCAAAAATCCTGCGTCGAATTGCTTCTGCACCTCTTCCTTGATTTTCAAGGACATTTCCGGTTTCATTCTTCTTAATTTCTGTTTGACCGGAGGGCATTCTGGCTTAAGAGGGAGTTTATGTTGCACGATATCGGCATCCAAACCGGGCATATCATTGTACGACCAAGCGAACACGTCCTTAAATTCCTTTAATAGGACTCGCAACCTTTCTCTTACTTCCTCTCTCATGGTAGTACCGATCTTTACTTCTTTTATCTCGTCTTCCTCGCCCAAGTTAAATGTTTCAACATCTTCCTGATGGGGTTTTATTTCCTTAGACTCTTGCTCCACTAATCTCATTAGCTCTGGAGAGGGTTCCAAACCATCTTCATAATCATCTTCCGTATTATCGACAGGGTGCTCAAAATTAGGGATATCGACATTGTTATTTTCAAAACATTCATTGTCATATCTGCATTATTTAAGTTTGCGAAAAAGAATAAATAAACCAGAAAAACGATGGAGAAATCCAAAATGATGGTAAAAACGAAAACGAACACGATTCAATTATCACACTGAAAGTAAAATAAAAGCGTCAACCCGTAAGTCATGAATCCTAAAGCTCCGGGTAAAGCAATAGGATTAATTAAAATATTACATTTCATTTGAATCAAACATCACGGGTAAATCCAAAGTCTTCCAGTTGTTGAGTTGCATATCTGGGGAGCAAGCCCACACGAAGTTCGAGCATTCAGATTCAGCTTCATCTTCCACGACTGCTATCTGGCTAGTGTTCACCCATCCAGCGCTGCGAAAACTCTCCTTGATATCACAAATGTGAATCTTTCCTGCCCTTGGTTCCCGTCTCTCCACACGAGCCAGACTATGCTCTCTTTTTTCCTCAATCAGTCTTTTCTTGTCCTCCTTGCTGGGCTTGTACCCCAGGCCATACCTGCCTTTGTTCTCGACCACCTTCAATGGGAATGTCCGCCCTTGCCCGTATTTGCCTAAACCGTTTCCGTACTTATAGCCTCCCTTCATCATGACTTTGGCCACCATGATAGAGGCGCATGAAAAATGCGGGTTTATTGGGAATGGCTCCACATAAGCATTTCCCACGATCTCCAATGATTGGAAAGCCGTCTCGAGGGATTCCTCAGCAGCCTCAATATAACGGGCGGAAGATGGCCCACTCACAAGGAGATCCTCCTCCCCAGATACTATTATCAACTTATCTCCCATGACATATTTCAGTTTCTGGTGCAGGGTGGAAGGCACAACCCCCGCAGAATGGATCCACGGGCGACCCAATAGACAGCTATAGGCCGGGAGGATATCCATGACTTGGAAGGTTATCTGAAAAACACATGGGCCCACCTGAACCGGTAGCTCTATTTCCCCCATAACTTCTCTCTTACTCCCGTCAAACGCTCGTACGATCATAGAACTTGGCTTCATATGCATTCCGTCGCAAGGTAGCCTCTCTAATGTCGTTTTGGGCATGACATTCAGGGAGGAACCGTTGTCTACTAACACCCGCGCTATGACGTGGTCCAAACATTTAACGGAGACATGGAGAGCCTTGTTATGCCCTCTCCCCTCAGTAGGTATCTCTTCATCGGTAAAGGTGAGGTAATTATTGGCAGTGATGTTGCTGACAATGCCCTCGAATTTGTTCAGGGAGATACCTTGCTCTACATGGGCCTCGCTCAGTATTTTCATCAACAGCTTTCTATGGGAGGTGGAGTGCATGAGCAATTCTAATAGGGAAATTCGGGCTGGCATGCGATTCAACTGTTCCACCACTTTGTATTCACTTTGGTGTATGAATTTCAAAAACTCGCAAGCCTCCTCCTCAGATATTTCCTTCTTGTCTTCCCTGTCGGGGGTCTTCTCTGCCTGCACCCCTTTTCCTTTTAAAATCTCCTTAGTTTTGGCGACCGTCGTTGCTTCATTACTGCTAGTCCCTTCTTTCATCAAATTCGGTGGCGTGAAGATTCGACCACTCCTTGTCATTCCGCCGATGCCCGATATATTTTCAATAGCTGGATCATGGCCGAAGGATTGACTTTCAATGCATTGTCCCTCGTCAATCGCATGCGTCCCATACCTCCAAGGGACAGCTTTCTCGCTCTGGTAAGGAAAAGGGGATGGTGTATGGATAACAACAGACGATCTTCCGTGAACTACTGGTGTAGGGGTGGTTCGAGTGAAACGGAACACCAACGGTTCTGGAAGAGTTACATCATACTCCCCATCAGTTTGTGCAAACACCTCCTCCTTCTTATCTTCGTAACATACCTGCATCAAATTCCTATCAAGCAAGTCTTGTAAAAACCTCTCGAACTCGACACACTCATCGATAGAGTGTCCGGCGCATGGATGAAGTCCACATGCTTTTCCCAAATCGTAATCCCCGTTTAAAATACCCAGCTTCAATACCGTCTCGAAAATAAACTTTCTGGAACTTCTGATTTCACTTGCATCCCTTATCAATTCATGCTTCTTAACTTCAATGGCATTTGTTGAGGCATTCCCATGCCCGGATAGTGGATTAGCCTCAATGCTAGGTTTATCTTCTTGAAACTTCAACCACCCGGCGTCAATTAGAGCTTGCACTTTATGTTTGAAGGCCATACACTTCTCAGTTGAGTGACCCACGCCTCCCCCGTGATAACTACATTTGGCATCGGCATCATAACCTCTGGGGTATGGAGGTTGCATAGGCATCATCGGACATACAGCAACCAGACCCCTTTTGACGAGGTGAGGTAATAATTCGGTGTAAGTTGTAGGGATAGGGGTGAAGTGAACAAAATTTCTTTCTTGGGTCCTCCTCGGATAGGCGCTTTGACCCACATTCGGGCTTGGATTCGCGCTTGTCCCAGCCCTCCAGGCGTTGTTTGTGATAGGTTGCGGCTGATAAAATCCTTGTTGTGGTTGTTGAGGCCTAATTGGATGAGCAAATGCCGCATTAGCTGCATATGGAGGGGGGGCCCAAGTATGGTCTATAATTGTGAATAGGAGCTTGACCTCTCCATATAGGTATTGCCGATGTTGCATGCACATCTCCCTCCTTCTTCCTTCCTGGACTGAAATTTGGTTTTTTAGAGCTTACTGCCGCAGACGGGCCATACGCAATTTTTCCATTCTTCAGCCCAACTTCTATTCTTTCACCTATTATGACGATATCGGCGAAGTTGGATGACACATTCCCGACCATGTGTTCATAAAACGGCGGTTGGAGTGTGTTTACAAACATAGCCACCATCTCCTTATCGTACAAAGGCGGTTCAACCTGCGCAGCCAACTCTCTCCATCTTTGAGCATACTCCTTGAAAGTCTCATTGTCTTTCTTCGCCATGTTTTGTAGTTGCAACCGGTCAGGTGCGACATGCATGTTGTACTTATACTGCTTCACAAAGGCGTCGGCCAGGTCCACCCAACAACGTATGCGAGACGGCTCTAAGTGGGTATACCAGTTCAATGCTACCCCAGCCAAACTGTCTTGGAAAAAATGGATGAGTAATTTCTCATCATAGGCATAAGCAGCCATCTTTCTGCAGTACATGGTCAAATGGCTTTTAGGGCATGTATTACCTTTGTACTTCTCAAACTCTGGCACCTTAAACTTGTGTGGTATTTTTACGCCGGGAACCAAACTCAATCTTGCGACATCCCCGAATCCATAGTTTTCGACCCCTTCTATGGCCCTCAGCCTTTCTTCCAGAATTTCCAGCTTATTTTTAGCTTCACTGAAGCTACCAAACCCTCCAACCACTGTGGTGTGCAGCGCGGCCCCTGCTGGAGAGTCTTCTTTAGCAACCACGTGTGGCGTTACAGTCACCCGCGTCCCTTCAACCGCGGTCGTCTCATTCATTGCTGAACTTGTCATAGGTGCCGAAGCCAAGACAGGACCTTGGGTACCGGTGGGCGGTACGTTTGCGGTTGTGGGAAAAGAGAAAGACGCATGCTCCGCTTCCGAGTAATCTCCCACGGGAGGAGTATAACCTGGCGGCAAACCGTACATCGGGAAAGGAATCGACGGACTTAAGGCGTTAAACAAAGGGGGAAAAGGGGGGACATTTCCCTCGACCCGCGTCGACGATGAGTCTCCCGCAGTCTTCAAAGACTCTAGGGCGGCAAGGATCTGGCCCATCTGATCCTTCAACTGGTTGATATCGGCTTTGACAACCTCGTGTGCTTCCTCCCAATCTTCCATAATTCTCGAATTGGCCCGGGTCCTGTAAGGATGTCGTGGACGTTTTGCCGTTGTTTTCCCTCACTTTTATACTGCTTTATTATTTTAATTTATTCAAATTAGGTGAAAATGATATATATGCTAAACAAAAGGAAAAATGTGATGCATGCTAGTAATAGGGGAAAATCACAGGGTCACGATAACATTACTGATGGAAATTAATGCAAAATCGGTACCATACAAAACATACCAAGTCTTTCATACAAAGAAAGCTTAATTCATTACATTGCTTAAAAGAAACAAAACATGGATAATTGATTCCTACATCAATCCCTAGCTCGAGCAATGAAGGCCTTCATTTCGCCTACTAACCATTTACAATGATTAATAAACAACTCTATCTCCGCTGGCGGGTTATAAAAATGAGTAGTTGCTTCAGCATTCGACACCATCCTGGGGATGTCTTCAATTGCCCCATTTGCCAAAGCAGCCAACTGAGAGAAACTTTCTTTCCAATGCTTTACAGCCGTTTCTTGTTCCACGATGTGCTCTTTCATTCGCTTTATCAAGGCCTGATGCCCTTCTTCAAATTCCATCGACCTCCATCGCTCCTCCTGCTCCTCGATGTAATCCTCCATCTGCTTTATCATGGTTCGATACTCCTCTTCAGCCTCTGCCCTCTTCCAGCGCTCCTGATTCAACTCCGCTTCAAATGATGTAGCCATTTCCTTCACTTGATGCCCTGCTTCTTGTACTTGGACTTGCGCTTCTCTTAGTTTCTTTAGGGCTTCTCTTTTATCTCTCTTGGTTTCTTCATAGAGTTGTTTCCATTGTCTGCCTTCTTCTAAAGCCACATTCTTCATGGATAATTCTTTACTCGCGGCCGCAAGATCCTGCTTCACTCGGAATATATAATCCCTCTCAGCCTTCTGGCTTTTGACAATGTTTTCATAAGCCCGTGACTTTTCTTCATTATCATTCCTCATATCCACAAAATCATTGCGCGCCCTCTGTAATTCCGTTTCCAACCTAGCATTCCTCATCCTCAATTTCTCCATCTCAGCCTTTAACTGTTTCACCTCTTCATTTTCCGGGGTTTGAGGTGGTTGTTCACTGGCCGACTGATCATTTATTGGCCTGAAAGGCAACTTGACTTCTTTTACCCTCTCCAGAATCCAGGTGTGATAACTAACCCTGCTATCCATCACCCCACTCCTCAAGTCCTTCTCTGCTCGCACCACATTTTCCCAGGCACTTCTAACCCTCCTCATCATTTCAGTGCAATGTCCGTCCTCGTAGTAGATGAAGAAGGCTGTGAGATAATCTGGTGAAGGCGCCCCCTTCATAGGGTATCCAAACTGTCTTTGAACCAAAACAGGGTTGTAGTTAATACAATACCTAGCACCTATAAGAGGTACATTAGGAAAGTTGCCACAATGTTGAATAGACGGTTTAGTCTCAAGCCAAGGAAGGCGCCATTTTACCTTTCCTCCATTCAAACCAGCCAAGAATTGGGCCCACTCATTGCCCCCTTTGCCTTTAAGCCCCTGGTGCGACAGATCCTCCGATGGACACCTAACATCAACTGCTCCTTTAAACATGCGTGCAGTCATCCATGCATACAATGCCGGCAAGCAGCATAAAATTTTCTTCCCCTTTCTCTCATGGCAAAAACTCATGGTTCCATACACATCTGCGAGGACTGCGATTACAGGGTTCTCTGACCTCGTCTTTCTTGCTACAAAGACATCGATGGCAGTGTAATCCACAAAGTCTTCTATCCTGGGGAACAAAACGATGCCATACACGGTGAGAGCTAACACATCGGTAAAAACCTCCCACTCTTCTCTATCGGCCAGCTGATGCAAATATTGTTCAAGATATCCTTGTGTCAGTCCACGCACTTGATTCCTTATTACCAACTTGTCTTCTAGCTCTTTGGGAGGCAATTTCATTATAGCGGCAATGGTAGGGATAGAGGCGTGATGCTCCAAGTGCTGATACGGCGTGGTACCCTCTAGTGGTAAACCCAAGATGTGCTCAAATTCTTCTATAGTCGGCGCCAGCTGGAAGTCCTGAAAGGTAAAACATCTCAGCGGAGAGTCATAATATCGGGCTAGGGCTGTGATAGCAGGCAGTTGTACTTCCATTTCTAGTAGACCCAAAAGATTCCCATACTTCTTCTTGAAAGCTTCCCTCTTTATGGTCTTCAGCTTCTTGCCTAAATTTACCAGTCCTGTTAGATTTCCCCCATGAATCTTTAGGCAAGGCTTCTTTCTTAAAGTGGCAGAACCGGTCTGTTGTGTAGCACCAGGTCTTGCGTCAACTTCCATCTTGTATATGATCAAGCAAAAACCTGTGATTTCCCCTAAAACCAGCATGTTACCAAATCATGTATGAATAAAATGCATGACAATATGACGAAGTAAAATGACATGACCAACACAAATGCATGTATAGTATGAAGATGCAATGACATTAGTAATATTTTTCTTAAAAACAAACAGCGTGGGGGTTATAGGAATACACATGCCTCCCTTTGTGCCCTAATATAGGTTCGGTGCTTCAGATTGGGGGTCAAGTATATGCAACCTCACAAGGATGGTCTCCTGATCCTAGAGGTCAAGGGTCGCTAGAGCTATGGCCCTCTTCATAGCATCTCCACAACAGTCGAGTAATCAACTAGGTGTGAAGACACAAACGAAGAGAACAGACTCTAGTTGGGGTTCTCACGATAGCCAAACAGGAAGAATATCCAAAGTGGCACCGCTACACAACCCCTCTAATTCTAAATTGCACTCAGACCCGGGTATAGGGCCCCGCTCAATATGCATAAAGTGTGTGTGTGAAGGGAGAATGCAAATGCGACCCAAACCCTCACCTGCAAAACAACCAGAAAAGTTCCCAGGCAGATATAGACATGTTTTCTAGCCTAGGGTTCAATATCCAGCAATTATTTCAAACATAAAGAAACAGCAGCAGAACTCTCATGCAATTATTCTAAATATCAAACATAGACAAAGAAATGGGGAAGAAAAACATCAAGCAAAACCACGTCAATTCACGCATCTAATTAAATGGCTTGACTCTCTAGTATCCCCAGTGGAGTCGCCATCTATCGCAACCGAAAAATCGCGACGGGACGACGATCCTCAAAAAAGAAAACTATTTTTTAGAAAAGAGAGATTTTGGGAGTCGCCACCATAGTTTATTCTGGAAAACTACGAAAAAAACCATAAAGAAAGGACAAGGTCTGCGAAAACCGAGATTCGGGTTCGGGAGTCGGTTACGTGTAGGGAAGGTATTAGCACCCCACAACGCCTGCCCTAAGGCAGTACCTTTAATTAAATATGCGAATAAAGAAGTGGTTCTCAAATGTTTAATTTCCCCTAAAAATGAAATTCTAAAGAAACAAAATAATTTTTTTTATTTTTTGTGCCCGACAAGGATTGACCTTGCTCCTACGTATTCTCAAAATGAGAAATCAGGGTTACGTAGTTCTTTGGTTGTCGTTTGGGAGTATGATCATTTTTGGTTCTTGAAGATTTTTGTTTATTTTTAAAAGAAGGAGAGAAAAAGGTTTTTGACACAAGGCTGACGCGAACGGTCGCACGTGTGCTTAAACCTTTTAAAATAATTTTTGTGTTTTTTAGAAAAGAGGAAAAGGTTTCTAACACAAGGCTGACGCGAATGGTCGCACGTGTGCTTAAACCTTTAAAATATTTTTGTATTTTCCTGAAAGAAGGAAGAAAGGTTTTAACACAAGGCTGACGCGAATGGTTGCACGTGTGCTTAAACCTTTTAAAATATTTTTGTATTTTTTGAAAGAAGGAGGAGAAGGTTTTAACACAAGGCTGACGCGAATGGTCGCACGTGTGTTTAACCTTTTAAAATATTTTTGTATTTTTTGAAAGAAGGAGGAGAAGGTTTTAACACAAGGCTGACGCGAATGGTCGCACGTGTGCTTAAACCTTTTTAAAATATTTTTGTATTTTAATATTTATTTTGAAGTAGATAAAACGGGATAAATAAATAAACAAATAAGTAGAAAAATAGAAATAACTAGGAAAATAACTAAATGAAATGAAAGTGAAAATAAAAATAAAAAAATAAAGAAAATAAAATAAAAAAAATGAAGTAAAAATAATGATAAAACAAACTAAAGGGAATAAAATGACAAGAAAAATAAAATAAACAAAATAAACTAATTGGGCCA
>CP144694.1:15450231-15502731 GCA_036885675.1 Vigna mungo | reverse complement strand
ATTGACGATGATGAAGATGATAGCGGTGGTGGATGTAGTGCTGGTTGTGGTGCTTGTGGTAGTGGTGCTGGTGGTGGTTGGGTGGTGGTGCTGGTGGTGGTGGCGGTTTGTGTGGTGGTGGTGGTGGTGGTCATGGTGTTTGTGGTCGTGTTTGTGATGACAATCACAATCACGAAGATGATGATGGCGATCACGATAAAGATCACATTGACGATGATCATGGTCACGATCTTGATCACGGTCATGATCACGATGGTGATGATCACGATCAAGATCACATTGAGGATTCACGATCCCGATGGTGACGATGATGACGATGATGAAGATGATTGTGGGGGTAGTGGTGGTGGTGGTGGTGATGACAATCACAATCACGAAGATGATGATGGCTATCACGATAAAGATCACATTGACGATGATGAAGATGATAGCGGTGGTGGATGTAGTGCTGGTTGTGGTGCTTGTGGTAGTGGTGCTGGTGGTGGTTGGGTGGTGGTGCTGGTGGTGGTGGCGGTTTGTGTGGTGGTGGTGGTGGTGGTCATGGTGTTTGTGGTCGTGTTTGTGATGACAATCACAATCACGAAGATGATGATGGCGATCACAATAAAGATCACATTGAGGATGATCATGGTCACGATCTTGATCACGGTCACGATCCCGATGATGATGATCACGATCAAGATCACATTGAGGATTCACGATCCCGATGGTGACGATGATGACGATGACGAAGATGATGGTGGTGGTGGTGGTGGTGATGATGAGAATCACAATCACGAAGATGATGATGGCGATCACGATAAAGATCACAATGAGGATGATCATGGTCACTCTCCTGATCAGGGTCACGATCACGATGATGATGATGATCACTATCAAGATCACATTGAGGATGGTCACGATCCCGATGGTGACGATGATGACGATGATGAAGATGATGGCGGTGGTGGATGTAGAGGTGGTGGTGGTGGTGGTCGTGGTAGTGTTGGTTCTGGTGGTGATGATGGTGGTGGTGGTAGTGGTGGTTGGGGTGGTGGTGGTGGTGGAGGGGGTGGTGGTGGTGGTGGTGGTGGGTGTGGTGGTGACAATCGCAATCACGAAGATGATGATGGCGATCACGATAAAAATCACATTGACGATGATCATGGTCACGATCTTGATCACGGTCATGATCACGATGATGATGATCACGATCCAGATCACATTGAGGATTCACCATCCCGATGGTGACGATGATGACGATGATGAAGATGATTGTGGGGGTAGTGGTGGTGGTGGTGGTCATGACAATCACAATCACGAAGATGATGATGGCTATCACCATAAAGATCACATTGAGGATGATCATGGTCACGATCTTGATCAAGGTCACGATCCCGATGATGATTATCACGATCAAGATCACATTGAGGATTCACGATCCCGATGGTGACGATGATGATCATCATGAAGATGATGGTGGTGGTGGTGGTGATGAGAATCACAATCACGAAGATGATGATGGCGATCACGATAAAGATCACAATGAGGATGATCGCGGTCACGATCATCATCACGGTCACGATCACGATGATGATGATGATCACGATCAAGATCACATTGAGGATGGTCACGATCCCAATGGTGACGATGTTGACGATGATGAAGATGATAGCGGTGGTGGATGTAGTGGTGGTGGTGGTGTTGGTGGTAGTGGTGGTGGTGGTGGTTGGGTGGTGGTGGTGGTGGTGGTGGTGGTGGTGTGGTGGTGGTGGTGCTGGTCATGGTGTTGGTGGTCGTGTTTGTATTGACAATCACAATCACGAAGATGATGATGGCGATCACGATAAAGATCACATTGAGGATGATCATGGTCACAATCTTGATCACGGTCACGATCCCGATGATGATGATCACGATCAAGATCACATTGAGGATTCACGATCCCGATGGTGACGATGATGACGATGACGAAGATGATGGTGGTGGTGGTGATGATGACAATCACAATCACGAAGATGATGATGGCGATCACGATAAAGATCACAATGAGGATGATCATGGTCACTCTCGTGATCAGGGTCACGATCACGATGATGATGATGATCACTATCAAGATCACATTGAGGATGGTCACTATCCCGATTGTGACGATGTTTACGATGATGAAGATGATAGCGGTGGTGGATGTGGTTGTGGTGGTGGTGCTGGTGGTAGTGGTGCTGGTGGTGGTTGTGGTGGTGGTGGTGGTGGTGGTTGTGGTGGTGGTGGCAGCGGTGTGGTGGTGGTGGTGGTGATGAAAATCACAATCACGAAGATGATGATGGCGATCACGATAAAGATCACAATGAGGATTATCATGGTCACGATCCTGATTAGAGTCACAATCACGATGATGATGATGATCACGATCCAGATGGTGACGATGTTGACGATGATGAAGATGATAGCGGTGGTGGATGTCGTGGTGGTGGTGGTGCTGGTGGTAGTGGTGGTGGTGGTGGTTGTGGTGGTGGTGGTGGTGGTGGCGGCGGCGGTGTGGTGGTGGTGGTGGTGGTCATGGTGTTGGTGGTGGTGGTGGTGATGACAATCACAATCACGAAGATGATTATGGCGATCACGATAAAGATCACAATGAGGATGATCATGGTCACGATCCTGATCAGGGTCACGATCACGATGATGACGATGATCACGATCAAGATCACATTGAGGATGATCACGATCCCGATGGTGACGATGATGACGATGATGAAGATGATGGCGGTGGTGGATGTAGAGGTGGTGGTGGTGGTAGTCGTGGTAGTGGTGGTTCTGGTGGTGATGATGGTGGTGGTGGTAGTGGTGGTTGGGGTGGTGGTGGTGGTGGAGGGGGTGGTGGTGGTGGGGGTGGTGGGTGTGGTGATGACAATCGCAATCACGAAGATGATGATGGCGATCACGATAAAGATCACATTGACGATGGTCATGGTCACGATCTTGATCACGGTCACAATCCCGATGATGATGATCACGATCAAGATCACATTGAATATTCACGATCCCGATGGTGATGATGATGAAGATGATTGTGGGGGTGGTGGTGGTGGTGGTGGTAATGACAATCACAATCACGAAGATGATGATGGCGATCACCATAAAGATCACATTGAGGATGATCATGGTCATGATCTTGATCACGGTCACGATCACGATGATGATGATCACGATCAAGATCACATTGAGGATTCACGATCCCGATGGTGATGATGATGACGATGATGAAAATGATGGTGGTGGTGGTGGTGGTGGTGGTGGTGGTAGTGGTGATGACAATCACAATAACAAAGATGATGATGGCGATCACGATAAAGATCACAATGAGGATGATCACGGTCACGATCATGATCACGGTCACGATCACGATGATGATGATGATCACGATCCAGATCACATTGAGGATGGTCACGATCCCGATGGTGACGATGTTGACGATGATGAAGATGATAGCGGTGGTGGATGTGGTGGTGGTGGTGGTGGTGGTAGTGGTGATGGTGGTGGTGGTTGTGATGGTGATGATTGAGGTGGTGGTAGTGGTGGTGGTGGTGGTGGGGGTGGTGGGGGTGGTGTGGGTGGTGGTGGTGGTGGGGACGGTGGCGGTAGTGGTGGCGACGGTGGTGGTGGTGGCGATGGATGTAATGGCGGTGGCGGCAGTGGCCGTGGTGGTGGTGGTGGTGGTGGTGGTTATGGTGATGACAATCACAATCACGAAGATGATGATGACGATCACGGTAAAGATCACATTGAGGATGGTCATGGTCACGATCCTGATCACGGTCACGATCACGATGATGATGATGATCCCGATCAAGATCACATTAAGGATGGTCACGATCCCGATGGTGACGATGTTGATGATGATGAACATGATAGCGGTGGTGGATGTGGTGGTGCTGGTGGTAGTGGTGTTGGTGGTGGTTGTGGTGGTGGTGGTGGTGGTTGTGGTGGTGGTGGCGGCGGTGTGGTGGTGGTGGTGGTGATGAAAATCACAATCACGAAGATGATGATGGCGATCACGATAAAGATCACAATGAGGATGATCATGGTCACGATCCTGATTAGAGTCACGATCACGATGATGATGATGATCACGATCAAGATCACATTGAGGATGGTCACGATCCCGATGGTGACGATGTTGACGATGATGAAGATGATAGCGGTGGTGGATGTGGTGGTGGTGGTGGTGGTGGTGGTAGTGGTGGTGGTGGTGGTTGTGGTGGTGGTGGTGGTGGTGGCGGCGGTGTGGTGGTGGTGGTGGTGGTCATGGTGTTGGTGGTGGTGGTGGTGATGACAATCACAATCACGAAGATGATTATGGCGATCACGATAAAGATCACAATGAGGATGATCATGGTCACGATCCTGATCAGGGTCACGATCACGATGATGACGATGATCACGATCAAGATCACATTGAGGATGATCACGATCCCGATGGTGACGATGATGACGATGATGAAGATGATGGCGGTGGTGGATGTAGAGGTGGTGGTGGTGGTAGTCGTGGTAGTGGTGGTTCTGGTGGTGATGATGGTGGTAGTAGTGGTGGTTGGGGTGGTGGTGTTGGTGGAGGGGGTGGTGGTGGTGGTGGTGGTGGGTGTGGTGATGACAATCGCAATCACGAAGATGATGATGGCGATCACGATGGTCATGGTCACGATCCCGATGATGATGATCACGATCAAGATCACATTGAGGATTCACGATCCCGATGGTGACGATGATGAAGATGATTGTGGGGGTGGTGGTGGTAATGACAATCACAATCACGAAGATGATGATGGCGATCACCATAAAGATCACATTGAGGATGATCATTGTCATGATCTTGATCACGGTCACGATCACGATGATGATGATCACGATCAAGATCACATTGAGGATTCACGATCCCGATGGTGATGATGATGACGATGATGAAAATGATGGTGGTCGTGGTGGTGGTGGTGGTCGTAGTGGTGATGACAATCACAATAACAAAGATGATGATGGCGATCACGATAAAGATCACAATGAGGATGATCACGGTCACGATCATGATCACGGTCACGATCACGATGATGATGATGATCACGATCCAGATCACATTGAGGATGGTCACGATCCCAATGGTGACGATGTTGACGATGATGAAGATGATAGCGGTGGTGGATGTGGTGGTGGTGGTGGTGGTGGTAGTGGTGGTGGTGGTGGTGGTGGTTGTGATGGTGATGATGGAGGTGGTGGTAGTGGTGGTGGTGGTGGTGGGGGTGGTGGGGGTGGTGTGGGTGGTGGTGGTGGTGGGGACGGTGGCGGTAGTGGTGGCGACGGTGGTGGTGGTGGTGATGGTTGTAATGGCGGTGGCGGCAGTGGCCGTGGTGGTGGTGGTGGTGGTGGTGGTTATGGTGATGACAATCACAATCACGAAGATGATGATGGCGATCACGGTAAAGATCACAATGAGGATGGTCATGGTCACGATCCTGATCACGGTCACGATCACGATGATGATGATGATCACGATCAAGATCACATTGAGGATGGTCACGATCCCGATGGTGACGATGTTGACGATGATGAACATGATAGCGGTGGTGGATGTGGTGGTGCTGGTAGTAGTGGTGCTGGTGGTGGTTGTGGTGGTGGTGGTGGTGCTGGTGGTGGCGGCAATGTGGTGGTGGTGGTGGTGATGACAATCACAATCACGAAGATGATGACGATCACGATAAAGATAACAATGAGGATGATCATGGTCACGATCCTGATCAGGGTCACGATCACGATGATGATGATGATCACGATCAAGATCACATTGAGGATGGTCACGATCCCGATGGTGACGATGTTGACGATGATGAAGATGATAGCGGTGGTGGATTTGGTGGTGGTGGTGGTGCTGGTTGTAGTGGTGCTGGTGCTGGTTGTGGTGGTGGTGGTGGTGGTGGCGGCGGTGTGGTGGTGGTGGTGGTGATGAAAATCACAACCACGAAGAGGATGGTCATCACGATAAAGATCACAATGAGGATGATCATGGTCACGATCCTGATCAGGGTCACGATGACGATGTTGATGATGATCACGATCAAGATCACATTGAGGATGGTCACGATCCCAATGGTGACGATGTTGACGATGATGAAGATGATAGCGATGGTGGATGTGGTGGTGGTGGTGTTGGTGGTAGTGGTGCTGGTGGTGGTTGTGGTGGTGGTGGTGGTGGTGGTGGTTGCAGCGGTGTGGTGGTGGTGGTGGTGATGACAATCACAATCACGAAGATGATGATGGCGATCACGATAAAGATCACAATGAGGATGATCATGGTCACGATCCTGATCAGGGTCACGATCACGATGATGATGATGATCACGATCAAGATCACATTGAGGATGGTCACGATCCCGATGGTGACGATGTTGACGATGATGAAGATGATAGCGGTGGTGGATGTGGTGGTGGTGGTGGTGCTGGTGGTAGTGGTGCTGGTGGTGGTTGTGGTGGTGGTGGTGGTGGTTGTGGTGGTGGTGGTTGTGGTGGTGGTGGCGGCGGCGGTGTGGTGGTGGTTGGTGGTGGTCATGGTTGGTGGTGGTGGTGGTGATGACAATCTCAATCACGAAGATGAATATGGCGATCACGATAAAGATCACAGTGAGGATGATCATGGTCACGATCCTGATCAGGGTCACGATCACGATGATGACGATGATCACGATCAAGATCTCATTGAGGATGATCACGATCCCGATTGTAACGATAATGACGATGATGAAGATGATGGCGGTGGTGGATGTAGAGGTGGTGGTGGTGGTGGTGGGTGTGCTGATGACAATCGCAATCACGAAGATGATGATGGCGATCACGATAAAGATCACATTGACGATGATCATGGTCACGATCTTGATCACGGTCACGATCACGATGATGATGATCACGATCAAGATCACATTGAGGATTCACGATCCCGACGGTGACGATGATGAAGATGATTGTGGGGGTAGTGGTGGTGGTGGTGGTGATGACAATCACAATCACGAAGATGATGATGGCGATCACCATAAAGATCACATTGAGGATGATCATGGTCACGATCTTGATCAAGGTCACGATCCCAATAATGATTATCACGATCAAGATCACATTGAGGATTCACGATCCCGATGGTGACGATGATGATGATAATGAAGATGATGGTAGTGGTGGTGGTGATGACAATCACAATCACGAAGAGGATGATTGCGATCACGATATAGATCACAATGAGGATGATCGCGCACACGATCATCATCACGGTCACGATCACGATGATGATGATGATCACGATCAAGATCACATTGAGGATGGTCACGATCCCAATGGTGACGATGTTGACGATGATGAAGATGATAGCGGTGGTGGATGTAGTGGTGGTGGTGGTGGTGGTGGTAGTGGTGGTGGTGGTGGTTGTGGTGGTGGTGGTGGTGGTGGTGGTGGTGGTGTGGTGGTGGTTGTGGTGGTCATGGTGTTGGTGGTCGTGTTTGTAATGACAATCACAATCACGAAGATGATGATGGCGATCACGATAAAGATCACATTGAGGATGATCATGGTCACAATCTCGATCACGATCACGATCCCGATGATGATGATCACGATCAAGATCACATTGAGGATTCACGATCCCGATGGTGACGATGATAACGATGACGAAGATGATGGTGGTGGTGGTGGTGGTGGTGATGATGATGACAATCACAATCACGAAGATGATGATGGCGATCACAATAAAGATCACAATGAGCATGATCATGGTCACTCTCCTGATCAGGGTCACGATCACGATGATGATGATGATCACTATCAAGATCACATTTAGGATGGTCACTATCCCGTTGGTGACGATGTTTACGATGATGAAGATGATAGCGGTGGTGGATGTGGTGGTGGTGGTGGTGCTGGTGGTAGTGGTGCTAGTGGTGGTTGTGGTGGTGGTGGAGGTGGTGGTGGCGGCGGTGTGGTGGTGGTGGTGGTGATGACAATCACAATCACGAAGATGATGATGGCGATCACGATAAAGATCACAATGAGGATGGTCTTGGTCACGATCCTGATTAGGGTCACGATCACGATGATGATGATGATCACAATCAAGATCATATTGAGCATGGTCACGATCCCGATGGTGACGATGTTGACGATGATGAAGATGATAGCGGTGGTGGATGTGGTGGTGGTGGTGGTGCTGGTGGTAGTGGTGGTGGTGGTGCTGCTGGTGGTGGTGGTGGTGGCGGCGGTGTGGTGGTGGTGGTGGTGGTCATGGTGTTGGTGGTGGTGGTGGTGATGACAATCACAATCACGAAGATGATTATGGCGATCACGATAAAGATCACAATGAGGATGATCATGGTCACGATCCTGATCAGGGTCACGATCACGATGATGACGATGATCACGATCAAGATCACGTTGAGGATGATCACGATCCCGATGGTGACGATGATGACGATGATGAAGATGATGGCGGTGGTGGATGTAGAGGTGGTGGTGGTGGTCGTCGTGGTAGTGGTGGTTCTGGTGGTGATGATGGTGGTGGTGGTAGTGGTGGTTAGGGTGGTGGTGGTGGTGGAGGGGGTGGTGGTGGTGGTGGTGGTGGGTGTGGTGATGACAATCGCAATCACGAAGATGATGATGGCGAGCACGATAAAGATCACATTGACGATGGTCATGGTCACGATCTTGATCACGGTCACGATCCCGATGATGATGATCACGATCAAGATCACATTGAGGATTCACGATCCCGATGGTGACGATGATGAAGATGATTGTGGGGGTGGTGGTGGTAATGACAATCACAATCACGAAGATGATGATGGCGATCACCATAAAGATCACATTGAGGATGATCATGGTCATGATCTTGATCACGGTCACGATCACGATGATGATGATCACGATCAAGATCACATTGAGGATTCACGATCCCGATGGTGATAATGATGACGATGATGAAGATGATGGTGGTGGTGGTGGTGGTGGTGGTGGTGGTGGTAGTGGTGATGACAATCACAATAACGAAGATGATGATGGCGATCACGATAAAGATCACAATGAGGATGATCACGGTCACGATCATGATCACGGTCACGATCACCATGATGATGATGATCACGATCAAGATCACATTGAGGATGGTCAGAATCCCGATGGTGACGATGTTGACGATGATGAAGATGATAGCGGTGATGGATGTGGTGGTGGTGGTGGTGGTGGTGGTAGTGGTGGTGGTGGTGGTGGTTGTGGTGGTGATGATGGAGGTGGTGGTAGTGGTGGTGGTGGTGGTGGGGATGGTGGCGGTAGTGGTGGCGGCGGTGGTGGTGGTGGCGATGGTTGTAATGGCGGTGGCGGCGGTGGCCGTGGTGGTGGTGGTGGTTGTGGTGGTTATAGTGATGACAATCACAATCACGAAGATGATGATGGCGATCACGGTAAAGATCACAAGGAGGATGGTCATGGTCACGATCCTGATCACGGTCACGATCACGATGATGATGATGATCACGATGAAGATCACATTGAGGATGGTCACGATCCCGATGGTGACGATGTTGACGATGATGAACATGATAGCGGTGGTGGATGTGGTGGTGCTGGTGGTAGTGGTGCTGGTGGTGGTTGTGGTGGTGGTGGTGGTGGTGGTGGTGGTGGTGGCGACAGTGTGGTGGTGGTGGTGGTGATGACAATCACAATCACGAAGATGATGACGATCACGATAAAGATCACAATGAGGATGATCATGGTCACGATCCTGATCAGGGTCACGATCACGATGATGATGATGATGATCACGATCAAGATCACATTGAGGATGGTCACGATCCCGATGGTGACGATGTTGACGATGATGAAGATGATAGCGGTGGTGGATGTGGTGGTGGTGGTGGTGCTGGTGGTAGTGGTGCTGGTGGTGGTTGTGGTGGTGGTAGTGGTGCTGGTGGTGGTGGCGGCGGTGTGGTGGTGGTGGTGGTGATGACAATCACAATCACGAAGATGATGGTGATCACGATAAAGATCACAATGAGGATGATCATGGTCACGATCCTGATCAGGGTCACGATGACGATGTTGATGATGATCACGATCAAGATCACATTGAGGATGGTCACGATCCCGATGGTGACGATGTTGACGATGATGAAGATGATAGCGATGGTGGATGTGGTGGTGGTGGTGGTGATGACAATCACAATCACGAAGATGATGATGGCGATCACGATAAAGATCACAATGAGGATGATCATGGTCACGATCCTGATCAGGGTCACGATCACGATGATGATGATGATCACGATCAAGATCACATTGAGGATGGTCACGATCCAGATGGTGACGATATTGACGATCATGAAGATGATAGCGTTGGTGGATGTGGTGCTGGTGGTGGTGCTGGTGGTGGTTGTGGTGGTGGTGGTGGTGGTTGTGGTGGTGGTGGTTGTGGTGGTGGTGGCGGCGGCGGTGTGGTGGTGGTGGTGGTCATGGTTGCTGGTGGTTGTGGTGATGACAATCACACTTACGAAGATGAATATGGCGATAACGATAAAGATCACAATGAGGATGATCATGGTCACGACACTGATCTGGGTCACGATCACGATGATGACGATGATCACGATCCAGATCACATTGAGGGTGATCACGATCCCGATGGTGACGATGATGACGATGATGAAGATGATGGCGGTGGTGGATGTAGAGGTGGTGGTGGTGGTGGTAGTGGTGGTTCTGGTGGTTATGATGGTGGTGGTGGTAGTGGTGGTTGGGGTGGTGGTGGTGGTGGAGGGGGTGGTGGTGGTGGTGGTGGTGGGTGTGGTGATGACAATCGCAATCACGAAGATGATGATGGCGATCACGATAAAGATCACATTGACGATGATTATGGTCACGATCTTGATCACGGTCACGATCACGATGATGATTATCACGATCAAGATCACATTGAGGATTCACGATCCCGATGGTGACGATGATGACGATGATGAAGATGATTGTGGGGGTGGTGGTGGTGGTGGTGGTGATGACAATTACAATCACGAAGATGATGATGGCGATCACCATAAAGATCACAATGAGGATGATCTTGGTCACGATCTTGATCACGGTCGCGATCACGATGATGATTATCACGATCAGGATCACATTGAGGATTCACGATCCCGATGGTGACGATGATGACGATGATGAAGATGATGGTGGTGGTGGTGGTGGTGGTGGTGGTGATGACAATCACAATCACGAAGATGATGATGGCGATCACGATAAAGATCACAATGAGGATGATCACGATCACGATCATAATCACGGTCACGATCACGATGATAATGATGATCGTGATCAAGATCACATTGAGGATGGTCACGATCCCGATGGTGACGATGTTGACGATGATGAAGATGATAGCGGTGGTGGATGTGGTGGTGGTGGTGGTGGTGGTGGTAGTGGTGGTGGTGGTGGTGGAGGTGGTGGGGGTGGTGTGGGTGGTGGTGGTGGTGGGGGCGGTGGCGGTGGTGGTTGCGGTGGTGGTGGTGGTGGCGATGGTTGTAATGGCGGTGGCGGCGGTGGCCGTGGTGGTGGTGGTGGTGGTGGTCGTTATGGTGATGACAATCACAATCACGAAGATGATGATGGCGATCACGGTAAAGATCACAATGAGGATGGTCATGGTCACGATCCTGATCACGGTCACGATCCCGATGATGATGATGATCACGATCAAGATCACATTGAGGATGGTCACAATCCCGATGGTGACGATGTTGACGATGATGAAGATGATAGCCGTGGTGGATGGGGTGGATGTGGTGGTGCTGGTGGTAGTGGTGCTGGTGGTGGTGGTGGTGGCGGCGGTGTGGTGGTGGTGGTGGTGATGACAATTACAATCACGAAGATTATGGTGATCACGATAAAGATCACAATGAGGATGATCATGGTCACGATGCTAATCAGGGTCACGATCACGATGATGATGATGATCACAATCAAGATCACATTGAGGATGGTCACGATCCCGATGGTGACGATGTTGACGATGATGAAGATGATAGCGGTGGTGGATGTGGTGGTGGTGGTGCTGCTGGTGGTAGTGGTGCTGCTGGTGGTTGTGGTGGTGGTGGTGGTGGTGGTGGCGGTGGTGTGGTGGTGGTGGTGGTGGTCATGGTGTTGGTGGTGGTGGTGGTGATGACAATCACAATCACGAAGATGATAATGGCGATCACGATAAAGATCACATTGAGGATGATCATGGTCACGATCTTGATCTCGGTCACGGTCCCGATGATGATGATCACGATCAAGATCACATTGAGGATTCACGATCCCGATGGTGACGATGATGGCGATGACGAAGATGATGGTGGTGGTGATGATGACAATCACAATCACGAAGATGATGATGGCGGTCACGATAAAGATCACAATGCGGATGAGAATGCCATGCTTGATTTGGGTGCTTCTGTTAATGTCATGCCTTTGCCTATATATTCATCTTTGTCTCTTGGTCCTTTGCAAACCACGGGTGTGGTCATTCAGTTGGCCAATAGGAGTGTTACCCACCCCACAGGTTTCATAGAGGATGTCTTGGTTCGGGTAGGTGAATTGATTTTTCCTGCTGACTTTTATGTTTTGGAGATGGAGGAGGGATTCTCTCATGGATTCGCTCCCATTATCTTAGGCAGGCCATTTTTGAAAACTGCCCTAACTAAGATTGATGTGTATGCTGGAACTTTGTCTATGGAATTTGCTGATATTGTTGTTCATTTTAATATTCTTGATGCAATGAAATTTCCAGCTGAGGACCATTCTGTGTTTAGGATTGATGCATTGGATGACATTATTGATGAATTTGTTGTTCACGACTTTCATTCTTTGCATGAGAAGAAGCATTCTTTTCTATCTTCTTTACATTCATGCATTGAATCTGGGATTGAGACAGAAATTGAGAATAATGTTGAATTGGATGTTGATTTGGATGAGAATTGTGATGTCCAGGGTATTGTTGATGTCCAGGTTATTGATGATATGCATGTTTTTGATGATTTGGATGATATTGATGATGTTGTTGATATACCTGTGATGGATATTGATCTGGATTGTGATGAGATGGGTTCTTTGCCTTTACTTGTTCATTCTTTAGAGTCAGAATGCATTAACCACATTGCAGGAAGTACACTTGAATCTGACTTGCAGGAACCCACTCTTGAGCTGAAACAGCTCCCAGGAAACCTGTCATAATTTCCACCTTCCTTGATTCTGTGCAAGAGGAGAGGTTGCTTGGAGTGTTAAGGGCGCATAAGAAAGCCATAGGTTGGAGTTTGGCTGACATACCTGGTATTAGCCCATCCACATGCATGCATAGAATTCTTTTGGAAGATGGGGCAAAGCCAGTGAGACAGCCACAAAGAAGGCAAAACCCCGTGATCATGGACATCATCAAGAAGGAGGTGACCAAGCTTTTGCAAGCTGGGATCATCTACCCTATTTCAGACAGTCAGTGGGTGAGCCCCATCCATGTTGTGCCCAAGAAGACTGGCCTCACGGTTGTGAAAAATGAGAGGGATGAGTTGATTCCCACAAGAGTGCAGAACAGCTGGAGAGTCTGCATTGATTATAGGAGGCTCAATCAAGCAACCAGGAAAGATCACTTCCCCCTGCCATTCATTGATCAGATGCTGGAGCGCCTGGCAGGTAAATCTCATCATTGCTTTCTTGATGGTTTTTCTGGTTATTTCCAAATAAATATTGCTCCTGAGGACCAAGAAAAGACCACATTCACCTGCCCCTTTGGCAATTTTGCCTATAGGAGGATGCCCTTTGGCCTATGCAACGCCCCTGGTACCTTCCAGCGGTGCATGCTTAGCATTTTCAGCGACTTTCTCGAGAGTTGCATAGAGGTGTTTATGGATGACTTTACTGTTTATGGATAATCTTTTGATGCATGTTTAGAGAGTCTGGAAAAAGTTTTGAAAAGATGCATAGAAACAAACCTTGTTCTCAATTTTGAGAAATGTCACTTCATGGTTGAACAAGGTTTGGTTCTAGGGCATATCATTTCTGAAAAGGGAATAGAGGTAGATCCTGCCAAGATATCTGTGATTTCGCAGTTGCCTTACCCCTCTTGCGTGCGAGAGGTTAGATCTTTTCTAGGACATGCAGGTTTCTACAGGCGCTTCATCAAGGATTTCAGCAAGAAGGCGCTTCCCTTGTCCAGACTGCTGCAAAAGGATATTGACTTTGCTTTTGATGATCGATGCAAGCAGGAATTTGATTGCCTGAAGGAAGCTTTGACCACCACCCCGATCATTCAGGCCCTGGATTGGACAGCCCCATTTGAGCTCATGTGTGACGCGTCTAACTATGCATTGGGGGCTGTCTTGACACAGAAGATTGACAAGCTGCCTAGAGTGATCTACTATGCTTCCCGCACTTTGGATGCTGCCCAAGCAAACTACACCACGACTGAGAAAGAGTTGTTGGCAATTGTTTTTGCCCTTGATAAGTTTAGGTCGTATTTGCTTGGATCTCCTGTTATTGTGTATACTGACCATGCAGCTCTGAAGCTTCTGTTCAAAAAGGCTGAGTCAAAGCCTAGATTGATCAGGTGGATGCTACTACTCCAGGAGTTTGACTTGCAGATTAAAGACCGGAGTGGAGCACAGAATTTGGTTGCAGACCACCTCAGCAGAATTGAGAGAGGTGAGGATGAAGCTGATGTGTTGCCTATCCAGGATGACTTTCCTGATGAAAGTTTGTTGACAATTTCTTCTTCTCACCCTACTCCTTGGTTTGCACACATTGTGAATTATTTGGTTGCTTCTGTTTTTCCTCCCTTAGCATCACGTGCTCAGATTGCCAAAATTAAGAGTGATGCTAAGTATTATGTTTGGGATGACCCATATCTGTGGAAGTTGTGTAGTGACCAGGTTACTAGGAGATGCATTCCGGATCATGAGATTGACTCGGTCCTGCAGTTTTGCCATGCCTCCTCACCTAGTGGTCATCTGGGGATACAGAGAACAGCTCGTAGGGTGCTTGATTGTGGTTTCTACTGGCCTTCCATCTTCAAGGATGCGGAGCGGACTTGTAGCACCTGTGAGCCATGTCAGAGAGCAGGAGGACCTATTTCACAGAGACAGGAGATGCCTCAACAACCTATGTTGTTTTGTGAGGTGTTTGATGTCTGGGGTATAGATTTCATGGGTCCTTTTCCTGTTTCTTTTGGTTTCTCTTATATTCTCCTTGCTGTGGATTATGTTTCAAAATGGGTGGAAGCTAGAGCCACCAGGACTAATGATGCTCGAGTTGTTGTAGATTTTGTTAGATCTCACCTCTTTTGCAGGTTTGGAGTGCCTAGAGCGATTGTTAGCGATCAGGGAACCCATTTTTGCAACAGATCCATGCAAGCCTTGCTCAAGAAATATGGGGTGACGCACAGAGTTTCTACAACTTACCACCCCCAAACAAATGGGCAGGCTGAGATCTCCAACAGGAAGATCAAGAGGATTTTGGAGAAGATTGTCCAGCCCAACAGAAAGGATTGGAGCAATAGGTTGGACGATGCTCTTTGGGCTCATAGGACTGCCTACAAAGCACCCATTGGGATGTCTCCCTATCGGGTTGTCTTTGGAAAGGCATGTCATTTACCAGTCGAGATTGAGCATCGGGCATATTGGGCTGTGAAGGTTTGCAACTTCTCCATTGACCAAGCTGGAGAGGAAAGGAAGTTGCAACTGAATGAATTGGATGAGATCCGATTGGAGGCCTATGAGAATTCGAAGTTCTACAAAGAAAGGAGCAAGAGGTTCCATGATAGTTCCATTGTTAGAAAGGACTTTGAGGTTGGTCAGCAGGTTTTGTTCTATAACTCTAGGCTTGGCCTCATGGGTGGTAAGTTGAGATCAAAGTGGACTGGACCTTTTGTTGTGACTAATGTTTATCCTTATGGTGCAGTAGAGATACAGGATCCATCTGCAGCTACAAGCTTCAAGGTGAATAGGCATAGACTGAAACCTTTCCTCAGCAATCCTTCTTTGTTGGATGCAGTGGTGGAGGAGACGTCTTTGGTCCACCCCACCTACCCTCCCATCTGACTCAGGGAGCTTCTTTTCTCCTTCCCTCCTCACTTCTATTGCACTTTTTCTATATCTGCTGAATGTGCTGATTGTTGATCTGTTGATTGTGACACACTGAGGACATTGTGTTGTTTAAGTGTGGTCTATTAGGGGAGGTTGTTCTTTGTTTAAATTTCGTTTTCTAGTGAATTTTGTTGAGTCTTGTGTACAGTTTTGCATGCTTTTTGTGAATTTTGGACTGTGATTAGGTTGCTAGTTTCCCTTCACTACATTGATACTCTATTTTGTTGGACTCCTTGCTATTCTTTGCTTGGAAGATGATCATGATGTTTGAGAGTTGGATTGATTGTGACCGATTACCTGTGTGAGATTTGAGCCATTTGATGATCTTTCTTGTGTGTGATATGTCTCTAGATTGCTTGCACATTTGCCTTGGCTTGACTCTGTTGTTAATTCTTGATTCATGAGCATGTTTGAAAATGATAAAGGCATTTTGTTGATTGAGCCTCTCTAGCCAGATGAGCCTACCCTGTTGTGATCCTTTGATAGCCCTTTTGAGCCTATGCTTTCCCCATTTCTTTGTTTTGAAGCTGATACAATAGCCTAAGTGAAAAACCATGATTACCTGAACCTTAGGGAATTTTGGAGCTTTGGAATTGTTTTGGGAATAAGTGTGGTCTCTTAGGAGTTGCAGATGAATTGGCTAGTGAGTCCTCTTCTTGCGGTTGCATTGTAAATATCATGTATCTTGTCTTTTGAATTGTGTGTTGAATAGAAAAAAAGAGACAAAATAAAAAAAAACACAGAGAAAAATGAGAAAAACAAAAGAAAAAATTGTGTGAATAATGGAGTCAAGAAGAAGATGGAATTAGAGGTTGTGGGTGTGTTTGAATGTGTTTACACTTGTTCCCCATTGCTCCTCTATTCCTTATGGTTTGTAGCTTCTTATCCAGATGTATCCTCCCTTGTCCTTGGCCCCATTACAACCATGAAAAGACCTTTTGATTTGAACATGCATATGTGCTTGAGTGTTGATATTAGAGGCTTGCCAAGTCTATTTGTGTTTGCTTTCTTGAGTGCATTGAGTGACATCGATCTACTTTATACACTTGAGAGAAACACTGATTGTGTGCATCTGTGAGGCTCTGTTGCTTTTGATTCATCTCTTGAACTGATTGATTGTTTTCCATGTACTGAACTGCTTGGATGATTCTGTGAGTATCTGTTTTCATTGACTCTGTGTGGGATTCTGCCTATGCCTTTCACTGTCCAGATTTTGTGAGAACTGTGCAACTTTGTGTCTGTCTGTTGAGTTTGTGTCTCTTCATGATGTCCTCTGATCTGTTCCCTGTTTTGCGTCTTAATTTTGCCCAGGAGTGCAAAAGACTAAGTATGGTCTATTTTGATGAGTCGTTATTTCTTGACTATATTTGGTTTATTGCACTCAAATAAATCAGGGAATTGTGTTTAATTGCCCGTTATTTCCCCATTTGTCCTAATTGTGCTTAATTTGGTCGGAAATTCATATTTTCACTAATTTGGATTTTCTGAGCTAATTAATTGCATGTTTAATTGCAGGGGAAATATTGGAGACATATTTTGGAACATTAGGAGATGGCATGGACATTCAAGATTTAATATTTAGTCATTGCAAATTTAATTAAAATTGTAATCTAGTTGATTAAGAACTTTACTTAAGCTTTTGGTGCATTGGGCCCATGTTGGCAATTTTTATGATAGGCCCAAACTTTGAGGGACATGTGGCACTTAACCTAGGGTTTCTAGGAGGTGGACCCCACCATTTTTGAGTGGTTTTGGACAGCATTTGGAGAAATTGCCGAGACCACCTTAGCACACACTTCATACTACACTTTCATTTTTGCTTATGGCCTTGTATGAACTCTCTTGGGAGCCTTGGTATGTTATTTTCGTTTTCTTCACTATGAATGAGCAAGATCACGTTTTTCTTCTTCTATTATGTGCAACAATGCTTGTTCTTGCTTGATGGAATGAAGCTCTACCATTTCTCTCTTTAGATTTTCGTTTTGATGGTTGAATGCTTGAGTTTGAAGCTTCTTCTTTGCTTTTTCATGGTGGTGTCTTTGGTGGAAGGGAGACCCATTGTCCATTTTGATTTTCTCATCATTTTTCTGCAGTGATTTCGAATTTATCTTGTGTTTCTTGGATTGGAGGATGAAAATGGAGTTATTGTCAAGTTTGGTAGTGAAAAAGGCTTAAGTTGGTGCATGGGTATTGTGTTCTTGAGCCATTTTCTTCTTGCATTTTGTTCTTGATGTTTGGAAACATATTTGGAGCTGGATTTTATGTTTAATGATGGTGGCTGGACAGTGCAGTAATGGAAGTTAAGGGTTTGGTTTTGTTTTGGTCAAAAGTTTAAAGAAAAGTAAGTTTGAAGTTGGTTTGAAGAAGGTAGACTTTGGGTTTCTTGCTCTTGAATTATTTTGCAATTGAACTATGGAACTTTGGGTTTTTGGTGCAGCATTTTCGGTTTTAGAAGATGGAGAAGCTTTGGATGTTTGCTTTGGTAGAGGAAAACCGAAAATGGGTTGAAAGGGAGAGAGAAAATGGTGCATTAATTTTTTACCCGATTTGGCCAAGCACATTTGATGCTACTTTTGACTAAGGAAACATTTCCTCTTTAAGTTTTGTCCTAAAGCTTGTTTAATTACCCCTTTGTTTTGCATTAATTTGCATTGTAGGATTAGTTGTTTTTTAATTTCTTTAATTTAGTGTTGCATTTAATTTAATTTAACTGTGCTTAGATATTTGTTTAGTCTAGTATTTGGTTTAGCATTTTCACTCTCTGGACTCGATTTTAAAAAAATAACTGCAACCACAGCAGATGTCCAAATGCTACGTTTTATATGTCAAATGAAAGATAATTGAGTCTACTTTCCAGGAAAAAAAACCTCATGTCATTTAGAGCTTTGTAGAAAACGTTATGGTTAAAACATTGAGCAAAGGTCAGAGCTGCCTAGTTCCCGCGTGAATTTTCGTTTTTACTGTTTTAATTTCATTTTAATTTTTCCGCATCCACAAACAGCATTTCAAACCCCCCCCCCCACTTTGTGTTAGACTTGACTCTGAACCGCAGTTGGTCCTTGAGAGACGACCTAGGGGTCATTCCCTAGTTTATACTGCACTTTAAAATGCACATCAAATTTGATTGGGCGGCGACACCCATCAAATTTTGGCGCCGTTGCCGGGGACCAACGGTTCAGTATTGAGTCTTTTGTTTGTGTTTGTTGTGTCTTGTGATTGTTTTATGTGTTTTGAGATTTTTGTGCTATTGATTCATGATTAGAGGGTGTTGTGATTTAGTGCATGACTAGAGGAAATCCTGGATTCATACCACCTTTTGACCCTGAAATTGATAGGACGTTTCATAGGTTAGTTAGGCATTCTAGGAATTTGTCTTTAGAGTCTATTTTTGAGTCTGTCCCATTAGATACTGTTCATCCAACTGTTGAGTATTCTGTGCATACTGCATCCACTGCATCTGTTGCATTTTGCACTTGATTCTGATTCTGATTTTGTTGTTTTTCACACTGAGAACAATATGGCACAACCTCCACCTCGTGAGAGGACTTTTAGGGAGATGGCTGCACCTGATTTCGATATTGAAAGCTTGTGCATCCAATATCCTGATGAGGACGTCCCATTTGTTCTCAAGACTGGACTGATCCATTTGTTGCCCAAGTTTCATGGTCTTGCAGGTGAGAGTCCACACAAGCATTTGAAGGAATTCCACATTGTCTGCTCCACTATGAAACCTCATGATGTTCCTGAAGAGCACATCTTTTTGAAAGCATTTCCTCACTCATTGGAAGGTGTTGCTAAGGATTGGCTGTATGCTTTGGCGCCTAGATCCATCACTAGCTGGGATGATCTGAAGAGGTTGTTCTTGGAGAAATTTTTCCCAGCATCCCGGACCACAGCTATCAGGAAGGACATCACTGGGATTAGGCAGCTTGGTAGAGAGAGCTTGTATGAGTATTGGGAGAGATTCAAGACACTTTGTGCAAGTTGCCCCCACCATCAGATACCTGAACAACTCCTTATCCAGTATTTCTATGAGGGTTTGAACAACATGGATAGGGGTATGATTGATGCTGCCAGTGGTGGAGCTCTTGGAGACACCACACTTGCTGAGGCCAGGCATTTGATTGAGAAGATGGCTTCGAACTCCCAACAGTTTAGCGCCAGGAATGATGCCATTGTGGTGAGGGGCGTACATGATGTGGTTGCCCAGTCTTTATCAGCCATTGAAAGCAAGTTGGAAGGAAAGATTGAATCTCTTACAAAGTTGGTGACACAGTTGACTACCAACCAGAGATCTGCAGCTCCATCTGCATCTATTGCACGACTATGTGCTATTTGTCCTTCCAGTGACCACTATACAGATGCTTGGCCTACTTTGCAGTCCTCAGCTGCCTCTGATGCGCCTCAAGCTTATGCTACTAACATATATAACAACAGGCAGCCACAATCTTAGATGGAACAATGCGCCACAGCATCAGCAGCAGGCGCCACCTTTCCAGAATGCTGGAGCACCTAACAGATATGTGCCTCCACCTATGCAACAACACCAGAGGCAAAAACAACAACAGCAGCAGCAAGAGGCACCTGCCCAACCAGCTGCCCAACCTTCCACTTCTTCTGAGCCTTCATTGGAAGAGTTAGTGAGACAGATGACTATGCAAAACCTGCAGTTTCAGCAGGAGACTAGAGCTTCCATACAGAGTCTCACTAACTAGATGGGTCAGATGGCTACTTAGATCAACCAGGCGCAGTCTCAAAATTCTGATAAGTTACCATCCCAGACTGTGCAGAATCCGAAGAATGTGAGTGCCATTACCCTTAGATCAGGGAAGCAGACTGTTGTGCCTTCAGAGCCCCCTTCTACACCTACACCCATGCCTGCCACTTGTCCTAGAGAGGACGACCATGACGGTTCACGCAGCGCATTTGAGGTGGGTGGATCTTCTTCTCCAGCCGGTGGTTCTTCTTCAGGTGGATCTTCTCCCTCTTCCACCACCACCGCTGCTGCGCCTTCTCCATTTGTTGACCGACCTATCCCTCTTCCATTCCCTTCACAGACACTTCCTAGCTAAAAGACTGAAGAGGTGGATAGGGAAATTTTGGAGACCTTCAGGAAAGTAGAGGTGAACATACCTCTACTTGATGCCATTAAACAGATTCCAAGATATGCCAAATTCTTGAAGGAGTTGTGCACACACAAGAGGAAGATGAAGGGCGATGAAAGGATTAGCATGGGAAGGAATGTATCTGCGCTTATTGGTAAGTCGGTCCCGCACATTCCTGAGAAGTGCAAGGACCCAGGTATATTTTGCATTCGTTGTGTGATTGGAAACAGTAAATTTGAGAATGCCATGCTTGATTTGGGTGCTTCTGTTAATGTCATGCCTTTGTCTATATATTCATCTTTGTCTCTTGGTCCTTTGCAAACCACGGGTGTGGTCATTCAGTTGGCCAATAGGAGTGTTACCCACCCAACAGGTTTCATAGAGGATGTCTTGGTTCGGGTAGGTGAATTGATTTTTCCTGCTGACTTTTATGTTTTGGAGATGGAGGAGGGATTCTCTCATGGATTCGCTCCCATTATCTTAGGCAGGCCATTTTTGAAAACTGCCCGAACTAAGATTGATGTGTATGCTGGAACTTTGTCTATGGAATTTGCTGATATTGTTGTTCATTTTAATATCCTTGATGCAATGAAATTTCCAGCTGAGGACCATTCTGTGTTTAGGATTGATGCATTGGATGACATTATTGATGAATTTGTTGTTCACGACTTTCATTCTTTGCATGAGAAGAAGCATTCTTTTCTATCTTCTTTACATTCATGCATTGAATCTGGGATTGAGACAGAAATTGAGAATAATGTTGAATTGGATGTTGATTTGGATGAGAATTGTGATGTCCAGGGTATTGTTGATGTCCAGGTTATTGATGATATGCATGTTTTTGATGATTTGGATGATATTGATGATGTTGTTGATATACCTGTGATGGATATTGATCTGGATTGTGATGAGATGGGTTCTCTGCCTTTACTTGTTCATTCTTTAGAGTCAGAATGCATTAACCACATTGCAGGAAGTACACTTGAATCTGACTTGCAGGAACCCACTCTTGAGCTGAAACAGCTCCTAGAAAACCTCAAGTACGTGTACTTGGAGGATGATGAGAGGAAACCGGTCATAATTTCCACCTCCCTTGATTCTGTGCAAGAGGAGAGGTTGCTTGGAGTGTTGAGGGCGCATAAGAAAGCCATAGGTTGGAGTTTGGCTGACATACCTGGTATTAGCCCATCCACATGCATGCATAGAATTCTTTTGGAAGATGGGGCAAAGCCAGTGAGACAGCCACAAAGAAGGCAAAACCCCGTGATCATGGACGTCATCAAGAAGGAGGTGACCAAACTTTTGCAAGCTGGGATCATCTACCCTATTTCAGACAGTCAGTGGGTGAGCCCCATCCATGTTGTGCCCAAGAAGACTGGCCTCACGGTTGTGAAAAATGAGAGGGATGAGTTGATTCCCACAAGAGTGCAGAACAGCTGGAGAGTCTGCATTGATTATAGGAGGCTCAATCAAGCAACCAGGAAAGATCACTTCCCCCTGCCATTCATTGATCAGATGCTGGAGCGCCTGGCAGGTAAATCTCATTATTGCTTTCTTGATGGTTTTTCTGGTTATTTCCAAATAAATATTGCTCCTGAGGACCAAGAAAAGACCATTTTCACCTGCCCCTTTGGCAATTTTGCCTATAGGAGGATGCCCTTTGGCCTATGCAACGCCCCTGGTACCTTCCAGCGGTGCATGCTTAGCATTTTCAGCGACTTTCTCGAGAGTTGCATAGAGGTGTTTATGGATGACTTTACTGTTTATGGATCCTCTTTTGATGCATGTTTAGACAGTCTGGAAAAAGTTTTGAAAAGATGCATAGAAACAAACCTTGTTCTCAATTTTGAGAAATGTCACTTCATGGTTGAACAAGGTTTGGTTCTAGGGCATATCATTTCTGAAAAGGGAATAGAGGTAGATCCTGCCAAGATATCTGTGATTTCGCAGTTGCCTTACCCCTCTTGCGTGCGAGAGGTTAGATCTTTTCTAGGACATGCAGGTTTCTACAGGCGCTTCCCTTGTCCAGACTGCTGCAAAAGGATATTGACTTTGCTTTTGATGATCGATGCAAGCAGGCATTTGATTGCCTAAAGGAAGCTTTAACCACCACCCCGATCATTCAGGCCCTGGATTGGACAGCCCCATTTGAGCTCATGTGTGACGCGTCTAACTATGCATTGGGGGCTGTCTTGACACAGAAGATTGACAAGCTGCCTAGAGTGATCTACTATGCTTCCCGCACTTTGGATGCTGCCCAAGCAAACTACACCACGACTGAGAAAGAGTTGTTGGCAATTGTTTTTGCCCTTGATAAGTTTAGGTCGTATTTGCTTGGATCTCCTGTTATTGTGTATACTGACCATGCAGCTCTGAAGCTTCTGTTCAAAAAGGCTGAGTCAAAGCCTAGATTGATCAGGTGGATGCTACTACTCCAGGAGTTTGACTTGCAGATTAAAGACCGGAGTGGAGCACAGAATTTGGTTGCAGACCACCTCAGCAGAATTGAGAGAGGTGAGGATGAAGCTGATGTGTTGCCTATCCAGGATGACTTTCCTGATGAAAGTTTGTTGACAATTTCTTCTTCTCACCCTACTCCTTGGTTTGCACACATTGTGAATTATTTGGTTGCTTCTGTTTTTCCTCCCTTAGCATCACGTGCTCAGATTGCCAAAATTAAGAGTGATGCTAAGTATTATGTTTGGGATGACCCATATCTGTGGAAGTTGTGTAGTGACCAGGTTACTAGGAGATGCATTCCGGATCATGAGATTGACTCGGTCCTGCAGTTTTGCCATGCCTCCTCACCTAGTGGTCATCTGGGGATACAGAGAACAGCTCGTAGGGTGCTTGATTGTGGTTTCTACTGGCCTTCCATCTTCAAGGATGCGGAGCGGACTTGTAGCACCTGTGAGCCATGTCAGAGAGCAGGAGGACCTATTTCACAGAGACAGGAGATGCCTCAACAACCTATGTTGTTTTGTGAGGTGTTTGATGTCTGGGGTATAGATTTCATGGGTCCTTTTCCTGTTTCTTTTGGTTTCTCTTATATTCTCCTTGCTGTGGATTATGTTTCAAAATGGGTGGAAGCTAGAGCCACCAGGACTAATGATGCTCGAGTTGTTGTAGATTTTGTTAGATCTCACCTCTTTTGCAGGTTTGGAGTGCCTAGAGCGATTGTTAGCGATCAGGGAACCCATTTTTGCAACAGATCCATGCAAGCCTTGCTCAAGAAATATGGGGTGACGCACAGAGTTTCTACAACTTACCACCCCCAAACAAATGGGCAGGCTGAGATCTCCAACAGGAAGATCAAGAGGATTTTGGAGAAGATTGTCCAGCCCAACAGAAAGGATTGGAGCAATAGGTTGGACGATGCTCTTTGGGCTCATAGGACTGCCTACAAAGCACCCATTGGGATGTCTCCCTATCGGGTTGTCTTTGGAAAGGCATGTCATTTACCAGTCGAGATTGAGCATCGGGCATATTGGGCTGTGAAGGTTTGCAACTTCTCCATTGACCAAGCTGGAGAGGAAAGGAAGTTGCAACTGAATGAATTGGATGAGATCCGATTGGAGGCCTATGAGAATTCGAAGTTCTACAAAGAAAGGAGCAAGAGGTTCCATGATAGTTCCATTGTTAGAAAGGACTTTGAGGTTGGTCAGCAGGTTTTGTTCTATAACTCTAGGCTTGGCCTCATGGGTGGTAAGTTGAGATCAAAGTGGACTGGACCTTTTGTTGTGACTAATGTTTATCCTTATGGTGCAGTAGAGATACAGGATCCATCTGCAGCTACAAGCTTCAAGGTGAATAGGCATAGACTGAAACCTTTCCTCAGCAATCCTTCTTTGTTGGATGCAGTGGTGGAGGAGACGTCTTTGGTCCACCCCACCTACCCTCCCATCTGACTCAGGGAGCTTCTTTTCTCCTTCCCTCCTCACTTCTATTGCACTTTTTCTATATCTGCTGAATGTGCTGATTGTTGATCTGTTGATTGTGACACACTGAGGACATTGTGTTGTTTAAGTGTGGTCTATTAGGGGAGGTTGTTCTTTGTTTAAATTTCGTTTTCTAGTGAATTTTGTTGAGTCTTGTGTACAGTTTTGCATGCTTTTTGTGAATTTTGGACTGTGATTAGGTTGCTAGTTTCCCTTCACTACATTGATACTCTATTTTGTTGGACTCCTTGCTATTCTTTGCTTGGAAGATGATCATGATGTTTGAGAGTTGGATTGATTGTGACCGATTACCTGTGTGAGATTTGAGCCATTTGATGATCTTTCTTGTGTGTGATATGTCTCTAGATTGCTTGCACATTTGCCTTGGCTTGACTCTGTTGTTAATTCTTGATTCATGAGCATGTTTGAAAATGATAAAGGCATTTTGTTGATTGAGCCTCTCTAGCCAGATGAGCCTACCCTGTTGTGATCCTTTGATAGCCCTTTTGAGCCTATGCTTTCCCCATTTCTTTGTTTTGAAGCTGATACAATAGCCTAAGTGAAAAACCATGATTACCTGAACCTTAGGGAATTTTGGAGCTTTGGAATTGTTTTGGGAATAAGTGTGGTCTCTTAGGAGTTGCAGATGAATTGGCTAGTGAGTCCTCTTCTTGCGGTTGCATTGTAAATATCATGTATCTTGTCTTTTGAATTGTGTGTTGAATAGAAAAAAAGAGACAAAATAAAAAAAAACACAGAGAAAAATGAGAAAAACAAAAGAAAAAATTGTGTGAATAATGGAGTCAAGAAGAAGATGGAATTAGAGGTTGTGGGTGTGTTTGAATGTGTTTACACTTGTTCCCCATTGCTCCTCTATTCCTTATGGTTTGTAGCTTCTTATCCAGATGTATCCTCCCTTGTCCTTGGCCCCATTACAACCATGAAAAGACCTTTTGATTTGAACATGCATATGTGCTTGAGTGTTGATATTAGAGGCTTGCCAAGTCTATTTGTGTTTGCTTTCTTGAGTGCATTGAGTGACATCGATCTACTTTATACACTTGAGAGAAACACTGATTGTGTGCATCTGTGAGGCTCTGTTGCTTTTGATTCATCTCTTGAACTGATTGATTGTTTTCCATGTACTGAACTGCTTGGATGATTCTGTGAGTATCTGTTTTCATTGACTCTGTGTGGGATTCTGCCTATGCCTTTCACTGTCCAGATTTTGTGAGAACTGTGCAACTTTGTGTCTGTCTGTTGAGTTTGTGTCTCTTCATGATGTCCTCTGATCTGTTCCCTGTTTTGCGTCTTAATTTTGCCCAGGAGTGCAAAAGACTAAGTATGGTCTATTTTGATGAGTCGTTATTTCTTGACTATATTTGGTTTATTGCACTCAAATAAATCAGGGAATTGTGTTTAATTGCCCGTTATTTCCCCATTTGTCCTAATTGTGCTTAATTTGGTCGGAAATTCATATTTTCACTAATTTGGATTTTCTGAGCTAATTAATTGCATGTTTAATTGCAGGGGAAATATTGGAGACATATTTTGGAACATTAGGAGATGGCATGGACATTCAAGATTTAATATTTAGTCATTGCAAATTTAATTAAAATTGTAATCTAGTTGATTAAGAACTTTACTTAAGCTTTTGGTGCATTGGGCCCATGTTGGCAATTTTTATGATAGGCCCAAACTTTGAGGGACATGTGGCACTTAACCTAGGGTTTCTAGGAGGTGGACCCCACCATTTTTGAGTGGTTTTGGACAGCATTTGGAGAAATTGCCGAGACCACCTTAGCACACACTTCATACTACACTTTCATTTTTGCTTATGGCCTTGTATGAACTCTCTTGGGAGCCTTGGTATGTTATTTTCGTTTTCTTCACTATGAATGAGCAAGATCACGTTTTTCTTCTTCTATTATGTGCAACAATGCTTGTTCTTGCTTGATGGAATGAAGCTCTACCATTTCTCTCTTTAGATTTTCGTTTTGATGGTTGAATGCTTGAGTTTGAAGCTTCTTCTTTGCTTTTTCATGGTGGTGTCTTTGGTGGAAGGGAGACCCATTGTCCATTTTGATTTTCTCATCATTTTGCTGCAGTGATTTCGAATTTATCTTGTGTTTCTTGGATTGGAGGATGAAAATGGAGTTATTGTCAAGTTTGGTAGTGAAAAAGGCTTAAGTTGGTGCATGGGTATTGTGTTCTTGAGCCATTTTCTTCTTGCATTTTGTTCTTGATGTTTGGAAACATATTTGGAGCTGGATTTTATGTTTAATGATGGTGGCTGGACAGTGCAGTAATGGAAGTTAAGGGTTTGGTTTTGTTTTGGTCAAAAGTTTAAAGAAAAGTAAGTTTGAAGTTGGTTTGAAGAAGGTAGACTTTGGGTTTCTTGCTCTTGAATTATTTTGCAATTGAACTATGGAACTTTGGGTTTTTGGTGCAGCATTTTCGGTTTTAGAAGATGGAGAAGCTTTGGATGTTTGCTTTGGTAGAGGAAAACCGAAAATGGGTTGAAAGGGAGAGAGAAAATGGTGCATTAATTTTTTACCCGATTTGGCCAAGCACATTTGATGCTACTTTTGACTAAGGAAACATTTCCTCTTTAAGTTTTGTCCTAAAGCTTGTTTAATTACCCCTTTGTTTTGCATTAATTTGAATTGTAGGATTAGTTGTTTTTTAATTTCTTTAATTTAGTGTTGCATTTAATTTAATTTAACTGTGCTTAGATATTTGTTTAGTCTAGTATTTGGTTTAGCATTTTCACTCTCTGGACTCGATTTTAAAAAAAGAACTGCAACCACAGCAGATGTCCAAATGCTACGTTTTATATGTCAAATGAAAGATAATTGAGTCTACTTTCCAGGAAAAAAAACCTCATGTCATTTAGAGCTTTGTAGAAAACGTTATGGTTAAAACATTGAGCAAAGGTCAGAGCTGCCTAGTTCCCGCGTGAATTTTCGTTTTTACTGTTTTAATTTCATTTTAATTTTTCCGCATCCACAAACAGCATTTCAAACCCCCCCCCCCCCCCCCCCCACTTTGTGTTAGACTTGACTCTGAACCGCAGTTGGTCCTTGAGAGACGACCTAGGGGTCATTCCCTAGTTTATACTGCACTTTAAAATGCACATCAAATTTGATTGGGCGGCGACACCCATCAGGATGATCATGGTCACGATCCTGATCAGGGTCACGATCACGATGATGATGATGATCACGATCAAAATTACATTGAGGATGGTCACGATCCCGATGGTGACGATGTTGACGATGATGAAGATGATAGCGGTGGTGGATGTGGTGGTGGTGGTGGTGATGGTGCTAGTGGTGCTGGTGGTGGTTGTGGTGGTGGTGGTGGTGGTGGTTGTGGTGGTGGTGGTGGTGGTGGTGGTGGTGGTGGCGGTGTGGTGGTGGTGGTGGTGGTCATGGTGTTGGTGGTGGTGGTGGTGATGACAATTACAATCACGAAGATGATTATGACGATCACGATAAAGATCACAATGAGGATGATCATGGTCACGATCCTGATCAGGGTCACGATCACGATGATGACGATGATCACGATCCAGATCACATTGAGGATGATCACGATCCCGATGGTGACGATGATGACGATGATGAAGATGATGGCGGTGGTGGATGTAGAGGTGGTGGTGGTGGTGGTCGTGGTAGTGGTGGTTCTGGTGGTGATGATGGTGGTGGTGGTAGTGGTGGTTGGGGTGGTGGTGGTGGTGGTGGTGGGTGTGGTGGTGACAATCGCAATCACGAAGATGATGATGGCGATCACGATAAAGATCACATTGACGATGATCATGGTCACGATCTTGATCACGGTCACGATCACGATGATGATGATCACGATCAAGATCACATTGAGGATTCACGATCCTGATGGTGACGATGATGACGATGATGAAGATGATTGTGGGGGTAGTGGTGGTGGTGGTGGTGATGACAATCACAATCACGAAGATGATGATGGCGATCACCATAAAGATCACATTGAGGATGATCATGGTCACGATCTTGATCAAGGTCACGATCCCCATGATGATTATCACGATCAAGATCACATTGAGGATTCACGATCCCGATGGTGACGATGATGATGATGATGAAGATGATGGTGGTGGTGGTGGTGATGACAATCACAATCACGAAGATGATGATGGCGATCACGATAAAGATCACAATGAGGATGATCGCGGTCACGATCATCATCACGGTCACGATCACGATGATGATGATGATCACGTTCAAGATCACCTTGAGGATGGTCACGATCCCAATGGTGACAATCTTGACGATGATGAAGATGATACGGTGGTGGATGTAGTGGTGGTGGTGGTGCTGGTGGTAGTGGTGCTGGTGGTGGTTGTGGTGGTGGTGGTGGTGGTGGTGGTGGTGGTGGTGGCGGTGGTGTGGTGGTGGTGGTGGTGGTCATGGTGTTGGTGGTCGTGTTTGTGATGACAATCACAATCAAGAAGATGATGATGGCGATCACGATAAAGATCACATTGAGGATGATCATGGTCACGATCTTGATCACGGTCACGATCCCGATGATGATGATCACGATCAAGATCACATTGAGGATTCACGATCCCGATGGTGACGATGATGACGATGACGAAGATGATGGTGGTGGTGGTGGTGGTGGTGATGATGATCACAATCACAATCACGAAGATGATGATGGCGATCACGATCAAGATCACAATGAGGATGATCATGGTCACTCTCCTGATCAGGGTCGCGATCACGATGATGATGATGATCACTATCAAGATCACATTGAGGATGGTCACGATCCCGATGGTGAAGATGTTGACGATGATGAAGATGATAACGGTGGTGGATGTGGTGGTGGTGGTGCTGGTGGTAGTGATACTAGTGGTGGTTGTGGTGGTGGTGGTGGTCATGATGACAATCACAATCACGAAGATGATGATGGCGATCACGATAAAGATCACAATGAGGATGATCATGGTCACGATCCTGATCAGGGTCACGATCACGATGATGATGATGATCACGATCAAGATCAAATTTAGGATGGTCACGATCCCGATGGTGACGATGTTGACGATGTTGACGATGTTGACGATGATGAAGATGATAGCGGTGGTGGATGTGGTGGTGGTGGTGGTGCTGGTGGTAGTGGTGCTGGTGGTGGTTGTGGTGGTGGTGGTGGTGGTGGTGGTGGCGGCGGTGTGGTGGTGGTGGTTGGGGTCATGGTGTTGGTGGTGGTGGTGGTGATGACAATCACAATCACGAAGATGATTATGGCGATCACGATAAAAATCACAATGAGGATGATCATGGTCACGATCCTGATCAGGGTCACGATCACGATGATGACGATGATCACGATCAAGATCACATTGAGGATGATCACGATCCCGATGGTGACGATGATGACGATGATGAAGATGATGGCGGTGGTGGATGTAGAGGTTGTGGTGGTGGTGGTCGTGGTAGTGGTGGTTCTGGTGGTGGTGGTAGTGGTGGTTGGGGTGGTGGTGGTGGTGGAGGGGGTGGTGGTGGTGGTGGTGGTGGGTGTGGTGATGACAATCGCAATCACGAAGATGATGATGGCGATCACGATAAAGATCACATTGACGATGGTCATGGTCACGATCTTGATCACGGTCACGATCCCGATGATGATGATCACGATCAAGATCACATTGAGGATTTACGATCCCGATGGTGACGGTGATGAAGATGATTGTGGGGGTGGTGGTGGTGGTGGTGGTAATGACAATCACAATATCGAAGATGATGATGTCGATCACCATAAAGATCACATTAGGATGATCATGGTCATGATCTTCATCACGGTCACGATCACGATGATGATGATCACGATCAAGATCACATTGAGGATTCACGATCCCGATGGTGACGATGATGAAGATTATGGTGGTGGTGGTGGTGGTGATGACAATCATAATAACGAAGATGATGATGGCGATCACGATAAAGATTACAATGAGGATGATCACGGTCACGATCATGATCACGGTCACGATCACGATGATGACGATGATCACGATCAAGATCACATTGAGGATGATCACGATCCCGATGGTGACGATGGTGACGATGATGACGATGATGAAGATGATGGCGGTGGTGGATGTAGAGGTGGTGGTGGTGGTGGTCGTGGTAGTGGTGGTTCTGGTGGTGATGATGGTGGTGGTGGTAGTGGTGGTTGGGGTGGTGGTGGTGGTGGAGGGGGTCGTGGTGGTGGTGGTGGTGGGTGTGGTGGTGACAATCGCAATCACGAAGATGATGATGGCGATCACGATAAAGATCACATTGACGATGATCATGGTCACGATCTTGATCACGGTCACGATCACGATGATGATGATCACGATCAAGATCACATTGAGGATTCACGATCCCGATGGTGACGATGATGACGATGATGAAGATGATTGTGGGGGTAGTGGTGGTGGTGGTGGTGATGACAATCACAATCACGAAGATGATGATGGCGATCACCATAAAGATCACATTGAGGATGATCATGGTCACGATCTTGATCAAGGTCACGATCCCGATGATGATTATCACGATCAAGATCAGATTGAGCATTCACGATCCCGATGGTGACGATGATGATGATGATGAAGATGATGGTGGTGGTGGTGGTGATGACAATCACAATCAAGAAGATGATGATGGCGATCACGATAAAGATCACATTGAGGATGATCGCGGTCACGATCATCATCACAGTCACGATCACGATGATGATGATGATCACGATCAAGATCACATTGAGGATGGTCACGATCCCAATGGTGACGATGTTGACGATGATGAAGATGATAGCGGTGGTGGATGTAGTGGTGGTGGTGGTGCTGGTGGTAGTGGTGCTGGTGGTGGTTGTGGTGGTGGTGGTGGATGTGGTGGCGGTGGTATGGTGGTGGTGGTGGTGGTCACGGTGTTGGTGGTCGTGTTTGTGATGACAATCACAATCACGAAGATGATGATGGCGATCACGATAAAGATCACATTGAGGATGATCATGGTCATGATCTTGATCACGATCACGATCACGATGATGATGATCACGATCAAGATCACATTGAGGATTCACGATCCCGATGGTGACGATGTTGACCATGATGAAGATGATAGCAGTGGTGGATGTGGTGGTGGTGGTGGTGCTGGTGGTAGTGGTGCTGGTGGTGGTTGTGGTTGTGGTGGTGGTGGTGGTTGTGGTGGTGGTGGTGGTGGTGGTGATGGCGGTGGTGTGGTGGTGGTGGTGGTGGTCATGGTGTTGGTGGTGGTGGTGGTGATGACAATCACAATCACGAAGATGAATATGGCCATCACGATAAAGATCACAATGAGGATGATCATGGTCACGATCCTGATCAGGGTCACGATCACGATTATGACGATGATCACGATCCAGATCACATTGAGGATGATCACGATCCCGATGGTGACGATGATGACGATGATGAAGATGATGGCGGTGGTGGATGTAGAGGTGGTGGTGGTGGTGGTGGTGGTAGTGGCGGTTCTGGTGGTGATGATGGTGGTGGTGGTAGTGGTGGTTGGGGTGGTGGTGGTGGTGGAGGGGGGGGTGGTGGTGGTGGTGGTGGGTGTGGTGAAGACAATCGCAATCACGAAGATGATGATGGCGATCACGATAAAGATCACATTGACGATGATCATGGTCACGATCTTGATCACGGTCACGATCACGATGATGATGATCACGATCAAGATCATATTGAGGATTCACGATCCCGATGGTGACGATGATGACGATGATGAAGATGATTGTAGGGGTGGTGGTGGTGTGGTGGTGATGACAATCACAATTACGAAGATGATGATTGCGATCACCATAAAGATCACAATGAGGATGATCATGGTCACGATCTTGATCACGGTCACGATGATGATGATCACGATCAAGATCACATTGAGGATTCACGATCCCGATGGTGACGATGATGACGATGATGAAGATAATGGTGGTGGTGGTGGTGGTGGTGGTGGTGGTGATGACAATAACAATCATGAAGATGATGATGGCGATCACGATAAAGATCACAATGAGGATGATCACGGTCACGATCATGATTACGGTCACGATCACGATGATGATGATCACGATCAAGATCACATTGAGGATGGTCACGATCCCGATGGTGGTGGTGGTAGTGGTGGTGGTGATGGTGGTGGTGGTAGTGGTGGTGGTGGTGGTTGTGGTGGTGATGATGGTGGTGGTGGTAGTGGTCGTGGTGGTGGTGGGGGTGGTGGGGGTGGTGGGGGTGGTTGTGATGGTGGGGGCGGTGGCGGTGGTGGTGGCGGTGGTGGTGGTGGTGGCGATGGTTGTAATGGCGGTGGCCGTGGTGGTGGTGGTGGTGGTGGTGGTTATGGTGATGAAAATCACAATCAAGAAGATGATGATGGCGATCACGATAAAGATCACATTGAGGATGATCGCGGTCACGATCATCATCACAGTCACGATCACGATGATGATGATGATCACGATCAAGATCACATTGAGGATGGTCACGATCCCAATGGTGACGATGTTGACGATGATGAAGATGATAGCGGTGGTGGATGTAGTGGTGGTGGTGGTGCTGGTGGTAGTGGTGCTGGTGGTGGTTGTGGTGGTGGTGGTGGATGTGGTGGCGGTGGTATGGTGGTGGTGGTGGTGGTCATGGTGTTGGTGGTCGTGTTTGTGATGACAATCACAATCACGAAGATGATGATGGCGATCACGATAAAGATCACATTGAGGATGATCATGGTCATGATCTTGATCACGGTCACGATCACGATGATGATGATCACGATCAAGATCACATTGAGGATTCACGATCCCGATGGTGACGATGTTGACCATGATGAAGATGATAGCAGTGGTGGATGTGGTGGTGGTGGTAGTGCTGGTGGTAGTGGTGCTGGTGGTGGTTGTGGTTGTGGTGGTGGTGGTGGTTGTGGTGGTGGTGGTGGTGGTGGTGATGGCGGTGGTGTGGTGGTGGTGGTGGTGGTCATGGTGTTGGTGGTGGTGGTGGTGATGACAATCACAATCACGAAGATGAATATGGCCATCACGATAAAGATAACAATGAGGATGATCATGGTCACGATCCTGATCAGGGTCACGATCACGATTATGACGATGATCACGATCAAGATCACATTGAGGATGATCACGATCCCGATGGTGACGATGATGACGATGATGAAGATGATGGCGGTGGTGGATGTAGAGGTGGTGGTGGTGGTGGTGGTGGTAGTGGCGGTTCTGGTGGTGATGATGGTGGTGGTGGTAGTGGTGGTTGGGGTGGTGGTGGTGGTGGAGGGGGGGGTGGTGGTGGTGGTGGTGGGTGTGGTGAAGACAATCGCAATCACGAAGATGATGATGGCGATCACGATAAAGATCACATTGACGATGATCATGGTCACGATCTTGATCACGGTCACGATCACGATGATGATGATCACGATCAAGATCATATTGAGGATTCACGATCCCGATGGTGACTGTCAATACCTAATTTCGTCCGGGTAATTAAACAAAATATCTAGAGTTAAGAAAAGGTAATAAAATAAAAATAAACGAGAAAAGATGAAAAAATGATGATGATTTTTGTTTTGTGTTCTGTTCCTATTTTTATTTATTTTTATCCTTTTGTTTTTACTTTGTTTTGTTTTTACCTATTTTATCTCATACTTTTATTTTGTTTTACGTTATTTGATCTCATTCCGTTTTATTTTATTTTATTTTATTTTATTTTATTTTATTTTATTTTATTTTATTTTATTTTATTTTATTTTATTTTATTTTATTTTATTTTATTTTATTTTATTTTATTTTATTTTATTTTATTTTATTTTATTTTATTTTATTTTATTTTATTTTATTTTATTTTATTTTATTTTATTTTATTTTATTTTATTTTATTTTATTTTATTTATTTTATTTTATTTTATTTTATTTTATTTTATTTTATTTTATTTTATTTTATTTTATTTTATTTTATTTTATTTTATTTTATTTTATTTTATTTTATTTTATTTTATTTTATTTTATTTTATTTTATTTTATTTTATTTTATTTTATTTTATTTTATTTTATTTTATTTTATTTTATTTTATTTTATTTTATTTTATTTTATTTTATTTTATTTTATTTTATTTTATTTTATTTTATTTTATTTTATTTTATTTTATTTTATTTTATTTTATTTTATTTTATTTTATTTTATTTTATTTTATTTTATTTTATTTTATTTTATTTTATTTTATTTTATTTTATTTTATTTTATTTTATTTTATTTTATTTTATTTTATTTATTTATTTTATTTTATTTTATTTTATTTTATTTTATTTTATTTTATTTTATTTTATTTTATTTTATTTATTTTATTTTATTTTATTTTATTTTATTTTTCTATTTTATTTTATTTATTTTCAATTTATTTTATTTATCTTATTTCATTTTATTTTATTCTACTTTATTTCTTATTTGGTATTTTTATTTTTATTTATTTATTTATTTTTTTCCTTTTCTTGTTTCATTTTTCTTATTCCATTTTGTTTAACGTTATTTTCTTTTTGTTTCATTTTATTTTCATTTTTTACCTCTTTTTCTTTTTTTTTTTTTTTTTTTTTTTCTTTTTCGCTTTACTTTTTAGGTTTATTAAATATTTTGTTATTTTCCTTTACTTTGTTTTTATATTTCAAATTCAAGAAAAGGATATTATTTTAAGCTACTCTAAAAAATACAAAAAAATAAAAATAAAAAAAGAAGAAAAAGGAAAGAGAAGAGGAAACAAAAAAAATCCAAAGTCAACTAAACCTCCTGCAACACACAACAACAGACGCCTCCACAAGCAATTTCTGGAAAAAAAAAACCTGCGTACCATGGTTTCTGTCACCAATGGTGCATCAAAGAGGAATGGCGTTTGACAGTAGTTTTGTCAGGCGGCTGGATGGCAGAATGGGACTTCCGGAGAAAACGGTCGAAAGAGAGGGACGAGGAGAGAATACCCAGCAATTTACTGAGATCACAGACCCCATTATCAAAAAAAGGATTGGAGGGTGATCAAGATTTTTTTTCCACACACAGACGCTACTCTTCGGACTGGTGAGACCCCAACCATTTTTCCCTTTCACTCCCAATTTTTCACCTCCAATCCAACCTACACTCTCTATCGCCTTCAACACCCCACCAACACAGCTCGGGCATTGGGGACTCACCACCATCACCAGGAAAGAGCGAAGGAACCTCACGGCCAGAGAGAAATTCATCTGGGTTGTCAACTGCGAACCTCCCGTTCAGCTTTCTTGCGCCTGCAAGACCATTGGAGAACCAAAAGAAAAAGAAAAGTTCAGTCGAAGAAAACGGAACCAGCTGCGAAGGTAAGTCTCATTATCTAAGCTCTTGGTCCTGTATTATGTGAAAGCATGCTCCTTTGTTATGCGTCCGAATATGGATGAATGAGGTTTTGTCTGGATATGAACGGATCATGTTTGATCAGTTTACATAGTCGTTTGCCTTTTTGTGACTTCACTTGTTAATCAAAATGCACACAATATGTAATTTTAATGCCTGCAACATCAGATATAAATGACAGTAGAAAATATGTATACATTCCCCCAGGCTTCAATGTCCATTACCCAGAAAACGCAAAACAGAAGCAAAGCGAAAAAACTGATAACACATGACAGAAGTAAAGCAAAAAAAAACTGATACATTTTCGTATCAGTTCTTATGCGACAAACACAGAGACCTTTCCCCGGAACCACTTCCCTCATCCATCTTGGGTCTCGTTACCCATGGCCAATACCTGAAACAGAGACCGTTCCTCAAAATAACTTGCCTCCTCCATTTTTGGTCTCGTTACCCATGGCCAATACCTGAAACAGAAACAATGGACTGCCTCTCGGTCATCAACACAATCTCATATACACAAGGCTCATCGTTTTCCAATCCTAGTAGAAGAAGCATCAATCAACACAACAACATTTAAAAATGGAATGAGAGAAGAAGAAAAGGAAAGTGCTTTCGTCCTCGACGCCGACGATGATGTTCCTGTGCGAGTCGCCGTTGCTCTACGGAGGAAGGGAGGAGCTCGCGCGCGAAGGAGAGGGGAGGCGTAGAAGACCCGACGGCCGGCGACAACTTCGGTGGCGGACAACGTCACCGGCGCGGCCTTGGCTCGCGGCTTTCGGTCGTGGATTTCGCCGGCGATGGCGAGAGCAGCGAGATCTCAGATTTGTGGCCGGCGACGAGCCTCGACGGTGGTGGCGCGGTGGCTGCCGGAGGAAGCGCCACTGCATTTGAGAAGAAACCCCTAACCCTAGGTCGAACAGAGAGAAAGGGGTGGGAACGTCACGGCGCGTTGACCGTCGCCGATTCGAGAGTGGTGGTGGTTTCAGGGGATGATGTCCGGCGGTTTAACGGTGGCGGCGGCCGGTCCGAAGTGGTAGTGGTTCGCGACGCTGCGGCGGAGAGAGTGAGAGACCCCTGGTCTCTGGAGAGTGAGTGCGAGAGAAAGAGAAATTGGGAGTCTGAGTGTTGGAGTGGGAAATGAGGTGAAGGGAAGAGAACCCCTAAGTTCTGCTGAGGATTCCTGGGCCAGGCCCTTTCGTTTTTTTAATAAATCAAATAAAGGGAACTTTGCTGCTCTGCCACCCCCATTTCTCATATTCGCAGCCACTTTTCGATTTGGGCCACTGGGCCAGGTCAAATGCAAACAAAAAACAAACCTTCTCTCGCTACCCCCGTTTTCGCTAATTGACGCCGCAAGTGCAATGGGTTTGAGCCCATTTGTTGATTAAAACCTTCTTCCTTCGCGCACCCCCTGCACTCACTCTCGCACCTCACTTTCCTTGGGCTTCGGCCCATTCTGTTTAAAAAACCTTTTTCTTCCTTGCTGCACCCCCTTTTTCTCCTAAGTCGCGCCCCTCTCCCATTGGGCTTGGGCTCAATCTGATTTTAGAAACAAATTAGGTTTCTACCACCCCTCTTTTTGTTTTTACCACCCTTTTCCACTTGGGCTTTGGCCCAATTAGTTTATTTTGTTTATTTTATTTTTCTTGTCATTTTATTCCCTTTAGTTTGTTTTATCATTATTTTTACTTCATTTTTTTTATTTTATTTTCTTTATTTTTTTATTTTTATTTTCACTTTCATTTCATTTAGTTATTTCCTAGTTATTTCTATTTTTCTACTTATTTGTTTATTTATTTATCCCGTTTTATCTACTTCAAAATAAATATTAAAATACAAAAATATTTTAAAAAGGTTTAAGCACACGTGCGACCATTCGCGTCAGCCTTGTGTTAAAACCTTCTCCTCCTTCTTTCAAAAAATACAAAAATATTTTAAAAGGTTAAACACACGTGCGACCATTCGCGTCAGCCTTGTGTTAAAACCTTCTCCTCCTTCTTTCAAAAAATACAAAAATATTTTAAAAGGTTTAAGCACACGTGCAACCATTCGCGTCAGCCTTGTGTTAAAACCTTTTCTTCCTTCTTTCAGGAAAATACAAAAATATTTTAAAAGGTTTAAGCACACGTGCGACCATTCGCGTCAGCCTTGTGTTAGAAACCTTTTTCCTCTTTTCTAAAAAACACAAAAATTATTTTAAAAGGTTTAAGCACACGTGCGACCGTTCGCGTCAGCCTTGTGTCAAAAACCTTTTTCTCTCCTTCTTTTAAAAATAAACAAAAATCTTCAAGAACCAAAAATGATCATACTCCCAAACGACAACCAAAGAACTACGTAACCCTGATTTCTCATTTTGAGAATACGTAGGAGCAAGGTCAATCCTTGTCGGGCACAAAAAATAAAAAAAATTATTTTGTTTCTTTAGAATTTCATTTTTAGGGGAAATTAAACATTTTGAGAACCACTTCTTTATTCGCATATTTAATTAAAGGTACTGCCTTAGGGCAGGCGTTGTGGGGTGCTAATACCTTCCCTACACGTAACCGACTCCCGAACCCGAATCTCGGTTTTCGCAGACCTTGTCCTTTCTTTATGGTTTTTTTCGTAGTTTTCCAGAATAAACTATGGTGGCGACTCCCAAAATCTCTCTTTTCTAAAAAATAGTTTTCTTTTTTGAGGATCGTCGTCCCGTCGCGATTTTTCGGTTGCGATAGATGGCGACTCCACTGGGGATACTAGAGAGTCAAGCCATTTAATTAGATGCGTGAATTTGACGTGGTTTTGCTTGATGTTTTTCTTCCCCATTTCTTTGTCTATGTTTGATATTTAGAATAATTGCATGAGAGTTCTGCTGCTGTTTCTTTATGTTTGAAATAATTGCTGGATATTGAACCCTAGGCTAGAAAACATGTCTATATCTGCCTGGGAACTTTTCTGGTTGTTTTGCAGGTGAGGGTTTGGGTCGCATTTGCATTCTCCCTTCACACACACACTTTATGCATATTGAGCGGGGCCCTATACCCGGGTCTGAGTGCAATTTAGAATTAGAGGGGTTGTGTAGCGGTGCCACTTTGGATATTCTTCCTGTTTGGCTATCGTGAGAACCCCAACTAGAGTCTGTTCTCTTCGTTTGTGTCTTCACACCTAGTTGATTACTCGACTGTTGTGGAGATGCTATGAAGAGGGCCATAGCTCTAGCGACCCTTGACCTCTAGGATCAGGAGACCATCCTTGTGAGGTTGCATATACTTGACCCCCAATCTGAAGCACCGAACCTATATTAGGGCACAAAGGGAGGCATGTGTATTCCTATAACCCCCACGCTGTTTGTTTTTAAGAAAAATATTACTAATGTCATTGCATCTTCATACTATACATGCATTTGTGTTGGTCATGTCATTTTACTTCGTCATATTGTCATGCATTTTATTCATACATGATTTGGTAACATGCTGGTTTTAGGGGAAATCACAGGTTTTTGCTTGATCATATACAAGATGGAAGTTGACGCAAGACCTGGTGCTACACAACAGACCGGTTCTGCCACTTTAAGAAAGAAGCCTTGCCTAAAGATTCATGGGGGAAATCTAACAGGACTGGTAAATTTAGGCAAGAAGCTGAAGACCATAAAGAGGGAAGCTTTCAAGAAGAAGTATGGGAATCTTTTGGGTCTACTAGAAATGGAAGTACAACTGCCTGCTATCACAGCCCTAGCCCGATATTATGACTCTCCGCTGAGATGTTTTACCTTTCAGGACTTCCAGCTGGCGCCGACTATAGAAGAATTTGAGCACATCTTGGGTTTACCACTAGAGGGTACCACGCCGTATCAGCACTTGGAGCATCACGCCTCTATCCCTACCATTGCCGCTATAATGAAATTGCCTCCCAAAGAGCTAGAAGACAAGTTGGTAATAAGGAATCAAGTGCGTGGACTGACACAAGGATATCTTGAACAATATTTGCATCAGCTGGCCGATAGAGAAGAGTGGGAGGTTTTTACCGATGTGTTAGCTCTCACCGTGTATGGCATCGTTTTGTTCCCCAGGATAGAAGACTTTGTGGATTACACTGCCATCGATGTCTTTGTAGCAAGAAAGACGAGGTCAGAGAACCCTGTAATCGCAGTCCTCGCAGATGTGTATGGAACCATGAGTTTTTGCCATGAGAGAAAGGGGAAGAAAATTTTATGCTGCTTGCCGGCATTGTATGCATGGATGACTGCACGCATGTTTAAAGGAGCAGTTGATGTTAGGTGTCCATCGGAGGATCTGTCGCACCAGGGGCTTAAAGGCAAAGGGGGCAATGAGTGGGCCCAATTCTTGGCTGGTTTGAATGGAGGAAAGGTAAAATGGCGCCTTCCTTGGCTTGAGACTAAACCGTCTATTCAACATTGTGGCAACTTTCCTAATGTACCTCTTATAGGTGCTAGGTATTGTATTAACTACAACCCTGTTTTGGTTCAAAGACAGTTTGGATACCCTATGAAGGGGGCGCCTTCACCAGATTATCTCACAGCCTTCTTCATCTACTACGAGGACGGACATTGCACTGAAATGATGAGGAGGGTTAGAAGTGCCTGGGAAAATGTGGTGCGAGCAGAGAAGGACTTGAGGAGTGGGGTGATGGATAGCAGGGTTAGTTATCACACCTGGATTCTGGAGAGGGTAAAAGAAGTCAAGTTGCCTTTCAGGCCAATAAATGATCAGTCGGCCAGTGAACAACCACCTCAAACCCCGGAAAATGAAGAGGTGAAACAGTTAAAGGCTGAGATGGAGAAATTGAGGATGAGGAATGCTAGGTTGGAAACGGAATTACAGAGGGCGCGCAATGATTTTGTGGATATGAGGAATGATAATGAAGAAAAGTCACGGGCTTATGAAAACATTGTCAAAAGCCAGAAGGCTGAGAGGGATTATATATTCCGAGTGAAGCAGGATCTTGCGGCCGCGAGTAAAGAATTATCCATGAAGAATGTGGCTTTAGAAGAAGGCAGACAATGGAAACAACTCTATGAAGAAACCAAGAGAGATAAAAGAGAAGCCCTAAAGAAACTAAGAGAAGCGCAAGTCCAAGTACAAGAAGCAGGGCATCAAGTGAAGGAAATGGCTACATCATTTGAAGCGGAGTTGAATCAGGAGCGCTGGAAGAGGGCAGAGGCTGAAGAGGAGTATCGAACCATGATAAAGCAGATGGAGGATTACATCGAGGAGCAGGAGGAGCGATGGAGGTCGATGGAATTTGAAGAAGGGCATCAGGCCTTGATAAAGCGAATGAAAGAGCACATCGTGGAACAAGAAACGGCTGTAAAGCATTGGAAAGAAAGTTTCTCTCAGTTGGCTGCTTTGGCAAATGGGGCAATTGAAGACATCCCCAGGATGGTGTCGAATGCTGAAGCAACTACTCATTTTTATAACCCGCCAGCGGAGATAGAGTTGTTTATTAATCATTGTAAATGGTTAGTAGGCGAAATGAAGGCCTTCATTGCTCGAGCTAGGGATTGATGTAGGAATCAATTATCCATGTTTTGTTTCTTTTAAGCAATGTAATGAATTAAGCTTTCTTTGTATGAAAGACTTGGTATGTTTTGTATGGTACCGATTTTGCATTAATTTCCATCAGTAATGTTATCGTGACCCTGTGATTTTCCCCTATTACTAGCATGCATCACATTTTTCCTTTTGTTTAGCATATATATCATTTTCACCTAATTTGAATAAATTAAAATAATAAAGCAGTATAAAAGTGAGGGAAAACAACGGCAAAACGTCCACGACATCCTTACAGGACCCGGGCCAATTCGAGAATTATGGAAGATTGGGAGGAAGCACACGAGGTTGTCAAAGCCGATATCAACCAGTTGAAGGATCAGATGGGCCAGATCCTTGCCGCCCTAGAGTCTTTGAAGACTGCGGGAGACTCATCGTCGACGCGGGTCGAGGGAAATGTCCCCCCTTTTCCCCCTTTGTTTAACGCCTTAAGTCCGTCGATTCCTTTCCCGATGTACGGTTTGCCGCCAGGTTATACTCCTCCCGTGGGAGATTACTCGGAAGCGGAGCATGCGTCTTTCTCTTTTCCCACAACCGCAAACGTACCGCCCACCGGTACCCAAGGTCCTGTCTTGGCTTCGGCACCTATGACAAGTTCAGCAATGAATGAGACGACCGCGGTTGAAGGGACGCGGGTGACTGTAACGCCACACGTGGTTGCTAAAGAAGACTCTCCAGCAGGGGCCGCGCTGCACACCACAGTGGTTGGAGGGTTTGGTAGCTTCAGTGAAGCTAAAAATAAGCTGGAAATTCTGGAAGAAAGGCTGAGGGCCATAGAAGGGGTCGAAAACTATGGATTCGGGGATGTCGCAAGATTGAGTTTGGTTCCCGGCGTAAAAATACCACACAAGTTTAAGGTGCCAGAGTTTGAGAAGTACAAAGGTAATACATGCCCTAAAAGCCATTTGACCATGTACTGCAGAAAGATGGCTGCTTATGCCTATGATGAGAAATTACTCATCCATTTTTTCCAAGACAGTTTGGCTGGGGTAGCATTGAACTGGTATACCCACTTAGAGCCGTCTCGCATACGTTGTTGGGTGGACCTGGCCGACGCCTTTGTGAAGCAGTATAAGTACAACATGCATGTCGCACCTGACCGGTTGCAACTACAAAACATGGCGAAGAAAGACAATGAGACTTTCAAGGAGTATGCTCAAAGATGGAGAGAGTTGGCTGCGCAGGTTGAACCGCCTTTGTACGATAAGGAGATGGTGGCTATGTTTGTAAACACACTCCAACCGCCGTTTTATGAACACATGGTCGGGAATGTGTCATCCAACTTCGCCGATATCGTCATAATAGGTGAAAGAATAGAAGTTGGGCTGAAGAATGGAAAAATTGCGTATGGCCCGTCTGCGGCAGTAAGCTCTAAAAAACCAAATTTCAGTCCAGGAAGGAAGAAGGAGGGAGATGTGCATGCAACATCGGCAATACCTATATGGAGAGGTCAAGCTCCTATTCACAATTATAGACCATACTTGGGCCCCCCTCCATATGCAGCTAATGCGGCATTTGCTCATCCAATTAGGCCTCAACAACCACAACAAGGATTTTATCAGCCGCAACCTATCACAAACAACGCCTGGAGGGCTGGGACAAGCGCGAATCCAAGCCCGAATGTGGGTCAAAGCGCCTATCCGAGGAGGACCCAAGAAAGAAATTTTGTTCACTTCACCCCTATCCCTACAACTTACACCGAATTATTACCTCACCTCGTCAAAAGGGGTCTGGTTGCTGTATGTCCGATGATGCCTATGCAACCTCCATACCCCAGAGGTTATGATGCCGATGCCAAATGTAGTTATCACGGGGGAGGCGTGGGTCACTCAACTGAGAAGTGTATGGCCTTCAAACATAAAGTGCAAGCTCTAATTGACGCCGGGTGGTTGAAGTTTCAAGAAGATAAACCTAGCATTGAGGCTAATCCACTATCCGGGCATGGGAATGCCTCAACAAATGCCATTGAAGTTAAGAAGCATGAATTGATAAGGGATGCAAGTGAAATCAGAAGTTCCAGAAAGTTTATTTTCGAGACGGTATTGAAGCTGGGTATTTTAAACGGGGATTACGATTTGGGAAAAGCATGTGGACTTCATCCATGCGCCGGACACTCTATCGATGAGTGTGTCGAGTTCGAGAGGTTTTTACAAGACTTGCTTGATAGGAATTTGATGCAGGTATGTTACGAAGATAAGAAGGAGGAGGTGTTTGCACAAACTGATGGGGAGTATGATGTAACTCTTCCAGAACCGTTGGTGTTCCGTTTCACTCGAACCACCCCTACACCAGTAGTTCACGGAAGATCGTCTGTTGTTATCCATACACCATCCCCTTTTCCTTACCAGAGCGAGAAAGCTGTCCCTTGGAGGTATGGGACGCATGCGATTGACGAGGGACAATGCATTGAAAGTCAATCCTTCGGCCATGATCCAGCTATTGAAAATATATCGGGCATCGGCGGAATGACAAGGAGTGGTCGAATCTTCACGCCACCGAATTTGATGAAAGAAGGGACTAGCAGTAATGAAGCAACGACGGTCGCCAAAACTAAGGAGATTTTAAAAGGAAAAGGGGTGCAGGCAGAGAAGACCCCCGACAGGGAAGACAAGAAGGAAATATCTGAGGAGGAGGCTTGCGAGTTTTTGAAATTCATACACCAAAGTGAATACAAAGTGGTGGAACAGTTGAATCGCATGCCAGCCCGAATTTCCCTATTAGAATTGCTCATGCACTCCACCTCCCATAGAAAGCTGTTGATGAAAATACTGAGCGAGGCCCATGTAGAGCAAGGTATCTCCCTGAACAAATTCGAGGGCATTGTCAGCAACATCACTGCCAATAATTACCTCACCTTTACCGATGAAGAGATACCTACTGAGGGGAGAGGGCATAACAAGGCTCTCCATGTCTCCGTTAAATGTTTGGACCACGTCATAGCGCGGGTGTTAGTAGACAACGGTTCCTCCCTGAATGTCATGCCCAAAACGACATTAGAGAGGCTACCTTGCGACGGAATGCATATGAAGCCAAGTTCTATGATCGTACGAGCGTTTGACGGGAGTAAGAGAGAAGTTATGGGGGAAATAGAGCTACCGGTTCAGGTGGGCCCATGTGTTTTTCAGATAACCTTCCAAGTCATGGATATCCTCCCGGCCTATAGCTGTCTATTGGGTCGCCCGTGGATCCATTCTGCGGGGGTTGTGCCTTCCACCCTGCACCAGAAACTGAAATATGTCATGGGAGATAAGTTGATAATAGTATCTGGGGAGGAGGATCTCCTTGTGAGTGGGCCATCTTCCGCCCGTTATATTGAGGCTGCTGAGGAATCCCTCGAGACGGCTTTCCAATCATTGGAGATCGTGGGAAATGCTTATGTGGAGCCATTCCCAATAAACCCGCATTTTTCATGCGCCTCTATCATGGTGGCCAAAGTCATGATGAAGGGAGGCTATAAGTACGGAAACGGTTTAGGCAAATACGGGCAAGGGCGGACATTCCCATTGAAGGTGGTCGAGAACAAAGGCAGGTATGGCCTGGGGTACAAGCCCAGCAAGGAGGACAAGAAAAGACTGATTGAGGAAAAAAGAGAGCATAGTCTGGCTCGTGTGGAGAGACGGGAACCAAGGGCAGGAAAGATTCACATTTGTGATATCAAGGAGAGTTTTCGCAGCGCTGGATGGGTGAACACTAGCCAGATAGCAGTCGTGGAAGATGAAGCTGAATCTGAATGCTCGAACTTCGTGTGGGCTTGCTCCCCAGATATGCAACTCAACAACTGGAAGACTTTGGATTTACCCGTGATGTTTGATTCAAATGAAATGTAATATTTTAATTAATCCTATTGCTTTACCCGGAGCTTTAGGATTCATGACTTACGGGTTGACGCTTTTATTTTACTTTCAGTGTGATAATTGAATCGTGTTCGTTTTCGTTTTTACCATCATTTTGGATTTCTCCATCGTTTTTCTGGTTTATTTATTCTTTTTCGCAAACTTAAATAATGCAGATATGACAATGAATGTTTTGAAAATAACAATGTCGATATCCCTAATTTTGAGCACCCTGTCGATAATACGGAAGATGATTATGAAGATGGTTTGGAACCCTCTCCAGAGCTAATGAGATTAGTGGAGCAAGAGTCTAAGGAAATAAAACCCCATCAGGAAGATGTTGAAACATTTAACTTGGGCGAGGAAGACGAGATAAAAGAAGTAAAGATCGGTACTACCATGAGAGAGGAAGTAAGAGAAAGGTTGCGAGTCCTATTAAAGGAATTTAAGGACGTGTTCGCTTGGTCGTACAATGATATGCCCGGTTTGGATGCCGATATCGTGCAACATAAACTCCCTCTTAAGCCAGAATGCCCTCCGGTCAAACAGAAATTAAGAAGAATGAAACCGGAAATGTCCTTGAAAATCAAGGAAGAGGTGCAGAAGCAATTCGACGCAGGATTTTTGGCTGTGGCAAATACCCACAATGGGTGGCAAACATCGTACCAGTACCCAAGAAAGATGGTAAAGTGCGGATGTGCGTTGACTATCGGGATCTGAATCGTGCAAGTCCGAAAGACAATTTCCCACTACCCCACATCGACACTCTAGTAGATAATACAGTCAAGTTTTCACTATTTTCATTCATGGATGGCTTCTCGGGATATAATCAGATCAAGATGGCACCTGAGGATATGGAAAAGACCACGTTTATCACGTTATGGGGAACATTTTGTTATAAGGTGATGTCTTTTGGGCTCAAGAATGCTGGGGCAACGCATCAAAGGGCGATGGTGGCACTTTTTCATGATATGATGCACAAAGAGATCGAAGTGTACGTGGATGACATGATCGCAAAGTCTGAAACGGAAGAAGAGCACATCCTCAATTTGAGGAAATTATTTGAGAGATTGAGGAAGTTTAAACTCAAATTAAATCCTGCGAAATGCACATTCGGCGTGAAATCCGGGAAATTGCTGGGTTTCATTGTTAGTCAAAGGGGGATAGAAGTGGATCCTGACAAGGTAAGAGCGATAGCGGAAATGCCCGCGCCTAAGACGGAGAAGGAGGTACGAGGTTTTCTGGGTAGATTGAACTACATTGCTAGATTCATCTCCCAATTAACTGCCACTTGCGAACCGATATTCAAGTTGTTGCGTAAGAATCAGGATGCGTTTTGGAACGAGGATTGTCAGGTCGCTTTCGAAAAAATCAAACAGTACCTACAAGACCCCCCGGTGTTGCGTCCACCTGAACCAGGAAGACCACTCATTCTGTATTTGACTGTATTGGATGAGTCAATGGGTTGTGTACTGGGCCAACATGATGAAGCCGGAAAAAGAGAGCATGCCATATATTACTTGAGCAAGAAGTTCACAGACTGCGAACGACGATATTCCCCGTTAGAGCGAACTTGTTGTGCATTGGCCTGGGCTGCTCATCGTTTAAGACAATACATGCTGAATCACTCTACGTGGTTGATATCAAAAATGGATCCTATCAAGTATATTTTTGAAAAGCCCGCTCTCACTGGAAGGATAGCTCGGTGGCAGATGTTATTGTCAGAATATGACATTGTATATGTTACTCAGAAATCCGTCAAGGGTAGTGCTCTAGCGGAATACCTGGCTCAACAACCCATTAGTGATTATCAACCAATGCAGCCTAAATTTCCCGATGAAGATATCATGGCCCTATTTGAAGAAAGCGGAAAAGACCGAGACGAAGAAACGTGGACACTATTGTTCGATGGAGCCTCGAATGTGATGGGGCACGGAATAGGGGCAGTGCTCATCTCTCCAGAGAAGCAGTACATACCTATGACGGCGAGATTGTGTTTCATTTGCACGAATAACATTGCGGAATACGAGGCATGCGCTATGGGTATTCGAGCGGCAATCGAAGCCAAGGCAAAGATTCTAGATGTATATGGGGACTCAGCTTTGGTCATCCATCAGTTAAAGGGAGAATGGGAAACTAGGGATACCAAATTAATTCCCTATCAAGCCTACATCAGGGGATTAATGGAGCATTTCGACTCCATCACATTTAATCATATACCGCGAGAAGATAACCAATTGGCAGACGCGTTGGCTACCTTGTCGTCGATGTTCGAAGTTGACCGAGACGCAGAACTACCAATGATTGAAATGAAAAGCCACGCAGAGCCAGCATATTGTCAATTCATCGAGGAGGAGGTAGATGGGAAACCTTGGTATTTCGATATCAAACATTATCTTAAAACCCGAGAGTATCCTGAGAAGGCGTCTGAAAACGATAAAAGGTCATTAAGGAGGTTGGCTGGCAGTTTTATTTGAACGGGGACGTTTTATACAAGAGAAATCATGACACGGTTCTCCTCAGATGCGTGGATGCAAAGGAGGCCGAGCTGATACTGAAGGAAGTGCACGAAGGTACCTTTGGCACACACATGAACGGGCACTCAATGGCCAGGAAGATATTGAGAGCTGGTTATTTTTGGTTGACCATGGAAAATGATTGTTGCATACACGTGAGAAAGTGCGAGAAATGTCAGATGTATGCAGATAATATCAATGTGCCACCCACGACCTTGAACGTGTTGTCTGCACCGTGGCCATTCTCGATGTGGGGAATAGATGTTATTGGAGCTATAGAGCCAAAAGCGTCAAATGGACATCGTTTCATACTAGTCGCAATTGATTATTTCACCAAGTGGGTTGAAGCTGCTTCTTATGCCAACGTGACTAGAAAAGTGGTGACCAGATTCATAAAAAGGGAGTTGATTTGTAGATATGGGCTACCTAATAGGATTATCACTGATAATGCCACCAACCTGAACAACCAGATGATGGCGGAATTATGCGAGGAGTTCAAAATTCATCATCTTAATTCTTCTCCTTACCGTCCAAAGATGAATGGGGCAGTAGAGGCTGCTAATAAGAATATCAAGAAAATTGTACAGAAGATGGTGGTCACCTATAAAGATTGGCATGAAATGCTTCCTTTTGCCTTACATGGGTATCGCACATCAGTACGAACCTCAACTGGGGCAACACCTTTCTCACTTGTGTATGGGATGGAAGCAAGTACTTCCATTTGAGGTGGAAATCCCATCTTTACGAGTTTTAATGGAAACACAATTGGAGGAAGCTGAATGGGTTCAAGCTCGGTTTGACCAGCTCAACCTCATCGAAGAAAAGAGACTGACAGCGGTGTGCCACGGACAGTTGTACCAAAGAAGAATGAAAAAGGCTTTCGACAAGAAGGTGCGCCCAAGGGAGTTCCATGAAGGCGAGCTGGTACTAAAGAAGATTTTGCCTATACAGAAGGATCATAGAGGCAAGTGGACCCCAAATTATGAAGGACCATTTGTAGTTAAAAAAGCATTCTCCGTGGGGCACTAATTCTCACAAGGATGGATGGAGAGGAGTTACCTTTACCGGTTAATTCCGATGCGGTAAAAAAATTTTACGCATGATGATTCCGCGATAGGGGATGCTATTAAGGGATATTAACGTTGTTTTCGAATTTGTTGTATTATGTGTTATTTCATTCAATAAATACCATACGATTTTAGCCATTGTTTCACTTTTACGTCTTTCTTTTGACACGATTCATGTCGCACTGAATTTTAAGCTAAAATAAAGGGAGAGGAAAATGATAATAATTAAAGCATCACGGGTATATTCATTGAACACAAGCTCGGTCCGGGAGGATGTCAAAAAAAAAGGGACAAAAAAAAAAAAAAAAAAAAAAAAAAAAAAAAAAAAAACGAAAAGAAAAGACACATGTTGAATTCGTTGCCAATAAAGTTGTCGAAGGCATAGTACTTTCGAAAAGCAAAAGCAAATAAAGTTTCGACAAATACCGGTGTCGAGTCTTTTCCTGATTCAAGGTTTCGAGGGTAACCGGTGTTCTTTTCCTGATAAGGCGTCAGCCTTCATATTACTTGAACCCTTAACCATCTTGTTTCCCTTTAAAACAAAGGACTGTCATGAATATAATACTGGGGCAGTTTCCATCATGGTGCGCATGCCCAATGATCCGTTGATCGGGGAGATAAAGATAAAAAGAAAAATGAATGAAAAAAAAAGAAAAAGAAAAAGAAGGAAAAAGAAGTTGATGTGTTAACCACTACAGAGTTTCGTTCCAGGGTTAAGGTCGTGAGAAAGTAAGGTGAGCAAGCCTTAGAATGACGTGTGGCCATTTTGTTTCTTTCACCCCCAAATAATAAAAGAAATTTATCCAATTGCACCCTTTTTGAGCCGTAAATTTTAATTGTTTTCATCACCCTCGACAAGAATCAGTAGTATGTCGATGTCGACCTAACGGTACGTCGAGAGCATCCAAAACCAAGGAGAAAAGAAAAAATGAAATGAAAAGGAAAAGTTTCAAAAAGGGCCATAGTAGGGGCAACTGAACGAATGGTTTAAAAGGAAAAAAAAAAAAAAAAAAAAAACAACAACAACAATGTCCAGAAGTTCCAATCTCCCAGAGACAAGTGACTCGACACATTGCAAATGATTCTTGTTAAAATAATCTAACCATGAAACACCCATTTGGGCCTTCGTTATCTTTTTCTTTCAAACCCTTAACCTCCGGCCGCGATACAAGCCAATTAAAGTCCACGCTGACTAAAGAATGTTTATCCCAATCTTTCTCACGAACTTAACTCTGGAACAAAATGATGTGCCGAATGACGCAATCGTTCAAAAAAAAAAAAAAAAAAAAAAAAAAAAAAAAAAAAAAAAAAGAAACAACAACGAAAACAAAAAAAAGGATAAATACTGTAAGGTCTCCCCCGTCAATCGAGAATCGATAAACTGGGGCAATCTGTCCTTTCCCAAACCTTTCCATCTTTCCAAATCATCCTAGCATGTTAAATAACATCCTCCCCAAATGAGGGACGCCCCAACTTTAATATTGCTCATGGGGTAATCGTTGACCACCCTCTACCTTTCATGGCCATTTTCCCACGCCTTCTCGGGTTCGAGTCAGTTTTAGATTGCTGAAAGCGGGTAAAGGGAATTTGAACTAATGGTTACACTTTTTTCCTTTTCATCAAAAGACTCATTGGTTTCTTAACACTGTTTTCAACAAATGCATTTTTGAAAGTACATCAGGTTTTGGACGACAATATTGACAACAGATTCCAATATGGAATTTTCAAAAAAGGAGGTAAAAAAAAAAAGGAGAGAGGAAGAGAAAAAATGAAGGAGGAGAAAGTGAGGGCCAAAAGAAAAATGACATAAAGGTCTCATGTGTTTACGCATCTATACATCCTCATGGCATTACATCATACATCATGCAAAAGAAGCCAAGAAAATTGTCCGAAAAAAAATCCTCAAGTTTTGCTCAGCTTTTACCATTTTTCAAAAGTTTGATCCAAGTTTTTCCAAGACGTCGGCCCTCTGCTTCGCAATGGTCAAATTTAAGTTTTCTTCTGCGATTTTGGCCCTCTGCAAGGCAATGGTCAAATCCAGGTTTTAGTTTTGTTATCGGCCCTCTGCTTCGCAATGGTCAAATTTAAGTTTTCTTCTGCGATTTTGGCCCTCTGCAAGGCAATGGTCAAATCCAGGTTTTTAGTTTTGTTATCGGCCCTCTGCTTCGCAATGGTCAAATTTAAATTTTCTTTTGCGATTTTGGCCCTCTGCAAGGCAATGGTCAAATCCGGGTTTTAGTTTTGTTATCGGCCCTCTGCTTCGCAATGGTCAAATTTAAGCTTTCTTCTCGTTTTTGGCCCTCTGCAAGGCAATGGTCAAATCCAGGTTTTTAGTTTTGTTATCGGCCCTCTGCTTCGCAATGGTCAAATTTAAGTTTTCTTCTATGATTTTGGCACTCTGCAAGGCAATGGTCAAATCCATGTTTTAGTTTTGTTATTGGCCCTTGCTTCGCAATGGTCAAATTTTATTTTCTTCTTCTGCGATCTTGGCCTTCTGCAAGGAAATGGTCAAATCCAGGTTGTTGTTTTGGGAGTCGTCTCTCTTTTGGCTTTGGTCAAGCTTTTGTTGCGTTGTAACCTCCCTGTTGATTTTGATCAGCATATGCTTGAATTAGTTGAAATTCGACGAAATCGGTATTTCTATCTTTACTTATCTTTTGCTCAGACAATATAAGAACTTTGTTTGTCATATTGTCTAGTAAAATCTAAGTAAAGAGGGGCAGCTGTCAATACCTAACCTTTCGTCCGGGTAATTAAACAAAATATCTAGAGTTAAGAAAAGGTAATAAAATAAAAATAAACGAGAAAGATGAAAAAAATGATGATGATTTTGTTTGTGTTCTGTTCCTATTTTTATTTATTTTATCCTTT
>CP144694.1:15432571-15449731 GCA_036885675.1 Vigna mungo | reverse complement strand
TGTTCCAAATTAAAGAAATGGAAAAAAAAAAACTACTTTCATTCATCCATAATCCATAACCGTGGACATGTTCAAAGATAAAATGTGCTCTTCTAAAAAAACCTTTTCAGCCGAGAGAGAGCTCTCAAAATTGACGGCTGCCAGTTTTCTAGGACCATGTGTCCTAAAAAATTAGGGTGGGGTCCACCCCAAAACCCTAGGTGCCATGTGTCCTACAATTTTGGGCTCTCATATTTTTGTCAAAATTTGGCCCAATGTGCACAAGCTTGTCCAAAAAGTTTAAACAATAAAATTACAATATAACTAAAATTTAAAATGTCTAAATGGAGAGTCTTGAATTTATTTGGTGTCCTCCAAATGTCCCAAATTGTGTTTCCAAAATTTTCCCTGAAAATAATAATGCAAATAATTAGTTCAGAAAATTCAAATTAATTAAAATTAGAATTTCCGGTCAAATTAAGCATAATTAGGAAAAACGGGAAAATATCGGACAATTAAGCACAATTCCCTGATTAATTCTAGCATAATAAACTAAGTGAAATCAATAAAATATCGACTCATCAAAATAGACCACACTTAGTCTTTTGCACTCCTGGGCAAAATCAAGACGCAAATGAGGGAACAGTTCAACGGACATCAGGGAATTGACACAGACTCAGCACATGGAAAACAAAGACTGACAAGGAAAGAAACATAATTACACAGTCCTCAAGACATCTGGACAAAGAAAAGGAAGTAGACAGTATCCAACACATAATCAGAGAAAACAGATACTCATGAAGTCATCCAAGCAGTTCAAAGCATGGCAAAATAATCAATCAGTTCAAGAGGTGAATCAAAAGTGACAGAAGCTCTCAGATGCACTCTATCAGTGTTTCTCTCAAGTGTTTAGGGTAAACAGTGTGAACTCAATGCACTCAAGAAAGCAAACACAACAGACTTGGCAAACCTCTAATATCAACACTCAAAAACATATGCATGTTCAAATCAAAAGGTCGTTTATGGATGTAATGGGGCTAAGGGTAAGGGAGGATATAATATGGATGAGAAACTACAAACCAAAGGAAATAGAGGAGCAATGGGGAACAAGTGAAATCACAGTTAAATAACACCCAAACCCTTTAATTCAATCCTCTTCTTGACTCCATTATTCACACAATTTTTTTTATTTTTTTCATTTTCCTGTATTTGTTTTTTTTTTCTTTTTTTTTCCATCTTGTCTCTTTTCTTTTCTCTCTTTTCAGAACACAACTCTAAAAGACAAGATATATACAACATATTCTCAAAAACAAAAGCAAGAAGAGGAACCAACTAGTCAATTCATCTGAATCCCCAGGGAGACCACACTTATTCCCAAAACAATTCCAAAGCTCCAAAATTCCCTAAGGTTAAGGTAATCATGGTTTTTTCACTTAAGGCTAGTGTATGAGCTTCAAAACAAAGAAATGAGGAAAGTATAGGCTCAAAGGGGCTATCAAAGGATCAAAACAGGGTAAGCTCATTTGGCTAGAGAGGCTCAACAACAAAATTGCCTTTATCATTTTCAAACATGCATATCAATCAAGAATCAACAAAAAGAGTCAAGCCAAGGCATATGCGCAAGCAATCAAGAGACATGTCACACAAGAAAGAACATAAAGTGGCTCAAATCTCACACAGGGTATTTTTATCACAATCAATCACCCTCTCAAACATCATGATCATCCTTCAATCAAAGAAAAGCAAGGATTTCAACCGAATCAGAGTATCAATGAAATGAAAGACAAGTCTACAACCTAAACCAAGTCCAGAAATCAAGAGAAACATGCAAAACTGTACACAAAACACAACAAAAACTACCTAGAAAACGAAAAATTTAACGTAGAAAACATAAACTAACAAAGAAAAATCAGAGTCTCCCCCAATAGACCACACTTAAACTACACAGTGTCCTCAATGCGTCACAAACATAAGATCAACAATCAAAACAGTTAACAGATCATGGACAAGTGCAATAAAAGTGGGAAAGGGAGGAGAAGGGAAAAGGAAACTCCCCTGATCATGGTGGCAGTTGCCAATTTTGGACTTTCAGGGAGAGGTCTTCCATGAAAAAAAAAAAAAAAAAAGGCTGCAGCATAGTTTTCATTCAATGAAAAATAAATAAAACCATTTCTCATCATTCCCAAAGCTTGTAGCAAAATAAAAGAAAACAAATTGAAAATGCCCCTAGGCCGTGACAGCATTGGAATAGAGAGAGTGACAAAATACTCAATGCAAAGATATTCATCAAAAATCAAACAACTCAAAAGAAAATTCCATGGCACGAGAACTGTTCCAGCCAAGAAGAGAAAAGAAAAATGACGGTTGTCTCTCTCCTCCCTAGGACCGTGAGTTCCTAAAAATATAGGGTAGGGTCCACCCAAAAACCCTAGGGTAGGACATGTGTCACCAAAATTTGGGCTCCAACATATTTTTAATGGCCCAATGTGCAAAGGTTGTCTAAAAAAAAAACTAGACTTTTAAATTACACATTGATTAATTCCAAACTACTAAATTAAAATATAACTAATTCTAAATTTTCCATGTAGAGAGTCTTGAATTTATTTATTGTCCTCCAAATGTCCCAAATTGTGTTTCCAAAATTTTCCCTGAAAATAATAATGCAAATAATTAGCTCAAAATATTCAAATTAATTAAAATTAGAATTTCTGGCAAAATTAAGCACTATTAGCGAAAACGGGAAAATACCGGACAATTAAGCACAATTCCCTGATTAATTCTAGCACAATAAACTAAGTGAAATCAATAAAATATCGGCTCATCAAAATAGACCACACTTAGTCTTTTGCACTCCTGGGCAAAATCAAGACGCAAAACAGGGAACAGTTCTAAGGACATCAGGGAATTGACACAGACTCAACACACAGACAACAGAGACTGACAAGGAAAGAAACAGAATTACACAATCTTCAAGAATTTTGGACAAAGAATGGAAGTAGACAGTATCCAACACAAAATCAAGGAAACTAGATACTCAGAGAAATCATCCAAGCAATTCCAAACATGGAAAAATAGTCAATCAGTTCAAGAGGTGAGTCAAAAGCAACAGAGCCTCACAGATGCACACAATCAGTGTTTCTCTCAAGTGTTTAAGGTAAATCAATGTCAACTCAATGTACTCAAGAAAGCAAGCAACAAATAGTCTTGGCAAGCCTCTAATATTAGCACTTAAAACATATGCATGTTCAAATCAAAAGGTCTTTTATGGATGTAATGGGGCCAAGGACATGGGAGGATAAATATGGATGAGAAGCTACAAACCAAAAGGAATAGAGGAGCAATGGGGAACAAGTGAAAATACAATCAAATCACACCCAAACCCTCTAATTCAATCCTCTTCTTGACTCCATTATTCACAATTTTTTTTTTTCTCATTTTTCTGCATTTTTTTTCTTCTTCTTTTTTTTCATCTTGTCTCTTTTCTTTTCTCTCTTTTCAGAAAACAACTCTAAGAGACAAGATACACAACATATTCTCAAAAACAAAAAACAAGAAGAGGAACCAACTAGCCAATTCATTTGAATCCCCAAGTAGACCACACTTATTCCCAAAACAATTCCAAAGCTCCAAAATTCCCTAAGGTTAAGGTAATCATGGTTTTTCACTTAGGGCTGATGTATGAGCTTCAAAACAAAGAAATGGGGAAAGTAAAGGCTCAAAGGGGTTATCAAAGGATCACAACAAGGTAGGCTCATTTGGCTTGAAATGCTCAACAACAAAATGCCTTTATCACTTTCAAACATGCGCATGAATCAAGAATTATCAACAAGAGTCAAGCCATGGCATAAGTGCAAGCAATCAAGAGACATATCACACACAAGAAAGAATATCAAGTGGCTCAAATCTCACACAGGGTATTTCTGTCACAATCAATCACCCTCTCAAACATCATAATCATCTTTCCTAGCAAAGAAAAGCAAGAATTCAGACTAATCAGAGTAACAATAAACTGAAAGACAAGTCTACAACCTAAACAAAGTCCAGAAATCAAGAGAAACATGCAAAACTCTACACAAGACACAACAAAACTACCTAGAAAAAAAAATTAACACGGAAAACATAAACTAACAAAGAAAATTCAGAATCTCCCCCAATAGACCACACTTAAACTACACAATGTCCTCAATGTGTCACAAGCATAAGATCAGAAATCAGAACAATCAACAGATCATGGACAAGTGCAATAAAAGTGGGAAAGGGGGGAGAAGGGAAGAAAGGAAACTCCCCTGGTCATGGTGGCAGTTGCCAATTTTGGACTTTCAGGGAGATGTCTTCCACCACAAGATTCAACAAAGAAGTGTTGAGGAAGAACTGCTTCATCCTCCAAATTTGATCAAGCAGGGAGATGTCCTCCACAGCTGGATCCAAGAAGCAGCGATTGTTGATGAGCAGGTTCAGTTGGTGCCTATTAATCTTCAAATTGTCGGCACCTTTGTCTTCCACCATGGGTGTGTGTTGATCAAATCCATATGTACCTCCTGCAACATGGTTAGTGCAATGTGGTTCCACAGAAATAACATGCAGAGGTATAACACCCAATCCTAGTGTAAGAGGCTGAACCTCAGATATACCCTCAGAACATGAATCACGTTCAAATTTAGAAGCAATATCAACAATAGGCTCAGATTCATGTTCAATGCATGGAGAATAAGCATTCAAACAAGATGGCAAAAGTTGTTTCTCATCATGCAAAGAGTGAAAATCAAAAGCATGCTCATCAATATCATCAACATCAACATACCTATCAACAACATAATCATCAACAACAGAATCAATAATAGGTATGTCTACCTCCACTTCCCTGAAAATTGGTTGAGTGGTGGAAGATGAAAGTGATCTACCTATCTCGAAGGTGTTGCTCATATCTGCGTGGTCCCCCAATTCTTCATCAGTCTCCTCAAATGCAAGAGTAGGGACATAGGAGGGTGGGAAAGTAGATGGCGCAATAGTAGACTCATGACTCTGCTCCCCTTCTCCTATGTGGATGGCACCAACATCATCTGGAAGCTGAACAGTCTGAAAGAGTGATTCCTCTGAAACATAAGACTGTTCCTCAGTGAGTTGAGTGGCCATCTGCCTCATCTGATCAGTCAAACTCTGAATGGAAGCACTGGTCTCCTGCTGAAATTCCATGTTCTCTCGCCGGAACTGAATGTCCAGAATAATCATCTGCTCCAATAACTCCTTCAATGTAGGCTCAGAAGTAGTGGAAGGATGACGAGTTGCTTGGGCAGGCTCATGAAATTGCAACTGCTGTGATTCATGGACCGGTGGAGAAGGCATACAAGGAGTCTGGAATGGTGGTTCTTGATACTGATGCTGTGAAGTACCATACCATCCCAAGTTAGGATCAGTCCACCCAGGATCGTTACTATAACCATACCGCACAGGGAAGAATTTGTCTAGAAACTGATGCTTCAGATCTTCCCAACTGGTGACGGATCCTGGAGGAAGACAATAACACCAATCCTTTGCTGCTCCGTGTAATGAGTGCCCAAATGCCCTTAAGAACATGTCTTCATCCGGGACATCTGGAGGTTTCATTAAAGAGCATAATGTGTAGAACTCCTCCAAATGTCTAAGTGGGCATTCACCTGCAGAACCATGAAACTTAGGCAGCACATGTATCAGTCCAGTGTTGAAAACACAACGAGTATCCTCCTCATCAAGTGGAAACAACTCCCTAGGAGCACTCTCATGAGATGGAGGAGGAACCGTTCTGTTCTCAACATAGAAATCAACAGAGTATATATGAGAAGCAATATCAGAGTAACAAGCAGGAGGAGAATCATAGACACAAGCAGAATGAGAATTACTCACATAGATAAAATAGGTAGACATGGGAAAGAAGGGGGAAAAGAGGAATGCAATGAAAATATGTAACTAAAGCTACCTAAATGCAACAACACATGACGACACACAAACAGAACATCACACTCACAACACAAGACAAGACACAACACACACTAACATAACAAAGACCAAAAACCGAACCGTTAGTCCCCGGCAGCGGCGCCAAAATTTGATGGGCGTCGCAACCCATACAAATTTAATTGCAATTTAGAAATGCAGTATACTAGGAAGTGACTCCTAGGTCGTCTCTCAAGGACCAAATGTGGTTCGAGAATTAGGTCAGACATGTAGGGGGGGTTTGTGAAAAGTGTTTTATGAATGCAAATAGACTGAATTAAAACATGCAAATTAAACCTAACTAACAGGATTGTAATGGTTGGAATAAAAGAAGCTACGCTTTCAGCTTACATGGACAAAAGTAAATGCACCTAAATCTAATGAAGCTATCACTCCATCACCAAAACATCACTAAGCAAAAGGCTTGAAGGAGTAAACAGAATTATAAGGTGGAGAACCAAATTCATTGCAGCAGGAAAAAGAAGATGCATCCTAACCTAATAAATATAGTACTTGAGTTAATTAAAATGCATGGAAGAAAAAGCAATTAAATGAAAGTACTTTGAAATGCAAATCCACAACATCTAATATAAAACTAGCTTCAGTAAAGTGTTAAAGTAATATAAAAATAAAATAAAAATAACTAATAAGAAAAACAAGTAAGGAAACTTTTGGAGCAACGTGTGCAATTCTAAAATTAAAATCACTGTCAAGTGCCTCCCAGATGTGCTGCAGCCGTAACACTTTCAACCAAGAAAATCCATGCCTCCAATTCTCTAAACTTTAAAACCTAACTTAATGATTCATGTGTAACCTTCTCTCCCAATTGGACATGGAAGCCCATCACCGTACCTACTCTACCTACTCCCATCTAATCTACTTCACTCTTCAAGAAATGAAAGAAAAATATTGCTACTAGCTTCCACCGTCACATCACTTCCTTATCTTCACACTTTTAAAAATAAAATGCCTAAGCTACCTTCTAAATGCTGTACCGTCCAATCCTCAACAATGCAATGTCAAATATCCTTTTTCATTTAATAAAGAAAACTCAAAAATAAAGAACATAAAACTGCCATCACGTTCTTCCTAAAGGAATTAAAAAAAAATTCTTGAAAAATGAAACCTAAATATCCTTTTGCAGTCATCCCATCACTGTACTTTGCCTAATTAATCTCTCATCCAATGGAAGCAAGGAAATCAATACAATGCTTGAAATAAAAGATGCATAAAGCCCCCAAAAGAGGATGTGGCAGCTAGACCTTTGTATGTAAATCACCGAAAAAAAATGATGAAAGTTGAAAGGAGCTTTTCTCCTTCAACGAATGAAACTAGCGTGAATCACTTAAGGCTCTCCCAAAATAAATGTTCCATGCTAAGTGCAAAGATGGGTGGCGGCTGGACTCCATCTCTTTGCTCCCAAATAAAAAAAAAACGCTAGACTAAATGAAGAATAAATGCACCTGCAGCTGGAATGAAGCTTCAATAAAAAAAAATAAAGAAAAGGCTGGACATTCAATTCTCCATCAACCAAAATCAAACAGCATCAACATTTTTTTTAGCAAACGTTGCAGCACTGAGAGTTCTAATGGCCAGCAGCTAAAAACCCAAAAAAAATTGTTTTGCCGAGAATGTGTGTATATGTGTGACGGCTGATAGCCCTTAGCAAGGGACATGTGTCTTAAAATTTTGGGTGGGGTCCACCCTAAAGAAACCCTAAAGTGCCAAATCATCTTACTCTACAATTGGGCTTAGTCTACACTACCAAAAATTGGCCCAAAATACAAAACTTAGTTTAAAAAGCCTAATCTGCTAAATTAAAATTTGACTAATCTTAAACTACTAAATTAAAATATAACTAATTTAAAAAGAGTCTTGAATTATTTTGTCTCCCTCCCCATGCTCCAAAATATGTCTCCAATATTTTTCCTGCAATTAATAATGCAAATAATTAGCTCAGAAAATTCAAATTAACTAAAATTAGAATTTCCGGTCAAATTAAGCATATTTAGGAAAAACGGGAAAATACCGGAAAATTAAGCACAATTCCCTGATTAATTCTAGCACAATAAACTAAGTGAAGTCGATAAAATATCGACTCATCATGGCAGTTGCCAATTTTGGACTTTCAGGGAGAGGTCTTCCACCATAGAATTCAGCAAGGAAGTGTTGAAGAGGAATTGCTTCAGTCTCCAAATTTGATCAAGCAGGGAGATGTCCTTCATAGCTGGATCTAAGAAGCAATGATTGTTGATGAACAGGTTCAGCTGGTGCCTATTAATCTTCAAACTGTCGTGTATACTGGCACCCTTGTCTTCCACCATGGGTGTGTGTTCATCAAATCCATATGTACCTCTTGCAACATGGTTAGTGCAATGTGGTTCCAAAGATATAACATGCAGGGGTATAACACCCAATCCCAGTGTAACATGTTGAACATCAGATAAACTCTCAGAACATGAATCAAGTTCAAATTTAGAAGCAATATCAACAATAGGCTCAGATTCATGTTCAGTGCATGGAGAATAAGCATTCAAACAAGATGGCAAAAGTTGTTTCTCATCATGCAAAGAGTGAAAATCAAAAGCATGCTCATCAATATCATCAACATCAACATACCTATCAACAACATAATCATCAACAACGGAATCAATCATAGGTATGTTTACCTCCACTTCCCTGAATGTTGGTAGAGTGGTGGAAGGTGAAAGTGGTCTACCTGACTCAAAATTACTGCATATACCTACCTGGTCCTCCAAATCTTCATCAGTCTCCTCAAGTGCAAGAGTAGGGACATAAGAGGGTGGGAAAGTAAGTGGCACAATAGTAAGCTCATGAATCTACTCCCCATCTCCTATGTGGATGGCATCAACATCATCTGGAAGCTGAACAGCCTAAAATAATGATTCTTCTGAAACATAAGACTATTCCTCAGTGAGCTGAGTGGCCATCTGCCCCATATGATCAGTCAAACTCTGGATAGAAGCTCTGGTCTCTAGCTGGAACTGAATGTTCAGAATAGTCATCTGCTCCAATAACTCCTTCAATGTACGCTCAGAAGTAGTGGAAGGATGAGGAGTTGCTTGGGCAGGCTCATGAAGCTGCAGCTGCTGTGGTTCCTGAACAGGTGGAGAAGGCATACAAGAATTCAGAGATGGTTGATATTGCTGTGGAGCGTCATACCATCCCAAGCTAGGGTCATTCCATCCAGGATCATTGCTGTAACCATACTGAGCGGGAAAGAATTTATCGAAGAACATATGCTCAAGATCTTCCCAAGAAGTGATGGATCAAGGAGGAAGACCATAAAGCCAATCCCTTGCTGCTTCTTGTAATGAGTGTGGGAATGCCTTTAAGAACATGTGATCATCAGGGACATGAGGAGGTTTCTTTGAAGAGCAAATGGTGTAGAACTCCTCCAAGTGTCTGTGTGGCCATTCTCCTGCAAAACCATGAAACTTAGGCAGCAAATGTATCAGTCCAGAGGTGAGAACGCAATGAACATCATCCTCATTAAGTGAAGCTTGCTCCCTAGGAGCACTCTCAGGAGTTGGAGGATGAGTCATATTGTTCTCAACATAGAAATCAGCAGAATATGCATGAGAAGTGATGAGTCGATATTTTATACCATTAACTTAGTTTTTCGCGCCGAATTTTGTTGATGATTTGCGCTTAATTCTTAGTTATTGTGTCATTTTCACCATTTGGGCTTAATTAGACCATAATTTGAATTAATTGAGCTTAATTATTCCTATTTTCATTTTCAGGGAAATTTTGGAAATACATTGGGAGACTTTTGGAAGGGCACAAGCAATTGAAGAATTTCTACAAATTAATTTTAGATGTAGTCAAATTTTTAATTTAGTAGATTAGGCTTTTTAAATTAAGTTTTGTAATTTTGAACTAATTTTTGGTAGATTAGACAAAAGCCCAATAGTGAAGTTTTCTCTTTTCTTATTGAATGAAAAAAATACCGTGATTTATGTTTGTTTATTTTTGGAGTTTGAAGAATGAAGACGTAACTCGTTTCTTGCATACGCTGATTCATTACACTACTGTGTAGACCTCGTTGATTTATTTTAAGTGTTATGGTCACACGCTGGCATTCAATATTGGCTTTAAAAAGGGCATATGCATTGATTTAAATTTGGAGCAAAAGAAGCGGGCATTAAATTTTGCTTAAAGGAAAGATTGCATGGTGATTCCACTTGGTGGCAGCGGTCACGGTCTCGGAGATCTTAAACTTTGTCATTGGCTTGATTGAGTATCAACATGGATTTCAAGGAAGAAGAACACGCACATTTCATATTTTTATTTGGGTTTTTACTGAAGCATTTTAATACATGAGTTATTACAGTGTGGGTTCCGGTGATTGAAAGCTTGGTCACATCAACAAGAATTTGAGATTTGGCAAAAAGGTGGGGCAGAGCGTCTGGAGGTGGTTACGGTGCATTCATTTAATTATTTTCTTTGGAGAAAAGTTGAGGCACATGGTTATGGATGCAGAGAGGGCTGAATTTAATTTAAAAAAAATACCACATTTCTTCAAGAATCAAATTAACGTTGGAGATCTCCAACCTCACGGTCAAGAGGTTATTTTTAGGCTATTTGGAATTTTAAATTTTATTAGTAGATGAATTTGGTCACATAAATTGTTAGTGGGAAATTGTGTTTGTTCATTTCTTGTGTTTTAAATTAATTTGCATTGTAGGATTAGTTGTTGTTAATTTCTTTAATTTAGTTTTGCATTTAATTTAATTTAACTGTGTTTAGATATTTGTTTAGTCTAGTATTTGGTTTAGCAATTTCACTCTCTGGACTCGATTTAAAAAAAATAACTGCAACCATACCAGAGGTCCAAATGCTACGTGTTATATGTCATATGAAAGATAATTGAGTCTACTTTCCAGGAAAAAAAACCTCATCTCATTTAGAGCTCTGTAGAAAACGTTATGGGTAAAACATTAAACAAAGGTCAGAGCTGTCCAGTTCCAGCGTGAATTTTCGTATTTATTGTAGCAGTTTCGTTTTTACTGTTTTAATTTCATTTTCCTTGCAAAAACCTTTCACAAACCCCCCCCCCCCCCCCCCCCCCTTTATGTTAGACTTGACTCTGAACCGCAGTTGGTCCTTGAGAGACGACCTAGGGGTCATTCCCTAGTAGTATACTGCATTTCTATTATGCAATCAAATTTGTATGGGTTGCGACACCCATCAAGAAGCAATATCAGAGTCAGATGCAGAAGGAGAATCATAATCAAAGACATAGGCAGAAGAAACAGTACTCACATAACCAAAATAGGTAGACATGTAAAAGGGGGGGGGGGAAAGAAGAATGCAATGAAAATATGAAACTAAAGCTACCTAAATGCAACACACAACGACGAACACACAAAACAGAACATCACACTCACAACACAAGACAAGACACAACACACACTAACATAACAAAGACCTAAAACCGAACCGTTGGTCCCCGGCAACGGCGCCAAAATTTGATGGGTGTCGCGGCCCATACAAATTTGATTGCATATGAGAAATGCAGTATAGACTAGGAAGTGACTCCTAGGTCGTCTCTCAAGGACCAAACTGTGGTTCGAGAATCAGGTCTAACACGAAGTGGGGGGTTTGTGAAAGGTTTGTGAATGCAAATAACTAAATTAAAATGGAAATTAAACATCGTCTAATACAATTGAAACGGTCAGATACTAATGCTAACATTACGACTAAATAATCACAACTAAAAAAAATAGAAAACATTACAGCAAAAGAAAATCTTAAATCTAACACTGTAACAACCAACTATTCAATACTGTTAAATAAATTTAAATGCAAAACTAATTAAAGAGATAAAAAAAAAACAACTAAACTTACAAGACAAAATATTTAAAAGAAAAAGAGATAAACAACATTTTTTTTCTACCAATTCAATGACACATGTACCTACCAAAGAAAATTAAATTGAAAAGGCCCAAAAGATTAACCTAGCCGTGACCTCCCCTTGCACCAAAATCTCATTCATTCTCTTCATTTTAAATCCCAAATTTTGAGGCATGGAATTGGTTCCAGCCATGACATTCCTCCAACCAAGCTATCAAACCGTGTGCACCTATCCAATTATTGAATCAGCATGTGTTTTTCCTCCTACCAGCCGTTGCTTTTCAACCAATGGAATGTAAAAGTCTGTTGGACTTGACTTGCCAATAACTCCTACCTAACCAACTCTTCATTCACAAGGCAAATTTGTGCAGCGCTGGAAAGGAAATAAGCTACCCTAATACTAAATAAATAAAAAAATTTCAAGGTGCTCTTCAAAGACGTGACCACTCCTCAACCTTCAAATGAATTTAAATCTTCAAAGTGTTAGATCATAGATGCATTGAATGAAAATATAAAGCTATAATCATCATTCTATCCATTCTATGCAAGCTGAAATTGTACTGCACCATTTTAAAATGTAGAAAGTGATGCTTCCTAAAATAAATAAAACCCACACATCCTGGAGCGTCCCATCTCCAAGTCTCCACCTAATTCACTCTTTAATTTCAAGAAAGCAAAGAAAACGTTGCACCACTTTCAAAGTAAAAGAAAAGAAAATGTGTTACTTTTCCAGTTGTTACAGAGACACACTTGCTACAACCTTTTCCAATGCAAAAAGCTAAATCTTTTTTCATTCAAAATGATAAGCTAACAGTAATGTTCCAAAGAAATGAAATCAAATAAAATGGACCATCAATCACGTTGCTGCAGCGCTGCATAAGAAAAGGGAAGTGCTCCTTCATTATCCAATGCCCATCACCGTATGCATTTTTCAAAGAGAATAAAATGTTGTCAAACGTTCCAGCCGAGACTGCAGCCCTAGTGTGACGGCTATTCCAATTCCTAAGAGACCATGTGTCTCTAAATGAGAAGGTGGGGTCCACCCTAAATCCCTAGGGTTGGACATGTGCTCACAAAATTTGGGCCCTACATATTTTAATGGCCCAATGTGCAAAAGTTGTCTAAAAAGTTTTAAACTATTAAAATTACAATACAAGTAAAATTAAAATGTCTAATTGTTGAGTCTTGAATTTATTTTGTCTCCTTCCCAATGCTCCAAAATATATCTCCAAAATTTCCCTACAGTTAATCATGCAAATAATTAGCTCAGAACATTCAAATTAATTAAAATTAGAATTTCCGGTCAAATTAAGCATAATTAGGAAAAACGGGAAAATACCGGACAATTAAGCACAATTCCCTGATTAATTCTAGCACAATAAACTAAGTGAAATCAATAAAATATCGACTCATCAATCATCCTCATTGTGATCTTTACCGTGATCGCCATCATTATCTTCGTGATTGTGATTGTCATCACCACCACCACCACCACCAGAACCACCATCATCTTCATCATCGTCATCATCGTGATCGTGATCGTGATCGTGATCAGGATTGTGACCATGAGCATCCACATTGAGATCTTTATCGTGATCGCCATCATCATCTTCGTGATTGTGATTGTCATCACCACCACCACCAACACCACCACCACCACCACCACTACCACACAACCACCACCGCCACCACCACCACCACCACCCACACCACCCCCACCACCCCCACCACCCCCACCACCACCACCACCCCCACCACCACCACCACCACCACACCACCACCACAACCACCCCCACCACCACTACCACCACTACAACCACCACCACCACCACTACCACGATATCCACCACCACCACCACCACCATCATCTTCATCATCGTCACCATCGGGATCGTGATCATCCTCAATGTGATCTGGATCGTGATCATCATCATCATCGTGATCGTGACCATGATCATGATTGTGAGCATGAGCATCCTCATTGTGATCCTTATCGTGATCGCCATCATCTTCTTCGTGATTGTGATTGTCATCATCACCACCACCACCACCACACCACCACCACCACCACCACCATCACCACCACCACAACCACCACAACAACCACCACCACCATCATCATCTTCATCATTGTTATCATCGTCACCATCGGGATCGTGATCATCCTCAATGTGCTCTTCATCGTAACCATCATCATCATGATCGTGATAGTATCGTGATCGCCATCATCATCTTCGTGATTGTGATTGTCATCACCACAACCACGTCCACCACCACCACCGCCACCACCACCGCCACCGCCGCCACCACCACTACCAACACCACCGCCACCGCCACCGCCACCACACCCACCACCACCACCACCCCCTCCACCACCACCACCAACCGAACCACCACTACCACCACAACCATCATCACCACCAGAGCCACCACCACCACTACCACCACCACCACCACCACCACTACATCCACCACCGCCATCATCTTCATCATCGTCACCATCGGGATCGTGATCATCCTCAATGTGATCTTGATCGTGATCATCGTCATCGTCAGCATCGTGACCGAGATCATCCTCATTGTGATCTTTATCGTGATCGCCACCATCATCTTCGTGATTGTGATTGTCATCACCACCACCACCACTACCACCACCGCCGCCGCCGCCGCCGCCTCCACCGCCGCCACCACTACCACCACCGCCACCCCCATCACACCCACCACCACCCCCACCACCACCACCACCACCAACCCCACCACCATTACCACCACCACCATCATCACCACCACAACCACCACCACCTCCACTACCACCACCACCACCACCACCACCACTACATCCACCACCGCCATCATCTTCATCATCGTCATCATGGTCACCATCGGGATCGTGACCATCCTCAATGTGATCTTTATCGTGATCATCGTCATCATCGTGATCGTGACCCTGATCAGGATCGTGACCATGATCATCGTCATTGTGATCTTTATCGTGATCGCCAACATCATCTTCGTGATTGTGATTGTCATCACCACCACCACCACCAACACCATGACCACAACCACCACCACCACACCACCGCCACCACCACCACCACCACCACCACAACCATCACCAGCACCACGACCACCAGCACCACCACCACCACCACATCCACCACCGCTATCATCTTCATCATCGTCAACATCGTCACCATCGGGATCGTGACCATCCTCAATGTGATCTTGATCGTCATCATCATCATCATCATCGTGATCGTGACCGTGATGATGATCGTGACCGTGATCATCCTCATTGTGATCTTTATCTTCATCGCCATCATCATCTTCGTGATTGTGATTGTCATCACCAAAACCACCACCACCACCACCGCCACCACCACCACCACCACCACAGCCACCGCCACACCACCACCGCCGCCACCGCCACCAACCCAACCACCACCACCATCATCACCACCACAACCACCACCACCACCACTACCACCACCACCACGACCACCACCACTACATCCACCACCGCCATCATCTTCATCATCGTCACCATCGGGATCGTGATCATCCTCAATGTGATCTTGATCGTGATCATCGTCATCGTCAGCATCGTGACCGTGATCAGGATCGTGACCATGATCATCCTCATTGTGATCGTTATAGTGATCGCCATCATCATCTTCGTGATTGTGATTGTCATCACCACAACCACCACCACAACCACCCCCACCCCCTCCACCACCACCACCAACCCAACCAACACTACCGCCACCACCATCATCACGACCAGAGCCACCACCACCACTACCAACACCACCACTACCACCACCACTACATCCACCACGGCCATCATCTTCATCATCGTCACCATTGGGATCATGATCATCCTCAATGTGATCTTGATCGTGATCATCGTCATCGTCAGCATCGTGACCGTGATCATGATCATGACCATGATCATCCTCATTGTTATCTTTATCGTGATCGCCATCATCATCTTCGTGATTCTGATTGTCATCACCACCACCACCACTACCAGCACCGCCGCCGCCGCCGCCACCGCCGCCACCACTACCACCACCGCCACCACCACCACCACCACCACCGCCACCACCACCACCATCGCCACCCCCATCACACCCACCACCACCCCCACCACCACCACCACCAACCCCACCACCATTACCACCACCACCATCATCACCACCACAACAACCACCACCACCACCACCACCACCACCACCACCACTACATCCACCACCGCCATCATCTTCATCATCGTCATCATCGTCACCATCGGGATCGTGACCATCTTCAATGTGATCTTGATCGTGATCATCGTCATCATCGTGATCGTGACCCTAATCAGGATCGTGACCATGATCATCCTCATTTGATCTTTATCGTGATCGTCATCATCATCTTCGTGATTGTGATTGTCATCACCACCACCACCACCAACACCATGACCACCACAAACACCGCCACACCGCCGCCACCACCACCACCAGCACCACCACAACCACCACCAGCACCACTACCACCAGCACCACCACCACCACCACATCCACCACCGCTATCATCTTCATCATCGTCAACATCGTCACCATCGGGATCGTGACCATCCTCAATGTGATCTTCATCGTGATCATCATCATCATCGTGATCGTGACCCTGATGATGATCGTGATCAGGATCATCCTCATTGTGATCTTTATTGTGATCGCCATCATCATCTTCGTGATTGTGATTGTCATCACCACCACCACCCCCACCACCACTACCCCCACCACCACCACCACCACCACCACCACCACATCCACCACAGCTATCATTTTCATCATCGTCATCATCGTCACTGTCGGGATCGTGATCATCCTCAATGTGATCTTGATCGTGATCATCGTCATCATCGTGGTCATGACCGTGATCATGATCGTGACCATGATCATCCTCATTGTGATCTTTATCGTGATCGCCATCATCATCTTCGTGATTGTGATTGTCATCACCACCACAACCACCACCACCACCACCATCATCTTCATCATCGTCACCATCGGGATCGTGATCATCCTTAATGTGATCTTGATCATGATCATCATAATCGTGATCATGACCGTGATCAAAATCGTGACCATGATCATCCTCATTGTGATCTTTATCGTGATCGCCATCATCATCTTCGTGATTTTGATTGTCATCATCATCACCATCACCACCACCACCACTACCACCACCACCATCATCTTCATCATTGTTATCAATGTGATCAGGATCGTGATCATCCTTATTGTGATCTTGATCGTAACCATCATCATCGTGATCATGACCGTT